>OX155901.1:54668247-55268247 GCA_944588485.1 Phosphuga atrata | reverse complement strand
GGATAAGAGGAAATAATATTGGAAAATAAAATTAATATAAACTTATTAAAGGCGCAATATAGGATGAATATATAAATATATTCAGGAACTGGGGGCTAGTAATAACATGCAAATATCTGTTCCTGCGTATGCTTATATCCTGCGTGGTGTTAGCAAGGGAAGTAGTTGTTTCAACATGGGATTTTTTTGTAGTCTTAATAAGGCTTAATATTATAGAGCTACGAACAGGTTGAATATATTGATATTTTCAGGCTACATTTCGCCTTTAGTGAGTTTTTAAGAGGAAATAAATTAGATTTAATACACTGCTAATTCATATAGAATAATATAAAAATAAGGAATAATAATTGAAAAATAAAAAATTGAAATATTTTTGATTAATTTTTTAAAATGTTTGTAAATGTGATTTGTGAAACTAATAAATTATAAAAGCTAAATCAAATATAGGAAATATTTGAGTTTGCCAAGTTCACAGAAATGCTCGTAATCGTAGAAATCCCGAAACCTTGGACTAAAAAATCGACTACGGTTTCTCATCCACTTGAGACAAATTGAACAATCTCTCGAGGATGCAGAGGCGTTGTCTCTCCGACCACGAGACACAAAAACAAAATCCTTCCCCAAATTTGTCAAACTCGCACGAGAACAACAAACGCAATTTCATGCTAAACACAAAAATTAGTTTTTTTCTTTCATTTCATAGTACGCTCTAAGGTCAGACTCATTGATTCCTCCAAACAGGAATGCACAAAATAAATTCTTAACATCAATTACTTCAATTAGTTATTTCTCGAGCGAAGATGTTTCAGCAACTAATTGACTTTTAAGAATTTTTTAAGAGCAAAATCCTTCAATTAACTGTTTTAATCTCGCATAAACTTTATATCTTAACTGGCAGTGCATTAAAACACTAAATTTAACTCGTCCTACCTTAACAATAAAAAAGAGTTTATTTTATCCTGTCTAGACAAATTAATTCGAATATATAGATTACACACAGACAACACTAAAAGGATAAGAAATACACACAGACAAGGAACACAGAAAGAAACTAGACTATAAAAACTAGACTAGTTACAAGAGAAGAGATTGACTATACAATATTAAAGTATGACTAGGCAGATTAGACCGGACAAACATGACTGAATAGACAACACTGGACACACAAGACTAGACAGACAAGACTAGACAGACAAGACTAGACAGACAAGACTAGACAGACAAGACTAGACAGACAAGACTAGACAGACAAGACTTGACAGACCTGACTGGATAAAACCAGACTGTATTGTCTACATTGGCTGTATTGGCTGTATTGTCTGTATATATAAAACTAGATAGACAAGATTAGAGATGATATCCTAGATATTAATTTTCTCATTTTTCTGGTTTGGTCTATGTTGTCTAATTCTAGATGTGTCTACACCAAATTTAATTATTGCTATCTAGACAATGAATTTAGCTTTTGTATCTAGAAATAGAATGCATTCATTGGAATGAATGAAATTGAGTTCATTCTTCGTTGAGTTCTTTCTTCTTGAGTTAATTCTTCGTAATTTTACCTGTTAGTATGGTGGATTTCACTTTATAAATCAATTTAATAATAAATCTGTGAGAAAACTAGTTGTTAATAAAATGTAAAATAATTCAATTGCAACGTAGGGAACATGTCGAAGGTGTAATCGAATAAATGATGCAAGAATGCGTTCACACCCAAATGCTTTGTAACGTATGAAATACCTCCTTAGATTATGCTCATTTAGTACGTATAGACGAGAATGCAACCAAAACTGATGATTGTTTTATTCCATTTCAGAATTTCATTTGTTTTGTTATTATAATTCATTAAGTTTCATTGCCCTCAAAACTCACAGTGAATACTAATTTCTAATACTATGATGTTAATGATAGTTTTGCTTGGTTTAAATATTATAAAATTAATTTTTGATGTGAAATACATTTTATTGCGTAATATAAATAATATTACTGGTCAGATATTATAAATCATATATTTTATCTACTCACACACGAAAATGAACACATTGATAAATACATTATTGTATGTGAAGAATGCCATTATTATAATCGTGTGTAAAAGTATCCAAATCGTGTGTAAAAGTCCAATGTAAATCAAATGGAGTTTTATTATTAAAAAATATCTGTTTGTTGTTACCATGGCATCAACTCGCGTCACTAAACCAAAAACATAGGCGTAGTGTAAATGAATTTTCTGACATATTAAAATTGTTTTTTTTTATTCTTCGCAACTCATGCACAAAAGCCCTTCTTCACACACGTGTATCATAAACTACTATTATTTAAAGGATACAGTATAAAATGTAATTAGTTTGCTCAGTGAAACTTAAAATATAAATATAATAAAATTCATTAATTAATATTTAATAATACCGATATAAATTTCACATTGATTGTGTCAATTTCCTTTAAAATTAAGAGAAAAAACACCAAATTACAATCTGATCCACTTTCTTTCGGAACATCTAATTAATTCACAAAATGTTATTTTTAATACCATTCGGGGATCAGCCATTTATCGTGTTTCCTTTTATACGAAATCACTTATTAATTATTTTTTCGACCGTCTCTTCCATTTACTAATTCTCTAGTTCCCAGACCATTAAGTTTTCTTCACCACATCCCATTCTGCTCGAAATTAAAATCTGAGCAATATTCCAGCGTGAAAGGTGCACCAACAATCAATAAACCGCTGAGGTCAACTACGAAGAATCGAAGAATCATTCTGGTATTTCCACACGAACATTAAACCTTTATGCAATCCGACCATTTTGGTGAAGCCCGATCATCACTTAGCATCCTTAAGGTCAACATCTTTTATTTGTTTCGACCTATAAGTTATAATTCGCTTTTAATTATTATAATCGTAAACTAAAGATCTAGGATATTTATCTACTACTAATTAATCAAAATAGAAAATTATTATCCATTTAATTTAATTAAGTTTCAATTTAATTTACCTATTCGCTTTACTATCCGATGTTGAGGAATTGAGTCTTCTTGCATGTTTATTAATTCATATATATATATATATATATATATATATATATATATATATATATATATATATATATATATATATATAATCAAGTCTTATTTAGCTAGTCTAGCTTTAACTTACTTATTCGTGAAGTCTATGCCTATGTTTTATATTTAATTAAATGTGTTTCTGCATATTATATATTTCGATCAGGCTAGGTTCAGACAAGACCTTGCAGGATTGGACAAGACAGAACAAGACCAGACTAGACAATGCAATAACGGAGAGGACCAGACAAGAACAAGGCCAGACAACACCAGATAAGAGAAGATCAAGACAAGACCAGACAATACTAGACAAGTCAAGACAACACCAAACAAGACAAGAACAGAAAAGACCAGATAAGACCAGACAAAACCAGACATGCTCAGACAAGATCATGCAAGACCAGACAAGACCAGACAGAGCCAGACAAGACTAGGCAATATCAAACATGACTAGACAAGACTAGACAAGTCCTGGCAAGACCAGACAAGAGAGGTAGAGGTTAAATCAAGGCTAGACAATTTAAAGATTGTGAATTAAACTTTATCTCTTCGTTCCAATTTTCCGAAAATACAATGTGATCTTGTCAAAAGATGTCGAAAGTTTTCTCCATTATTTCAACAAAATTTCTAAATTATTTTTGGTGGTCCAACAGAATGTTAGATTATCTCGAGATATATCGCTTATTTTCTCATTTTGTGGAAAGAGATAATGCGCCCATTGTTTGAAAAGTCTGTCTAGATTGTTCCTCTGACTAGACGTCATGGCCAGATTTAAAATTAAGATTAAGATCTACATTTAGATAAGCAAACATCAAGTGAACAAATACCTCAGTTTAGATTAAATTTAATTAGATTAGAAATTTAGACTTTATTATATAAATAGACATTACGTTTTCAAGTTTGATACTACTACAAGAAGGCAAGTTGGATATAACTCATCTTGTCTCTCTAATGCAAATTGCCAAACATTTTAAACTCTTCTAATGTTATCTACCTACATTTGCTCTTCTAGACTAGAGAATTATGAACACTTACATAAATATCACTGCTATGCTACGCACGTATTCATTCTTGTATAAGCCTTATTATTATTTTTATATTAAATAATATCAGGAAATGCTACAGCCAATAGCATTGCTTTTACATATTCTTGACAAAAATTATTTGTTCTTCTTTAATCCAGTATTGCCTTATCTGTCTAGCACTGTTATCTGTCGTGCCAAGCTTTATCTGTCGTGCATCTTCGAAGTCTTACTCTAGTCCAGTTTACTTCGATAAATAGGTTGGATAAGTAAAAAAATTGTGTGATTGCAAGGCTATTGGCTGCAGCATTTCCTGATATTATTTGATATAAAAATAATATTATATAATAATAAGGCTTATACAATAATACATACGTGTCTAGCATAGAAGTTATATTTATATAAGTGTGTTAATTAATAAACTGCATAAGTATATAAAAGATTAATCAATATTCCGATCAGTAATTGACATTAAACCAAATTTATAATTTATAAAACTCGTTTGCATTGTTTGATCTAACACAGTTTTTGTTAATTTATTTATTGAAGGCACGTTTCCAGCAGGAACTTAACTGCGAACTTGGTTCCTTTAGTTTCTTTCGGATCATATGGGAGTTTCTTGTGAATTCTGTTTTACTGTGCTAAATGACTAATTATGATGAAGAAATGGTTGATAATCGTTAATTATTTTTTATGGTCTATTGTTACTTATTAGTTATTAAACTGCGAATTCGCTCAATAATTAATAATTACGATTTTCTTCAAAAGTTTCTTTTTTGTTGGCAATATCTTGCTTACCTCAAGATATACTTATTATCAAGAATATCAAGAACAATAAGTATATAATAAGAAGAATAATAAGTATAAGTATATAGTATATAAGCACAATTAGATTATCAAGAATAATAAATATATGAAGAATAATTAACATATCAGATGCGGTGGTGGGTGGCCTAGTAGTCAAACTGGCGTATTGTTATTTTTAAATCATCTATGTAATATGTCTTCTCCAGTGATTCTCAACGACTATGCCGCGGCACTTTTATGTGCCACGAAATTGATGTGTTCTGTCAAATTTTAGAAGTGCAAACAATAAATATTATTTGGTATGTACTTTGATACAGCATGCTTGTATAATTTTACTGCAAATCTGGATTAAAACCAAACAAAACTATTTACTAAGAGAGTTTTCGGCTAAAACGTAGTTCGATGGATGTAAGCCATGGCAGAAATTAGAAATAACGTAAAAAAGACAATATTTTGCTGATTTCACGGTTTTAGCCTAGGTTAGGTCATAGGTTAGATTGGGTAATATTAGAACAGATAAATCCAGATTATATATCACGCGACCTCTCGATAACCAAAATATGAAAAAATAATTCAAATAATTCACCTTGAGACTTGGACGCCCTTACATGCGCTATTATCCGAATTTTCTATTTATTCAATTTTGCCTCATAAAGTCATGTTTAATTCCTTACATACGGATCAATAAAACAGGGATTTATTCACTAGGGCAATAAAAGTCTCCATAGCAACGCATCAAAATAACTCACTTACGTGCTCCGTAAACATAATCCTAAATGTTCACTGATGTTCTTTTTCGTTCCCCAATCACACAACTTATTATACCTACATTTCTTTTTGTACAAATCTCAAGATTTTTGCCGGAGTAATCTTTCCACGTCAACATCTAACAATAATTGTTCGGGTGTATCCAGTTACGATTAATAAAACACAAATTAATTAAACTCAATAAATACTCTAAGCAAAACTTTGACGCACAAATCAACAATTTTATCGTTGCCATGAGAACACCACAATCATGACCAACTTTTCTTGGAATTGTTTGACCAAAAGCAAAATTGAATAAAAGTTTGTATTTCACTCGCGGATAAAGTTAAGGTTTAGCTCGCGAATTTAAATTGAATTTATCAATCCGCTCGTTAAACCTTAATTTTATACCCTTTCACAATAAATGACTATTAAACTCATTTTATTGTCAGTGTGTCGCCAAATTTTGATATTGTTGAAAGTGTGCTGCAAGAGAAAAAAGGTTGAGAATCACTGGTCTGCTCATTTAGTTTACTTAGATTTACTTAGACGTTGCCCATTTACTATTCTAATCTAGCGTTGAAATCTCCACAGAAGGTCTTAAGTTTTCTTCAAGTTTGAATGAGGAGCTTAAAAATGAATGATTCTTGACTATATAGACAAGATTAGACAGAAAAGACTAGTCAGACAGGACTTCAGTTATCGTACAGTCAAAGTGTGTCCAAAGTGTTATGGACGCTGCCTAGATAGACACACGTTGTATAAACATTCTATGTTTAGTTATCTACATCTATAGATATTATGAATCTTATATGTAAGATGTGTATGGATTTAGTTTACTTAGACGTTGCCCATTTACTATTCCAACCTACCGCCGAAGTCTCCACAAAATGTCAAAAGTTACCTTTAAGTTTAAATTAAGAATGAATTATTCTAGACTAGATAGACAAGACTAGACAGAGAAGACTAGACAGAGAAGACTAGACAGAGAAGACTAGACAGAGGAGACTACACAGACAGCACTTCAGCGATCTATAAGTCCCAGGTAGAAATCTATAAGTCCCAGGTTCAAGTCCAGGGATCACAAGTATGGAAACAATTCACCGTCCTCCTGTGCATATCTCTGGTAAGGCCATCTCAGTAATCTGCCAAGAAAAAAACCTCCCATACATAGTGCCTCGCCATTCACGTTTAAAACTGACTCCTTTTACTTGTGTCTAAGATTTAGACACCAAGCATGTTCTTGATAAGTATATCTTGATGCATCTTCTTCGGAGAAATTACCTGACAAACGTGTACATTAACACCTTCTTCGAGGACTAAACAACGACGAGGCAGAAATAGACTCTCATATATTGCCACTACGAAGTACTTGCACGACAAATCTGTAAGCAATTTAAAGAGCCTTTTACACAGAAAAATAAATGATGAGGAAGAAATAGACTCTCATACACGTCCTTTGTGTAGAAGTTACACATGGGAGGGAAATATCCTTAATAAATTCCCGAAAATGTATTAAGGATAGGATTATTAGGATTTATAGGGATTCCCGAAAACTTTCTGGCCCTATGAAATGAAAAATGGTAGCAAAAACACAATAGGCCACTTGTTACAATAAGCCGCAATGTTTGAAGGTAAATAACCCAGTAATCCTCATCGGTAGGTAGGAAAAAAATATATCTAGAATAATAAGTATATTTAGAATAATAAGTTCATCAAGAGTAATAATAAGTACATATTTCAAGAATAATAAGTATATCAAGAAACATTTCTAAGTTCAAGAAAAAGGGTGATGGTAGCGATTGAAACCATAATTGAAACATTAAAATCATCGTAGCTTCATTATATTTATAATATTATATTCTAAATGTGTCTAATTTGATACGAGCTGTTACGAATTTATTACAAAGTATCAAGAATATAACGGAACACTGTTCACATTAAATGTTGGTTCTTATCATCCCTATTATATCATAATCCCAGTAACTAAACAAATAATTTCTCACATTTACAAAAAATAAATAAAAGAGGACAATATAAACTTAATAAAGTCGTAAAAAAGCTTGAATATATAAATATACTCAACCTTTCCGAAGCTCTAATGAGTCTTTTTAGTAATACTAATAGTAATACTAATGAGTCTTTTTAGGACTACCAAAAACAAATCTCGTGTGATATTTGTCAGTTATTTTATAGCTCTCAGTCCACCTTCGTGGCACTCAACAAAAACCATAAAAATAACTTTTAAGGAGATGTCTTTCCGATACCTTAAGTGGATAGCCATCTGTGCATGCGATTCGAGATTTATCTCGCATCAGCACAGCTTTGCTTCCATGAACAACAATTGTTCATGGAAGCAAAGCATGGTGATTAGTATTAGATGTTTATAATTTTGACATTTTGCGAGTCAAGCCTATAATAAACGAGTCAAACATCTGTTGGCCAATTATTCATCCGCCGTTATAAATTTATTTTCAATCTGCAAACAAAAAGAAATTTGAAGTCACAATTTAAATTGAATATAGTAATTCGCGACGTAGATTTTCTTTCACTAATTATTATGAAAATTTCATATTCAACAGGAACTATAAGGCAATAGCCAACAGGATGCCAAAACCTTAACGACTAGAGAGATATTTTTCGGGAAATTCAATTAAAATTAATAATTTCCTTGGCTTGGATGCCACGATTTCTTTATTGCAACTACGCGGCTACTCTCGGCGATAATTCAGCGTTGCACAATACATCTCATTTGATTTATCTTTGCACATTCATATTTATTGGTAATTGAAAATCATAATTTTTTCTTTCTAAAATCCGGCTCGTATATCTCAAATAGAGCTAATTGATTTATTAATACATTTCACAATTTCATTGAAATATAAATACATTTAATTTATTACATTAATATTACGAAAACATCTAAAACTAAACAGACAAGACTAGATAGGCAAGACTAGACAGAGCAGACTAGACAGAAAGGACTAGACAGACAAGACTAGACAGAGAAGACTAGACAGACAAGACTAGACAGACAAGACTAGACATACAAGACTAGACAGACAAGAGTAGACAGACAAGACTAGACAGACGAGTCTAGACAGACAAGACTAGACAGAAAAGACTAGACAGACAAGACTAGACAGACAACACTAGACAGACAAGACTAGACAGATAAGACTAGACAGACAAGACTAGACAGACAAGACTAGACAGACTAGACAGACTAGACAGACTAGACAGACAAGACTAGACAGACAAGACTAGACAGACAAGACTAGACAGACAAGACTAGACAGACAAGACTAGACAGACAAGACTAGACAGACAAGACTAGACAGACAAGACTAGACAGACAACACTAGACAGACAAGACTAGACAGATAAGACTAGACAGACAAGACTATACAGACAAGACTAGACAGACAAGACTAGACAGACAAGACTACACAGACATAACTAGACAGACAAGACTAGACAGACAATACTAGACAGACAAGACTAGACAGACAAGACTAGACAGACAAGACTAGACAGACAAGACTAGACAGACAAGACTAGACAGACAAGACTAGACGGACAAGATTAGACAGACAAGACTAGACTGACAAGACTAGACAGACAAGGCTAGACAGACAAGGCTAGACAGACGAGACTAGACAGACAAGACCAGACAGACAAGACTAGACAGACAAGACTAGACAGAGAAGACTAGACAGACGAAACTAGACAGACAAAACTAGACAGACAAGACTAGACAGACAAGAGTACACAGACAAGACTAGACAGATAAAACTAGACAGACAAAACTAGACAGACAAGACTAGACAGACAAGACTAGACGGACAAGGCTAGACAGACGAGACTAGACAGACAAGACCAGACAGACAAGACTAGACAGACAAGACTAGACAGAGAAGACTAGACAGACAAAACTAGACAGACAAAACTAGACAGACAAGACTAGACAGACAAGACTACACAGACAAGACTAGACAGACAAGAAACGACAGACGATATTCAGTGAGATCTCTCGAGCTAGTTCCCAGTTATCGACCAGTAACTTTGTTGGTTCGGTCAGATATTTTAGTGCTTCCAAAACTGATTTACTATCGGATAGTATTGAGCAACCTGTTAAGTTCTGAATATGCGACTTAATATACGTTAAGCCTTTATAAATTGCGAGTAACTCGGCCTGAAATATTGTGCAATACTGTGCCAATCTAATTTTCTCTTAAGTAAAAAAACTACAAATGCAGCTGCTACTCCCTGGTCATATTTTGACCCGTCCGTATACACTTTCATGTTGAGTTCTTCAGTTGATCTAATATAATAATTTATGTTCCTCAGGGTGTATCCTACCCTGGATGCATAATATAGTTTCCATAATTTGAGGACTAACAGGTAACCCTGTCAATTCCTGAAGTTCACTTTTTAGCAATTTTCGTGTTCGTTTTTGGTAGAAATTCGTGATTGACATGTCTGAATTTGTTTAAAAAATTATTTTAGTAAGTTTTACACAACGTGGAACAATAAAATTTCACACATTTGTAGAGAATTAGTGAGTCTATGATATCCCTTAGTTAGTTTTGCAAAATATTTCATCTGGCGTCGGTCGCCGCCCCTCAAACACAAAGTCGCACACGAGGTCAGACATTCAAATAACTATAGTTTGAAAACTTGGACAGTTGTATTCAAAATTCCTGTAGTTTAGCGTAGCTTATGGATTTTTCTATTGAAATTTTCATTTTGGTATCTTCGTGGCCGATAGCCTTGACACAGAATTTTTTTAAATACAAAAATGTTTGTTGAAATTTTTCAAATGTTTTTTCTGTCCAACTTTCCAAACTCTATCGAACATGCATAAAAAGTCTGTCACGCGGCAGCTCGTATGTGGTCTTGATATGTCTGGTCTTGATATATCTGGTCTTGATATATCTGGTCTTGATTTATCTGATCAGGTATGTGGTCTTCATCATTTATCTGGTTATGATTCATCTCATCAAGACCACATATGCTCGGCAGCGCGTATGTGGTCTTGATATGTCTGGTCTTGATATATCTGGTCTTGCTATATCTGGTCTTGATTTATCTGATCAAGTATGTGGTCTTCATCATTTATCTGGTTTTGATTCATCTCATCAAGATCTGGTCTTGATATGTCTAGTCTGGATATATCTGGTCTTGATATATCTGGTCTTGATATATCTGGTCTTGATTTATCTGATCAGGTATGTGGTCTTCATCATTTATCTGGTTTTGATTCATCTCATCAAGACCACATATGCTCGGCAGCGCGTATGAGGTCTTGATATGTCTGGTCTTGATATATCTGGTCTTGATATATCTGGTCTTGATTTATCTGACCAAGTATGTGGTTCTTCATCATTTATCTGGTCTTGATTTATCTGGTCTTCTTCAGCTGACCAAGACCCACAAGTCTAATGTAATGTGGAAATATACATTTTTTAATCGAAATTTTAAAAAACTACCGCTTCTATTCATTTGCCAAGAATTGCGTGAAATTTAAAAATAAAGCGGGTTTTGTAAATTTTCCATATAGGGTTGCATGCAGGCTTGCATTCCGCCAAGCGGCAGAACAATTGTGCAGAAGGTATTTGGCCGAGGCCTCTGCCAATCTCATATCTACAGGTAATAGGCCGGATATAGCGCAGGCTGCTTCATTAGCGACAGTTTTATATGCTTTCGTAGTTTTTATTGTGCACACGCGTTACACGATAAGACGCATTTTCCGTTCTCTACATCCACAGGCACTAAACCACACCGGCGCCCCATATAACAGACAAGGCTCGACAGCCCCAGTGTAAATAGTCGACATAGCAGACTTGCCCAGACCTCACTCCTTCATTGCTGCAGAACTTAGTCTGACACTCAGATCAGACTCAGTCTAAAACTGACTTTTTGACTTTGGCACATATTTGTCTGATATGTTCTTTGTATTTTAATTTACTGTCTATTAAGATTCCCAGATATTTAATGTGCTCAGAGCAGTGTATCGAGTTTCCGTTAAGTTTAAAACCTGGTTTAACTTGATTTAGTTTCTTACCGAAGAAGAGAGAGTCCGTTTTTTGAGCGTTGAATTCTAATTTTATGTCATTGGCCCATCCGCGAAGTGTCTCCAATGCGCGGTTTTCTTTAAAACCTTCTGCAAAAACAATCCATCTGCAGCCAATACTGCCACCGTCAGTACCCTCATTATTGCGTCTATAGTTGAGAGTCCGTCCCTGAATTCGAATTGCTTTTTGGATAGATCTTTACCTTTCCTAAGCTCCTGTTTTATCCACCCTACTCCCTCTGGCAGCTTCAGTCTTAGGATTCCAACATATAGGATATTCCACAAAGTTGGTTCCATTACTGAGCCTTGTGGAACAACACTATATATTTGTTCCTCTACGCTTTCACCTTGTGCCTCTATAATATTTTTTTGACTGCAGCAGTAGCTGCTTACAAGTTTCAGAAGATATGAAGGGAAGTCTCTTGCTATTAACTTTTCAACAATATTTGTCCATGCAGCGGAGTTGAAGGCATTCCTAGCGTCTAACGTTATGAATGCGCAATTTATTCTTTTCCTCCGCAATCCTTCTGCAGCCTCTACAGCCACCTCCAGTACTCTCATTATTGCGTATATAGTTGAGACTCCCTCTCTGAAGCACAATTGCTTTCTGGATAGATCTTTACCCTTCCTAAGCTCCTGTTTTGTCCTCCCTACTAACATTTTTTCTAGCAACTTCCCTGTTACATCTACCATGCAAATTGTCCAATACAATGAAGGATCTTGTAAAGCTTTGTCTCATTTTGTTAATAGTTAGATTTCTTCCTTGATTTCTTCCATATTTGATTATGATTCCATTTTGATCTGATTACTTCCAGGAAAGTTGCCGTTTTTAGAATAGTGTTGAAGATGTTTGCCGCAGTGTCAATTGCTTCAGCTGGTATCCCATCGGGTCCTTTAGAGACAGACAAATATAGACAGACAAATATAGATACTACACCGACATAACCACACACTTGAACAGAAAGTTTTAAGTTTCCTTCAAGTTTGAATGAAGTGCTTAAGAATTATTGATTCTAGACCAGATAGGCAAGAGTGGACAGAGAAGACTAGACAGACAGGAATTCAGTAATGATAGCGAGGCTGGACCTAGTGATCCTTAACGAGGGAAACTCTTTTACATTCCGAAGAGGAAATACCGGATCGTTTATTGACGTTACATTAACATCGGAAGGCATCGCGCCTAGGGTGGAGAGGTGGAGAGTACTAGAGGACGCCACCCTTAGCGACCACCAGTATCTGGAATTTAGCCTGAAAACGAAACCAAAGAGTCAACAGAGAAACACTACCATCGAACATGGAAACAGAAACGGATGGCTGGTGAAGAAACTCGATAGCACTCAGCTAAGAGCGAAACTGGAAGTAGCCAAGACGCATGGAGAGTTGCAAAGACTCTCAGAGATAGGTGACGTAGATGGACTTGTAGAATATGCGATCGAAACCATTACAACAGCGTGTGATGCTTCGATGCCAAAGCGCAAATTTGCCTTAAATGGAAAAAAGTCAGTTTACTGGTGGAACGCTGAAATCAATAATCTAAGGAAGAAGTACGTTACGGCACGCAGGTCCGCCCAACGCCACAGAAGACGGCGGCAAAGCACAACAGACAGGATGGCTGGACAAGAAGTGGACCTAGACGCGAATTTCAAAAAAGCGAGAAAGAAATTGCGCATGGCTATCAAAAATAGCAAACAGAAATGCTGGCTCGAACTTTGCCAATCCATAAATGAAGACCCATGGGGCCTCCCATATCGAATTGCTACGAAAAAATTAATGGGTAGACAACTGATACCTGGGATATCGTGCCCACAACGGATGAGAGAAATAGTTACCACACTATTTCCAGTTCACGAACGAAGACCGGCAGAAAAATGGCAAACCACTGAAAATCTCGTAACACCTTTTAGCGTAGAGGAGATCTTTGAGGCCAGGAAACGATTACTGTCAGGGAAAACACCTGGTCCAGACAATATTCCAAATGAGATCATCACAGAAGTGGTGGAAATGTGGCCAGAGTTGTTGCTGGAAACTTACAATGCGTGTCTTCGAAAGGGAATTTTCGCTACGCAATGGAAAAGACAAAAACTCGTCTTACTGAGAAAAGGGGACAAACCATTAGAAGAACCATCGTCATACCGACCGATATGCCTCCTGGACAACATAGGGAAACTTTTTGAAAGACTAATACTTAGGAGACTTGAGACATATATCGAAAACAACGGAGGACTGTCCCAATGGCAGTATGGTTTTCGAAAAGGTCGATCAACCGTGGATGCTATTGCTGAAGTAATTAGAGCAGCAGAAAAGGTCAAAAATGGAACACGGCAATCGAAAGGTTATTGTGCATTAGCGACCCTTGACGTTAAAAACGCCTTTAATTCAGCAAGGTGGAATGTAATCATGAAGGCATTAGCATCAAGACAGACACCAGAATACTTGAGAAAGATGATAAGCAGCTACTTGAGCGACCGACGGTTGATATACCACACGGACGAAAGTGAAGTTGAGTATGAGGTAACGGCGTGTGTCCCACAAGGATCGGTCTTGGCACCATTCTTGTGGAACATTATGTACGATGGCTTGCTAAACCTAGACTTGCCTAGAACAGCGCAAATAGTTGGGTTCGCAGATGACGCCGCGGTAATAGTGACTGCAAAGGAAATAAGTACACTAGAACTAGCAACTAACGAAACCCTTCGGCGGGTAAATAATTGGTTAAAAGAGCAGGGTCTAACAATGGCAGTTCATAAAACAGAAGCGATACTTATCACGGATAAGAGACTATTCACCCCACCGAAACTCGTTCTGGAAGGGCAAAATATCCCTTTATCGAAATCATTGAGGTACCTTGGCGTCCAACTCGATAGCGGTCTGAGATACACAGACCATATAGCCAAAACATCGAAAAAGGCAGCGTCTACAGAGACAGCTTTGGTAAGGTTGATGCCGAACATTGGAGGACCGAGGGAATTAAAACGGAAACTTCTCAACAATGTGGTACACTCAAAAATTCTCTACGCGGCGGAAATATGGGCGGGCGTAACAAAAAAGATTGGAGCGAGAAAACTACTTACAGGAGTACAAAGAAGAAGTGCTCTAAGAGTAATTTCTGCCTACAGAACGGTTTCGGAGGCCGCGGCGCTGGTACTTGCAAGCACACCCCCAATAGACTTACTGATTCGCGAGAAACAAGAAGTCTACGAAGACCTGCAACAACACAGGGCGAAAAAAGAAGTAAAACACGAAAGAGCAGCCGCTAAGGAGAGAGCACGTAAGAGACTCATGGACCGATGGCAGACAAGATGGGATAACGACACTAGTGGCAGGTGGACATAAAGACTTATCCCTAACGTAACAGCATGGTATGAAAGGTCACACGGACATATGAGTTACCATCTTACACTCACTGGTCATGGATGCTTCAACGCATACCTCAAACGGTTTAAAAAAAGAGACACGGCGGAGTGTTTTTATTGCGGTCATATCCCAGACGACGCACAACACACTATCTTCATGTGTACAGAATCAGAGAACGAAAGAACTCGACTCGCGGAGACACTAGGCGGTACAAAACTAGAAGAACAGAACATCATGGAAGTTATGGTAGAAAGTGAGCATAACTGGGATGCAGTACAAACTTACATAACCGAAATCATGTTGGGAAAAGAACAAATGGAGAGAGAATGGAAGGCGATTATAATATCACACGAAACACAAAGAAGCTAACATGGACGACTAGATATGTGACGAAAAGACCGAAAAATGGTTTATCACACGACTGCATAACTAATACGACAGAAGACGAAAGACAATATCGAAACGAGTAAAGGACAATAAAAATAACAGTAAGGAAACAATTGGTACAAACACCACCACCCACCTGAAGTAATGCTCACGCAGTTCCGGGTGGAGTGTAGTGTAGAGACAGAGGAGGGGGTTTAGTGGGTATGCTGGTCACGAAGAACTCGATCAGAGAGCCCCACACTACACGGGTTTGAAAATCCGGTGTGCAACAATGCATTCCCCCTCCTCTCTGAAAAAAAAAAAAACAGACAGGAATTCAGTAATCGTACACGAACTAATGCGTTTAAAGTGATATGTCGGTTGCATAGACAGACATACATTCCTATTATCAACATCTACTATTTATTTATCTATTTATTTATTTTACTTATGCCCGCCATACACACAACGGTCCACCGGAGAGGTCTACCGGTGCAGGTTTGCCTGCGCAGGTAGACCGGAGCATGTGTGGGAATAAACATGTGCAGTTTCTTGCGTACGGTTGACCCGCGCAGGCAAACCTGCACATGTAACCTCTCCGGTAGACCGTAGCGTGTATCGCGTAGCGTGTAAGTCGTTGCCCATTTACTATTCTAACCTAGCGTCTCCATAAACATCTCCAAGTCTCCACAGGATGTCAAAAGTTCCCTTCAAGTTTGCATGAAGAGCTGAAGAAGGAATGATTTTAAACTAGACAGGCAATACTAGTTAGAGACGAATAGACAGATAGCCCCTCCAGCGCCAGTTTTGCCATTGAAATATTTTGACATATGATATTTTCGGATATTTAATAATCGGGTTTTAAACAAGTAATTTGAAAGATTAAATCGTGAGGGAAAACTGATTTGGCTGTTGACTTTTGACACATTATTTGTCATATTTTGACAGTTTTGAGATTATAATATTTTGACATTATAAGATTTTGACATTATATGACATTAATATTTTCATCTTATATGACATTTTTGAGTTGTTCAAAGAGTTAATTAATTATATTTGTCATATGTCACATTTTGCCAGTTTTTGACATAATAATATTTTGATATTTTATGACATTTCCGGGTTGTTTAAACTAGTAATTTGGCAGATTATGTCGTGATGGAGAGAACAATTTGGCTGTAGACTTTTGACAACAGTTGAGCGTACGTAAGTCATATTTTGACAGTTTTGACATAATGATATTTTATGGCATTTCCGGATTGTTTAAACAAGTAATTTGAAAGATTATGTCGTGACGGAGAGAACGATTTGGCTGTAGAGTTTTGACAACAGTTGAGTGTACGTATGTCATATTTTGACAGTTTTGACATAATAATATTTTGATATTTTATGACATTTCCGGATTGTTTAAACAAGTAATTTGAAAGATTATGTCGTGACGGAGAGAACGATTTGGCTGTAGACTTTTGACAACAGTTGAGTGTACGTATGTTATATTTTGACAGTTTTGACATAATAATATTTTGATATTTTATGACATTTCCGGATTGTTGAAACTAGTAATTTGACAGATTATGTCGTGATGGAGATAACGATTTGGCTGTAGTCTTTTGACAGCAGTTGAGCGTACGTATGTCATATTTTGACAGTTTTGACATAATAATGTTTTGATATTTTATGACATTTCCGGATTGTTTAAACAAATAATTTGGAAGATTATGTCGTGATAGAGAGAATGATTTGACTGTAAACTTTTGACAAGTTGAGCGTACGTATGTCATATTTTGACAGTTTTGACATAATAATATTTTGATATTTTATGACATTTCCGGATTGTTTAAACAAGTTTTTTAAAGATTATGTCGTGATGGAGAGAACGATTTGGCTGTAGACTGTTGACAGCAGTTGAGAGTACGTATGTCATATTTTGACAGTTTTGACATAATAATATTTTGATATTTTATGACATTTCTGGATTGTTTAAACAAGTAATTTGAAAGATTATGTCGTGATGGAGAGAACGATTTGGCTGTAGACTGTTGACAACAGTTGAGAGTACGTATGTCATATTTTGACAGTTTTGACATAATAATATTTTGATATTTTATGACATTTCCGGATTGTTTAAACAAGTAATTTGAAAGATTATGTCGTGATGGAGAGAACGATTTAGCTGTAGACTGTTAACAACAGTTGAGAGTACGTATGTCATATTTTGACAGTTTTGACATAATATTACTTTGATATTTTATGACATTTCTGGATTGTTTAAACAAGTAATTTGAAAGATTATGTCGCGATGGTGAGAACGATGTGGCTGTAGACTTTTGGCAAGAGATGAACGTACGTATGTTATATTTTGACAGTTTTGACATAATAATATTTTGATATTTTATGACATTTCCGGATTGTTGAAACTAGTAATTTGACAGATTATGTCGTGATGGAGAGAACGATTTGGCTGTAGACTTTTGACAACAGTTGATCGTACCTATGTCATATTTTGACAGTTTTGACATAATAATATTTTTATATTTTATGACATTTCCAGATTGTTTAAACAAGTAATTTTAAAGATGATGTCGTGATGGAGAGAACGATTTGGCTGTAGAGTTTTGACAACAGTTGAGCGTGCGTATGTCATATTTTGACAGTTTTGACATAATAATATTTTGATATGTAATGACATTTCCGGATTATTTAAACAAGTAATAAATAAACAAATAAAAAATTTTAAAAGAAATTGAAATATTCTGTCGTGGGGAGAAAACGATTTGGCTGTAGACTTTTGAAAACAATCAAGCATACGTACGTCACATTTTGACAGTTTTAACATTATAATATTATAACATTTTATGACATTTCAGGATTGTTTAAACAAGTAATTTGAAAGATTCTGTCGGGATAAAATGATATGGCTGAGACTTTTAACAACAGTTGAGCGTACGTACGTCATATTTTGACAGTTTTGACATTGTACTATTTTTACATCGTACAAGAACTAATGCGTTCAAAGTGATATGGCCATTACCTAGACAGACATACATTCCATAAACATTCTATCTTTGGTTATTTACATCTACAGATATTATGAATCGTATATATAATATGTTTATGTATTTATTTTATTTATACGTTGCCCATTTACTAATCTAGCCTAACGTTGAAGTCTCCACATGATGTTAAAAGTTACCTTCAAACTTGCTTGAAGATCTTGAAGAAGGAATGATTCTAGACTTGATAGGCAAGACAAGATAAAGACGACTAGACAGAGAGCACTTCAGTGATCGTACAAGAACTATTGTGTGCAAAGTGTTATGGCCGTTGCCTAGACAGACAGCACCAAACAGACAAAAGTAGACAGACAAGATTTGACAAATAATACTAGACAGACAAGATTAGACAGATGAGACTAAACAGACAAGACTAAGCAGACAGGACTAGACAAACAAGATTAGACAGACAAGACTATAGTTACTAGTCTATACATTCATCATATGACATCTACATATATCATATATCATCTACATATATTATATTAAATAGTAAATAATAAAGTAATATATCTATTGATTAAGTTTACTTAGACGTGTCCGTTTACTATTCTAACGTAGCGTTGAAGTCTCCACAGAAGGTCAAAAGTTAGCTTCAAGTTTGAATGAAGAATGATACTTAAGTATGAATGATTGTAGAAATCTTTCGTAGATTTTAGTTAAATTTCTGTTTTTAAGAATTTTTATTAATGAGTATTGGGGTGGTAAAATTGGTAATATATGGGTCAGTGGTAAAACGGAGAGAGGGTATAAAAGGCGTCCTCACCGTTGGCGGCCGGTTACTTGCGTCGGCGAAAGTTGTCTTGCAGAATGTACAGTGTGATGTTAGTTTAGTGAGTCGAGTGGACTGTCAGTGCGGTCTAACCGCCCCTAGTCGCGACATCAACATTTTTTTATCAAAAAAAAGTTTTTTTTAAAACGAGAAAATCCTTTGAGGACAGTTTAAGGACAAAGACTGAAGCACTTTAAAGTTACGGAAATGGCGCTTAAAATAACGTAAGTTTCGCTTAATATTTATTATCAGAAGATTATATAATAATCTATCGATTCCGATTTATGTAACGGAATTAGAATGTGGGTTTCGTTACAGCCGATTTTGCATCACTTTTATCTCGTTCTTTTTATTTTGACCTGAATTTGCGCAAGATTTAATTCGATTCTTTCAAATATCTTCGGCCTCAATATTTCGCCAAGTAACAACGTTATCGAGGAAAGTTAACATATGTTTCAGAAGCTTTCAAATTTTTAAGCAAAATCTTCAACTTTTTAATCAATCAAAAACTTAAATATTATGTTTCAAATATTATAACTATGATCAAATTGCGAAGTAATAATGTTAGTTACATTCAAATTAGTTAACAAAATTGGCTTGAAAAATTTCATTATTATCATTTTCGCAATTTTCTCGAATATTGTTGCTGCAATTGCGAAAAGTTTTCGTGAAAGTTTACTGCTGGATAAGAAACTCAAAAATTGAATAAAAAACTCGATATTTAAATTTAATTAATTAATATACACACACGTTAAGACTTTTCCTTTTATTTGGGTTAACAAAATACAAGTGCCAGTCTTAAATCTAAACACAACTGTCTAGCTCTATCCTTCTACTTTCTAGACAAATTTAACTTGTCTGCCTTATAAGGAATCTAAGCAGACGACTTAAATTTGCCTAGAAAATAGAAGCATAGATTTATACACAATAGACTAAATATTCTAAACAAATTATCACCAAGATTAGTTTCTTTAAGCTAGTTCTGCACATAGTTTTGAATAAATACACTTAAATGTCTACCTAGATCTACAATTTACAAATGATTAGTCATAATATAGAAACTATTCTAGCCTGACTTATCTAATCTTAATATCTATCTGGTTTGGTCTATTTAGTATTTATTATCTAGTTATCTATGTCTAGACCTATCTAATCTTAATATCTATCTGGTTTGGTCTGTTCAATGTTTATTATCTAGTTGTCGATCTGTAGAAGTATCTAGTCTTAATATCTATCTGGTGTGGTCTATTTAGTTTCTATTGTTTAGTTATCTAAGTCTAGACCTATCTAATCTTAATATCCACCTGGTTTGGTCAATTTAGTTTTTATAATCTAGTTATCTATATCTAGACCTATCTAATCTTAATATCTACCTGGTTTGGTCTATTTAGTTTTTATTATCTAGTTATCTATATCTAGACCTATCTAATCTTTATCATGTATCTATACTGGTCTATTTAGTTTTTAGTATCTAGACATCAATGTCTAGACCTATCTAATCTTTATATCTATCTGGACTGGTCCATTTAGTTTTTATTGTCTAGTTATCTATGTCTAGACCTATCTAATCATAATACCTACCTGGTTTGGTCCATTTAGTTTTTATTATCTAGTTATCTATGTCTAGACCTATCTAATCTTAATATCTATCTGGACTGGACTATTTAGTTTTTATTGTCTAGTACTTTTATTATCTAGTTGTCGATCTGTAGAAGTATCTAGTCTTAATATCTATCTGGTGTGGTCTATTTAGTTTCTATTGTTTAGTTATCTAAGTCTAGACCTATCTAATCTTAATATCCACCTGGTTTGGTCAATTTAGTTTTTATAATCTAGTTATCTATATCCAGACCTATCTAAACTTAATATCTACTTGTTTTGGTCTATTTAGTTTTTATTGTTTAGTTATCTATGATAAAAAACCTATCTAATGTTAATTATTTTAACTGTCACTTTGGACATTGTAATATTTTGACATATTATAACATTTCCGGGTTTTTTAAACAAGTAATTTCAAAGATTATATCGTGATGGAAAAATGATTTTGCTGTTGACTTTTGACACACTATTTGTCATATTCTAATAGTTTTGAGATTATAATATTTTGACATTATATGACATTATAATATTTTGACATTATATGACATTTTTGAGATGTTAAAAAAGTTAATTAATTACATATGTCATCTGTAACATTTTGCCAGTTTTTGACATAATAATATTTTGATATTTTATGACATTTCCGGATTGTTTTAACACGAAATTTGAAGGATTATGTCGTCATGGAGAGAACAATTTGGCTGTAGACTTTTGACAACAGTTGATAATTTTGAGATTATAATATTTTGACATTATATGACATAATATTTTGTCATTACATAACATTTTTGAGATGTTCAAAAAGTTAATTAATGAAATACATCATCTGTCACTTTTGCCAGTTTTTGATATAATAATATTTTGATATTCCATGACAATTCTGGATTGTCTAAACAAGTAATTTGAAAGATCTTGTCGTGCGGGGAGAATGATTTTGCTCTTGACATTTGAGACACTATTTGTCATATTTTGATAGATTTGAGATTATAATATTTTTGTATTATTTTGATTATATATTTTGATTATAATATTTTGATATTATATGACATTATATGACATTATAATATTTTGACATTATATGACATTTTTCAGATGATCAAAAAGTAAATTAAATACAAATGTCATCAGTCACATTTTGCCAGTTTCTGACATTTCTGACATTTCTGGCATTTCTGGCATTTCTGACAAATATTTTGATATTTTATGACTTTTCTGGATTGTTTAAACAAGTAATTTATAGGTTTCTGTCGTGGGGAGAAAATGATTTGGCTGTAGACTTTTGACACACTATTTGTCATATTTTGATAGTTTTAAGATTATGATATTTTGACATTATATGACATTATAATATTTTGACATTATATGCCATTTTTGAGATGTTAAAAAAATGAATTACATTTCTCATTTGTCACATTTTGCCAGTTTTTGACATAATAATATTTTGATATTTGATGACATTTCCGGATTGTTTAAACAAGTTATTTGTAACATTCTGTCGTAGGGAAAAAATGATCTTCCTGTTGACTTTTGACACACCATTTGTCATATTTTGACAGTTTTTAGATTATAACATTTTGACATTATATGACATTATAATATTTTGACTGATTATATGACATTTGTGAGATGTTAAAAAGTGAATTAATTACATTTGTCATCTGTCACATTTTGCCAGATTTTGACATAATTATATTTTAATATTTTATGACGTTTTCGGATTGATTAAACAAGTTATTTGTAAGACTTTGTCGTGAGGAGAAAATGATTTTGCGGTTGACTTTTATCACACTATTTATCATATTTTGATAGTTTTGAGATTATAATATTTTGACATTATATGACATTATAATATTTTGACATTATATGACATTTTTAAGATGTTCAAAAAGTTAATTAAATACATATGTCATCTGTCACATTTTGCCAGTCTTTGACATAATAGAATATTGGTTATTTTATGACTTTCGACATAATATTATTTTGATATTTTATGACATTTCCGGATTCTTTAAACAAGTAGTTTGTAAGATTTTGTCGTGGGGAGAAAATAATTTTGCTCTTGATTTTTGACACACCAATTGTCATATTTTGATAGTTTTGAGATTTTAATGTTTTGACATTATAATATTTTGACATTATGTGACATTTTTGAGATGTTCAAAAAGTTAATTAAATACATTTGTCATCTGTCACATTTTGCCAGTTTTCGACATAATAATATATTTATATTTTAAATTACTTTTATATTTTATGACATTTCCGGATTGTTTATACAAATAATTTGGAAAATGATGTCGTAGGGAGAAAATGATTTTGCTGTTGACTTTTGACAAACTATTTGTCATATTTTGATAGTTTTGAGATTATAATATGTTGACATTATATGACATTTTTGAAATGTTCAAAAAGCTAATTAATTACATATGTCATCTGTCACATTTTGCCAGTTTTTGAAATATTAATATTTTGATATTATATTTGTCACATTTTGCCAGTTTTTGACGTAATAATATTTTGATATCTTGAGACATTTCCGGATTATTCAAACAAGTTATTTGTAAGAATCTGTCGAGTGGAAAAAATGATTTTGCTGTTGACCATATTTTGTCAACAGCAGAGTTTGTCATATTTTGATAATTTTGTTGTTAATTACTTATGTCATCTGTCACATTTTGCCCATTTTGACATAATAATATTTTGATATTTTATGACTTTTGACATAATAATATTTTGATATTTTATGACATTTCCGAATTGTTTAAACAAATAATTTGGAAGATGATTTCGTGGGGAGAAAATGATTTTACTGTTGACTTTTGACAAACTATTTGTCATATTTTGATAGTTTTGAGATTTTAATATTTTGACATTACATGACATTATAATATCTTGACATTATATGAAATTTTTTAGTTGTTCAAAAAGTTAATTATTTACATATATCTATGACATTTCCGGATTGTTTAAACAAGTAATTTGTAAGATATTGTCGTGGGGAGAAAATAATTTTGCTCTTGATTTTTGGCACACCAATTGTCATATTTTGATATTTTTGAGATTTTAATGTTTTGACATTATAAAATTTTGACATTACATGACATTTTTGAGATGTTCAAAAAGCTAATTAATTACATATGTCATTTGTCACATTTTGCCAGTTTTTGAAATATTAATATTTTGAATTATATTTGTCACATTTTGCCAGTTTTTGAATATATAATATTTTGATATCTTAAGACATTTCCGGATTATTCAAACAAGTAATTTGTAAGAATCTGTCGAGCAGAAAAAATGATTTTGCTGTTGACCTTTGACACACTATTTGTCATATTTTGATAATTTTTAGATTAACCAATTTTGATATTATATGACATTATAATATTTTGACATTATATGACGTTTTTGAGATGTTCAAGAAGTTAATTAATTACATATGTTATTTGTCACATTTTGACAGTTTTTGACATAATTATATTTTGATATTTTATGACATTTCCGGATTGTTTAAACTAGTAAACAAAAAAAATGATTTTGCTGTTGACTTTTGACACACTATTTGTCATATTTTGATAGTTTTGAGTTTATAACATATTGACATTTTATGACATTTTATTATTTTGACATTATATGACATTTTTAAGATGTTCAAAAAGTTAATTAATTACATATGTCATCTGTCACATTTTGCCAGATTTTGACATAATATTTTGATATTTTATGACATTTCCGAATTGTTTAAACAAGTAAACAAAAAAAAATGATTTTGCTGTTGAATTTTGACACACTATTTGTCATATTTTGATAGTTTTGAGATAATAATATTTTGACATTATATGACATTATAATATTTTGACATTACATAATATATTTGAGGCATTCAAAAAATTAATTACATATGTCGTCTGTCACATTTTGCCAGTTTTTAACATAATAATATTTTGATATTTTATGACATTTCCGAATTGTATAAACAAGTATTTTGTAAGATTCTGTCGTGGGGAGAAAATGATTTTGCTGTTGACTGTTGACACACTGTTTGTCATATTTTGATAGTCTTGAGATTATAATATTTTGACATTATATTACATTATAAAATTTTGACATTATAAGACATTATAATATTTTGACATTATATGACATTTTTGAGATGTTAAAAAAGTTAATTAATTATATTTGTCTTTGTCAATTTTTGCCAGCTTTTGACCTATTAATATTTTGATATTTTATGACATTTCCGGATTGTTCAAACAAATAATTTGTAAGATGATGTCCTGCGGAGAAAATGATTTGGCTGTAGACTTTTGACACACTATTTGTCATATTTTGATAGTTTTGAGCTTATAATATTTTGACATTATATGACATTATAATATTTTGACATTATATGACATTTTTGAGATGTTAAAAGCGTTAATTAATTACATTTGTCAACTGCCACATTTTGACAGTTTTTGACATAATAATATTTTGATATTTTATGACATTTCCGGATTGTTTAAACAAGTAATTTGAAACATTCTGTCGTGGGGAGAAAATGATTTGGCTGTAGACTTTTGAATACGTATGTCACATTTTGACAACAATTAAGCATACGTATTTCATATTTTGACAGTTTTGACATTGTAATATTGTAACATTTTATGACATTTGCGGATTGTTTAAACAAGTAATTTGAAAGATTCCGTCGTGGGAAATAAAATAGGGTATTTCACATTTTGACAACAATTAAGCATATAAATGTCACATTTTGACAATTTTAACATTATAATATTGTAAAATTTTATGACATTTCCGGATTGTTTAAACAAGTAATTTGAAAGATTCTGCCGCGGAGGATAAAACGGGGTATGTCACATTTTGACAACAATTAAGCATACATATGTCATATTTTGACAGTTTTGACATTATAATATTGTAACATTTGATGACATTTCCGGATTGTTTAAAAAAGTAATTTGAAAGATTCTGTCGTGTTGGATAAAATGAGGTATCTCACATTTTGACAACAATTAAGCATACCTATTTCACATTTTGACAGTTTTGATATTGTAACATTTTGTGACATTTCCGGATTGTTCAAACAAATAATTTGAAAGATTCTGTCGTGGGGGAGAAAACGATTTGGCTGAGGCTTTCGACAATAGTTGAGCGTACGTTCGTGACATTTTGACAAGTTTGACATTGTAGTATTTTGACATATTTTTACATTTCTGGATTTTTTTACATTTTTTGATTGGTTTCTGGATTGTAATTAACCTAACCCTGCATATTTAGTGTTTTATGTTTGATCCTCAATCCTTACTGTAATTTATGTTTCCAGGTAGTACTTGTCTAATCTTATAAGCGTCTTTGTGTATTGTAACTAGTTATGAATATATAGTATTAACCGTTTAATCTAAATCTAATATTGCGATTAAATATATTTCAGTTAGTTAATTAATATTTGTATCGTGTGTAATAAATAGTAAGTAGACTCGAGGAATATTGAGAAGTGTGAGTAGTAAACGTGATATAAAGTTAATAATGGAACGGTTTCAAAATAATTGTGAAGAGGACATTTAGCACGTAGTCTCGAACAGTTTTCTGTGAAACATCGATTTTCCCATTGAACGGCGTGTTCTGCAGTGAAAGTGGAGAAGCCTCAACAAGGTTACGTGAGAAATAAAAATAAAGTGTTTGTTGCTGTTTGAAATTCCGATAAGAGCCTTTCGAAAAACAATGTGTTAATTAGCGATTAGCGTGTTGACAAACCGGTGCTTGATTGGAAATTTATAGGAGATTTCGGATTAGTGGGGTGAAGTGAGGATAAAACACAACGTACAGCAAATAAATGTAGAAAATAAAAATAAGAAAGTTAATTTCACTTTCGTTTATGCGCATAAACTGATTTATGGACGGGAGCTGATAATTTCTTCACACAACCTTATCCTTAGGCCAAACACTTTTTAGATCATATAATATTTATATAATAAAAATTGTTCTAAAATATATAGTCCATCTAGAGTTCCATTTGCCTAATCTTGTCTGTTTAGACTTGTCAGAGTAATTGCTGGTTTGGTCTTTTCTGTCTAGTCTTGTCTGTCTAGTCTTGTATGTCTAGTCTTGTCTGTCTAGTCTTGTCTGTCTAGTCTTGTCTGTCTAGTCTTGTCTGTCTAGTCTTGTCTGTCTAGTCTTGTCTGTCTAGTCTTGTCTGTCTAGTCTTGTCTGTCTAGTCTTGTCTGTCTAGTCTTGTCTGTCTAGTCTTGTCTGTCTAGTCTTGTCTGTCTAGTCTTGTCTGTCTAGTCTTGTCTGTCTAGTCTTGTCTGTCTAGTCTTGTCTGTCTAGTCTTGTCTGTCTAGTCTTGTCTGTCTAGTCTTGTCTGTCTAGTCTTGTCTGTCTAGTCTTGTCTGTCTAGTCTTGTCTGTCTAGTCTTGTCTGTCTAGTCTTGTCTGTCTAGTCTTGTCTGTCTAGTCTTGTCTGTCTAGTCTTGTCTGTCTAGTCTTGTCTGTCTAGTCTTGTCTGTCTAGTCTTGTCTGTCTAGTCTTGTCTGTCTAGTCTTGTCTGTCTAGTCTTGTCTGTCTAGTCTTGTCTGTCTAGTCTTGTCTGTCTAGTCTTGTCTGTCTAGTCTTGTCTGTCTAGTCTTGTCTGTCTAGTCTTGTCTGTCTAGTCTTGTCTGTCTAGTCTTGTCTGTCTAGTCTTGTCTGTCTAGTCTTGTCTGTCTAGTCTTGTCTGTCTAGTCTTGTCTGTCTAGTCTTGTCTGTCTAGTCTTGTCTGTCTAGTCTTGTCTGTCTAGTCTTGTCTGTCTAGTCTTGTCTGTCTAGTCTTGTCTGTCTAGTCTTGTCTGTCTAGTCTTGTCTGTCTAGTCTTGTCTGTCTAGTCTTGTCTGTCTAGTCTTGTCTGTCTAGTCTTGTCTGTCTAGTCTTGTCTGTCTAGTCTTGTCTGTCTAGTCTTGTCTGTCTAGTCTTGTCTGTCTAGTCTTGTCTGTCTAGTCTTGTCTGTCTAGTCTTGTCTGTCTAGTCTTGTCTGTCTAGTCTTGTCTGTCTAGTCTTGTCTGTCTAGTCTTGTCTGTCTAGTCTTGTCTGTCTAGTCTTGTCTGTCTAGTCTTGTCTGTCTAGTCTTGTCTGTCTAGTCTTGTCTGTCTAGTCTTGTCTGTCTAGTCTTGTCTGTCTAGTCTTGTCTGTCTAGTCTTGTCTGTCTAGTCTTGTCTGTCTAGTCTTGTCTGTCTAGTCTTGTCTGTCTAGTCTTGTCTGTCTAGTCTTGTCTGTCTAGTCTTGTCTGTCTAGTCTTGTCTGTCTAGTCTTGTCTGTCTAGTCTTGTCTGTCTAGTCTTGTCTGTCTAGTCTTGTCTGTCTAGTCTTGTCTGTCTAGTCTTGTCTGTCTAGTCTTGTCTGTCTAGTCTTGTCTGTCTAGTCTTGTCTGTCTAGTCTTGTCTGTCTAGTCTTGTCTGTCTAGTCTTGTCTGTCTAGTCTTGTCTGTCTAGTCTTGTCTGTCTAGTCTTGTCTGTCTAGTCTTGTCTGTCTAGTCTTGTCTGTCTAGTCTTGTCTGTCTAGTCTTGTCTGTCTAGTCTTGTCTGTCTAGTCTTGTCTGTCTAGTCTTGTCTGTCTAGTCTTGTCTGTCTAGTCTTGTCTGTCTAGTCTTGTCTGTCTAGTCTTGTCTGTCTAGTCTTGTCTGTCTAGTCTTGTCTGTCTAGTCTTGTCTGTCTAGTCTTGTCTGTCTAGTCTTGTCTGTCTAGTCTTGTCTGTCTAGTCTTGTCTGTCTAGTCTTGTCTGTCTAGTCTTGTCTGTCTAGTCTTGTCTGTCTAGTCTTGTCTGTCTAGTCTTGTCTGTCTAGTCTTGTCTGTCTAGTCTTGTCTGTCTAGTCTTGTCTGTCTAGTCTTGTCTGTCTAGTCTTGTCTGTCTAGTCTTGTCTGTCTAGTCTTGTCTGTCTAGTCTTGTCTGTCTAGTCTTGTCTGTCTAGTCTTGTCTGTCTAGTCTTGTCTGTCTAGTCTTGTCTGTCTAGTCTTGTCTGTCTAGTCTTGTCTGTCTAGTCTTGTCTGTCTAGTCTTGTCTGTCTAGTCTTGTCTGTCTAGTCTTGTCTGTCTAGTCTTGTCTGTCTAGTCTTGTCTGTCTAGTCTTGTCTGTCTAGTCTTGTCTGTCTAGTCTTGTCTGTCTAGTCTTGTCTGTCTAGTCTTGTCTGTCTAGTCTTGTCTGTCTAGTCTTGTCTGTCTAGTCTTGTCTGTCTAGTCTTGTCTGTCTAGTCTTGTCTGTCTAGTCTTGTCTGTCTAGTCTTGTCTGTCTAGTCTTGTCTGTCTAGTCTTGTCTGTCTAGTCTTGTCTGTCTAGTCTTGTCTGTCTAGTCTTGTCTGTCTAGTCTTGTCTGTCTAGTCTTGTCTGTCTAGTCTTGTCTGTCTAGTCTTGTCTGTCTAGTCTTGTCTGTCTAGTCTTGTCTGTCTAGTCTTGTCTGTCTAGTCTTGTCTGTCTAGTCTTGTCTGTCTAGTCTTGTCTGTCTAGTCTTGTCTGTCTAGTCTTGTCTGTCTAGTCTTGTCTGTCTAGTCTTGTCTGTCTAGTCTTGTCTGTCTAGTCTTGTCTGTCTAGTCTTGTCTGTCTAGTCTTGTCTGTCTAGTCTTGTCTGTCTAGTCTTGTCTGTCTAGTCTTGTCTGTCTAGTCTTGTCTGTCTAGTCTTGTCTGTCTAGTCTTGTCTGTCTAGTCTTGTCTGTCTAGTCTTGTCTGTCTAGTCTTGTCTGTCTAGTCTTGTCTGTCTAGTCTTGTCTGTCTAGTCTTGTCTGTCTAGTCTTGTCTGTCTAGTCTTGTCTGTCTAGTCTTGTCTGTCTAGTCTTGTCTGTCTAGTCTTGTCTGTCTAGTCTTGTCTGTCTAGTCTTGTCTGTCTAGTCTTGTCTGTCTAGTCTTGTCTGTCTAGTCTTGTCTGTCTAGTCTTGTCTGTCTAGTCTTGTCTGTCTAGTCTTGTCTGTCTAGTCTTGTCTGTCTAGTCTTGTCTGTCTAGTCTTGTCTGTCTAGTCTTGTCTGTCTAGTCTTGTCTGTCTAGTCTTGTCTGTCTAGTCTTGTCTGTCTAGTCTTGTCTGTCTAGTCTTGTCTGTCTAGTCTTGTCTGTCTAGTCTTGTCTGTCTAGTCTAGTCTGTCTAGTCTTGTCTGTCTAGTCTTGTCTGTCTAGTCTTGTCAGTCTAGTCTTGCCTGTCTAGTCTTGCCTGTCTAGTCTTGTCTGTCTAGTCTTGTCTGTCTAGTCTTGTCTGTCTAGTCTTGTCTGTCTAGTCTTGTCTGTCTAGTCTTGTCTGTCTAGTCTTGTCTGTCTAGTCTTGTCTGTCTAGTCTTGTCTGTCTAGTCTTGTCTGTCTAATCTTGTCTGTCTAGTCTTGTCTGTCTAGTCTTGTCTGTCTAGTCTTGTCTGTCTAGTCTTGTCTGTCTAGTCTTGTCTGTCTAGTCTTGTCTGTCTAGTCTTGTCTGTCTAGTCTTGTCTGTCTAGTCTTTTCTGTCTAGTCTTGTCTGTCTAGTCTTGTCTGTCTAGTCTTGTCTGTCTAGTCTTGTCTGTCTAGTCTTGTCTGTCTAGTCTTGTCTGTCTAGTCTTGTCTGTCTAGTCTTGTCTGTCTAGTCTTGTCTGTCTAGTCTTATCTGTCTAGTCTTGTCTGTCTAGTCTTGTCTGTCTAGTCTTGTCTGTCTAGTCTTGTCTGTCTAGTCTTGTCTGTCTAGTCTTGTCTGTCTAGTCTTGTCTGTCTAGTCTTGTCTGTCTAGTCTTGTCTGTCTAGTCTTGTCTGTCTAGTCTTGTCTGTCTAGTCTTGTCTGTCTAGTCTTGTCTGTCTAGTCTTGTCTGTCTAGTCTTGTCTGTCTAGTCTTGTCTGTCTAGTCTTGTCTGTCTAGTCTTGTCTGTCTAGTCTTGACTGTCTAGTCTTGTCTATCAGCAAAACACGGAAAAAAATCAGATTTTTGTTTACTCTATAAATTTGCATTTAGATATAAAACTATGTAGTTTTTAACTGAAATAGACAAAATAACTAAAGAGAAAAAGAATTGAGTATCAAACTGTTTAGTTTTAGACAATTTGTCAATACAGGTGTAGTTAATACAGATTTGATCTGCAACTAGATATTTTCTCGGATTTCTTTTATAATATACGGACAAGCAAACTAATCTGCACTAGCGCAATATTCAAGAATAACTTTATTACAAAATGATAATAATAATAAAATCTGATATATAATTGTAATTCCTTTGTGTCGTAGATAATGCTACATGGAATGCATGCAACTTATTTACACATTATTTCTTCTCATTATTAACAAACTTATATCGTTTGAACTTTACGCATTCAAGGTTTTTCACTTTTACTTGCCTGGAGGTGAGTAAAACATCTCAACACAACAGCGAAAGTTTACAACGATAAACTTACAACGATATTATATATTTCTCGATGGATTTTATTTACTACAAAATATCAAGAGTTGGTACGATTTCCTAGCAAATTCGATTTCTTGATTTTAAAAGAAAATTGGGAATGTAAATCCTAGCAGACTTAATAGGCCATATCAGTATTTATCTACGACCACTATTGTAAATGCCCATTATTGTACAGTTCGTGGACTATGTAATTACATCATAACACACACGTATGTAACAGTCCGCGATTAATGATAAGTTATCATTGCTAACATACACGTGCGTTTGGTTTACGATTCGTTGATTGGTTGAGAGCTGCTACTACGTGCTTGTCGTTCAGCGCCCCCCGTGCCACAATTCAAACTAACGGAAATTGACATTGCGTACATTGGGTTGCCTATATCTATGAGCAAACTTATTCCAGTTTACCCCAAATAAGTACTAAATAATAAGGTATGTAATCATTAAGAATATATTTTGCATTTATTTTCAAGTTAAATAATATCGAGTAACAGTTATATATGACAATACAACTGTTTGTTTATTATAATGTTATATAATCAAACATATGTTTCTTATTAAACAGAAACAAATTAGTGTGGCCGTAGATAAATTATAATACATAACTCGAGTTGTAAGGCAATTACGTACTCGCGAAATTACGCGAAATACGCGTTACGAATTACGTTACTGTTCCGCTCGTACGTAATATGCTGCTTGCAACTCTTGTTACGTAATATACTATTAATACACTTAGAACCAATAAATTTGTTTGAGAAGACACGACTAGACGCGTAATATTAGACGGACAGATTTGACAAACAAGAATACATAAGATTAATCAGATTAGACAGACAAGACAAAATAGATAAGACTTGACAGATTGTCTGCCTAGTCCTGTCTGTCAAGTTTGTCTAGTCTTGCCTGTATAGTCACTTGTGTTATAGACAGAGGGTAGATAGACAGGTCGGGACTAAAAAGATAAGACTAGAACTAGATAGTTTTTTTTTTAATTCGGAAGCTTTTGTTTTCCGTGCATAAAAATATTGATTTGTCATGTAAGTTTTGCTTGTAATGTTAATTTTATTTATAATGTTAATTTTTTGATGAGGAAATATTCAAATTGTGTTTTCGTAGTTTATTTAAATAAATAAAATTTCACTTTTGTACTGTATTTTGAACAAGTTACGTAAATCTTTGAGCAAACATTTCGATAATTTCTCTTTCTCGGTGTTTGCATTAAACGGCTCAAGCTTGCAAACAAACAATATATCGCAATCAAATATTATAATTTTCAAAAAGCATAAATTGTTATTATTTTGAAATCGAAATATTTTTGAGGCGAATTAGAAATCTAACAATAATTTAAACAGTTATAAAGTAAGATATGCACAATCCGTTAGAGAGGTCCGATGCTACTAGAGATAAAACAAAGTGTAAATATGAAATGTAGCCAAAATATAAGCTATTAGCAAAATACTGCAACACAATCTGTTGGTCGTAGATTAATTTTCAGTTTACAGATCATATACAAACAACGTTTACAACTCATTAACCCAGATTTCCCTGACGTCCTATATTTAGGACGCTTATTAAAAATTATTATGTCAGGTTTAGCTAGTTTAAAGACCAACAAATAATATATACTAAAAGACTTGCAAATAAATTAATTCTAAATAATGAGGAACGCGCCTAAAGAAGTTTTACTTCAAAAATATATTTGAAGGTTTTAAAATACTTTTGAAGAGAAACTTCAAAACCTCCAATAAATATAAAGTATATTTTTGAAGCTTCTTTTAGAAGTTTTACTTCAAAAATATGTTTTTGAATTTAAAACGCTTTTAAGCGCGATCCTCATTATCCTCATTATTTGCAATTTTATTTGCAGTAGCCTTTAACTCAGATAAAACTGACAAGGATCAAATATATTTTTGAACCTAAAGAAGTTCAGCTTCTAAAATATATTTGAAAGATCAAATATATTTTTTATTATTCATGCATTAAAAGTACTAACTTGGCGAACTACCAGTGGTTATACTCTCAACTACATTTTCCGTCAAACACCCGCACGTCTTACTTACTCGAACTCTCAAACTTACTTAAATAAATAATACTCTAATATTAATAAAAATACTAACTTGGCGCACGTTTTTAAGTACGAGAAATGCCACTTTTGGTTGTATTACCACATAACTTGGGTAACGCAAGCAAATATTCAATATTGCTAGGTTACATTAAAAAACAATAAAATAAGTAAAGTAAACACAATCAAGACCTAAATATTAAAAAAGTGACGCGAAAGTGAAAGAAATTTTGTTTCATTACAAAATTAAAATTAAAGAAAACGTTTTAAAATGAGTGTAAATTCTATGGCGATACCAGAGACTGAGGAGAGTTCTTGTGACGAATCCACACCACCGGATTATATTTGAAAAAGCAAATTCTTCATTTTAGTTTCTATTTTTTTGGGTGGCACCTGGATCCCAAACTTGTTCGCATGAGTAATAAAAAATATTGTTTGGAACACGGGTGGTTTTGTCAATTGCCCTCTCGAGCGAATAGTGCGCACTCACTTCGTTCGTGCACTCAATTTTGCGTGAATCTGACAGGCCTAGATACAAAATATACTACTTGAAACCTAAAGAAGTTTTGCTTCAAAAATTTATTTGTAGGATCAAATATATTTTTAAAATAAAACTTCCTTGGGCATGATGTGAGTAACTCAGATCTTTTTTATAGAACTTGTGTTGAAATGTTTAGCAAATACTAAATAAAGTTATGTTTAATGAAATGTATTTGCAACGTATTTATCAATGTATCTATTGGTTTTAATAAAATCTCGAGAAATCGCTAAAGAGGATAGAAGGTCGTTGTGGTCGATAGCCCTTTGTATAAAGTATACAATAAATATATTCTCTCTCGCGCAAAAATTAATGCAAGAGTTTGTGAGTCAGTGAACATTTCTAAACCTGACCAAGTAAATGATCGCAACGCGAAGGTTACTTTTGAAATGCTACTGATCAGATTTGAATAATAGAGCAGACTTGTGATTAGTAGAAAGGAAAAAATCCAATCTGACATTGAATCGAATAAAAACAATAAAAAAATCTCTACAAACCGTTTGAGGCTATCAAAACGTAAAGTCTTTATTGTCGATTAATTATTTATTTGCCATTTTTAGAAAACAATTTAAATTTGATTACTACTTTCTAGGCCGCTCAAAAAAATAATTCAGATTTCATATTAGAAACTTTTAACAGACAAAACTAAAAAGCCATGCTAGACAGACAAGACTGGGCAGACACCACTGGACAGACAAGACTAGACAGAAAAGACTAGATAGACAAGACTAGACAGACAAGACTAAACAGACAAGACTAGACAGACAAGACTGGCAGAGAAGTCTAGACAAACACGACTGAACAGACAATACCAGACAGACAAGACCAGACAGACAAGACCAGACAGATAAGACCAGACAGACAAGACCAGACAGACAAGACCAGACAGACAAGACCAGACAGACAAGACCAGACAGACAAGACCAGACAGACAAGACCAGACAGACAAGACCAGACAGACAAGACCAGACAGACAAGACCAGACAGACAAGACCAGACAGACAAGACCAGACAGACAAGACCAGACAGACAAGACCAGACAGACAAGACCAGACAGACAAGACCAGAGAGACAAGACCAGACAGACAAGACCAGACAGACAAGACCAGACAGATAAGACCAGACAGACAAGACCAGACAGACAAGACCAGACAGACAAGGCCAGACAGACAAGACCAGACAGACAAGACCAGACAGACAAGACCAGACAGACAAGACCAGACAGACAAGACCAGACAGACAAGACCAGACAGACAAGACCAGACAGACAAGACCAGACAGACAAGACCAGACAGACAAGACCAGACAGACAAGACCAGACAGACAAGACCAGACAGACAAGACCAGACAGACAAGAACAGACAGACAAGACCAGACAGACAAGACCAGACAGACAAGACCAGACAGACAAGACCAGACAGTCAAGACCAGACAGACAAGACCAGACAGACAAAACCAGACGTACAAGACCAGACAGAAAAGACTAGATAGACAAGACCAGAAAGAAAAGACCAGACAGACAAGACCAGACAGACAGACAAGACTAGACAGACAGACAAGACCAGACAGACAGACAAGACCAGACAGACAGACAAGACCAGACAGACAAGACCAGACAGACAAGACCAGACAGACAAGACCAGACAGACAAGACCAGACAGACAAGACCAGACAGACAAGACCAGACAGACAAGACCAGACAGACAAGACCAGACAGACAAGACCAGACAGACAAGACCAGACAGAGAAGACCAGACAGACAAGACCAGACAGACAAGACCAGACAGACAGACTAGACCAGACAGACAGACAAGACCAGCCAGACAGACAGACAAGACCAGCCAGACAAGACGAGACAAACAAGATTAGACAGACAAAACCAGATAGACGAGACCAGTCAGACGAGACCAGACAGACATGACTAAATAATCTATCATTTCTTTATAATAAAATAGTTTTTTGGTTTCAAATTCCAACAATAAAAAACCATAGACAGTGGTACCTCGAGAAACGAGTGCCCTAACATACGAGTTATTTGAGATACGAGCTGTCGAACGAGCGAAGTTTGGTTTTGATACGAGGAACGGCCAGCTGCGACGCTGCACACAGCCCACCAGTTTTCTGCGCCTGCGCCTCGTGCGTCTCGCGCATTATCCCACGTATTCCCCCAGTGTGCTTGTTTACCTCGCTGTCGAAGCATCTTTGCTAAGTTTTTCTAGGGCTTTGCGCTTTTTGTGCATTTGCGTACTTTATCACATTTCTTTTTATAACCATGGGTCCGAATAAAGTGAGTGGAAAGGTCAGTGCTCAGAACAAGATGATGTCTATTGAATTAAAGCGTGAAATTATAGAAAAAAATGAGCAAGGTTATGTGCGAGTAGCTGACTTGGCGAGGCAGTACGGACGTAGTACTTCAACGATATGCACTGTGCTTAAACAGAAAGAGTCGTGCGAGTATCTGACTTGGTGAGGCAGTACGGGCGTAGTACTTCAACGATAAGCACTGTGCTTAAACAGAAAGAGTCGATAAAGGGTATAACGCCAGCTAAGGACGTTACAATAATTTCTAAGCTCCGGAACTCGCTCCATGAAAAGATGGAGAAACTGCTGATGGTTTGGGTAACGGAGAATCAGCTTAAAGGCGATACCTTAACACAGGGCATCATATGCGAGAAAGCACGAGCGATTTGCTGAATCAGACCCCGCGCACTTCCACGGACTAGGCATCGGAAAATAGCATCGCTTAAAGCCAGTCGAGGCTGGTTTGATAACTTTAGGAAAAGGACCGGCATTCCCTCCGTTGTTAAAATCCGTTAAAATCTTATGTGCCTTAAAGGCTCTGAGGTTTTTCGAATGGTATACAAGCAGAGGCTTTATCTTGCAGTCGCCATTCGCATTGTCGCACAGTGCGAGAGCTAGTCCATCCTTCATGCGTTTGTGGCCTGGCATTATCTTCTCTTCTGCCGTTATGTAAGTCCTATTCGGCAGTTTCGTCACAGTTGAAGACTTGCTGGGGGATGTATCAATTGGCTTCTATCAGTTCGGAAAAAGTTTTGAAATAATCCTGAACTGCCTTCACATCCGTACTTGCTACCTTTTAATATTACTGTCATGGTAAGGTAGCAAGTTCGGATGTGAAAGCAGCTCAGGATTATCTCAAAACTTTTTCCGAACTGATAAAAGCAAATGGATACATCCCCCAGCAAGTCTTCAACGGTGACGAAACTTTCTGGAAGAGGATGCCGAATAGATAACGGCAGAAGAGAAGATAATGCCAGGCCACACACGCATGAAGGATGGACTAACTCTCGCATTGTGCGCCAATGTGAGTGGCGACTGCAAGATTGAAGCCAATGGATACATCCCCCAGCAAGTCTTCAACGGTGACGAAACTTTCTGGAAGAGGATGCCGAATAGATAACGGCAGAAGAGAAGATAATGCCAGGCCACACACGCATGAAGGATGGACTAACTCTCGCACTGTGCGCTAATGTGAGTGGCGACTGCAAGATAGAAGCCAATGGATACATCCCCCAGCAAGTCTTCAACTGTGAAAAACTTCCAGTTATGTGGAGAGCAAACCTGAAGGCGCGAGTCACTAGGCAGTTCTTTGTGCAGTGGGTAAATCTGGTTTTTGGCTCTTCTGTTAAGGAACATCTACAGGAAAACAAGCCCTTCTCGTCCTCGAAAATGATCCTGTTCATCCACCGAACCTCGAAGATGACATCCTCGAAGAGCTCAAGTTTATAAAGGTTTTGTAACTACCACCTAACACCGCTCCTATCCTGTAGCCCATGGATCAGCAGGTGATTTCTAATTTTAAAATCCTCTACACTAAACACCTGGTCCGGCGCTGCTTTGAGGTGACAGAGAACACAAATCTCAGCCGTTGAGAGTACTGGATGGACCACTTTAACATCGTGATATGCCTCAGAAAATGGGCGTAGCCAGAGTTTAGTTTCAGGGGGAGTTAAAAGTTTTGGGGGTGGTTTGAAGGTTTCGGGGGGAGGTTGAAGAAAATACAATAACGGAAATGCGCCATTTTACTTTTTAAAACTGACACACAAGGGTTCCTAAACTGCACATCTACCATGCTCTCTTGAAGAGAATCGTTTCTCCTTATTTCAATATAATATTTATGTTATATATTGCATATTTCGGGGGGAGTTTGATTGCATATTTCAGGGGGGAGTTTCGAAGAGCCAGAGGTGGAGGAGGTTATCTCTACAAGTGAGATAAAAGAGAACTTGGGAACGGGAGAGAGAGTTTCACAGATCGTGGAAAAGAAACACCCAGAAAAAGTTGCATCTGGTCGTGCATCGGAGCTATTTAATGACACTTGCCTAACTCATTTACGCAGCATTCTAAAAGGGAAGAAGAAACAATCCAAAACATTGTGATATGCCTCAGCATTATTGCTCAGACCTGGCTGTGTGTTACAACGGGGACATTGACTTCTTCATGGAAGAAGCTGTGGCCTGAGTCTGTAGCCGAAAGGACCTTCGAAGGATTCGAACCATAAGTGCCAGTGGAGGAGGAGATTGTGTCTCTGGGAAAATCCATGCGCTTGGTGATGGATGAGAGAGACGTTAACGAGCTCGTCGAGGAGCACTCTGAGGAACTGGCGACCGAGGAATTAAAAGAGTAAAAAAAGAGATCTGCAAAAAAATTCGAGGTTTCGAGTAAGAGGCAGAGGTGGAGGAGGTTATCTCTACAAGTGGGATAAAAGAGATCTTGGGAATGTGGGAGAGAGTTTCACAGTTCATGGAAAAGAAATACCCCGAAAAAGTTGCAACTGGTCGTGCATCGGAGCTATTTAATGACACTTTCCTAACTAATGTCCGCAGCATTCTGAAAGGGGGGAAGAAACAAACCTCCTTGGACAGTTTTCTTTTAGACCAGTGAAGAGAAAAGCAGTGGCTAAAATTATGCATACAGTAGCATTTAAGTTGTGTGTAAGTTGAATTTAAGTGACAAATATGTATGTACCACGCAGGGGCGGATCCAGGATTGTCATTTGGGGGGGCTTAACCCCGCTGGGGTACGTAAAGTAAATACTAGCAAAGAAAACACTAAAAAACACACATTTTGTTCTGCTTAACGCATAGTAAGTCTCCTCGGATAACTTTTCGCAAATTCCTCAATGACTTCGTTAGGTTGTAGATTAGTAGAGATATCTCGGTGAATATACATGGAAGCCAAACAGGTTAACCTGTCTTGGGTCATTAACGTACGAAGGTACGATTTTATTAGCGTAAGCGAAGAGAAGCTGCGCTCCACAGTACACGTGGTTACTGGTAATGTAGCGAGAATTTGTAACAAAATTTTCATATTTGGAAAAAAAATTGTCTCTTTTGTCGACTCATATTGCGAAAACTAGGCAAGCTGCATGGCTTCACGACAGCTAGGTTAAGTTTATGGGCGGCACAGTGCATGTAAGGCGCTGGCGATTGGATCCCAGGACACGTATTGTAATAAGCCACCGTCTTATGCATGACTGGCAAAGTCATCACAGCAATTTTCCGAGAATACCTCCCTCAAATGTGGCTCGCCGTCCACGTTAAAAAAACGTAAGGACCCGGACCCCCTACGCTTGTGTCTAAGACCTAGACAACAAACACAAGTATACGTACAGTGAGGAGACCTAGGTCCTAGTTAAGCTGTTGCGCCAAAAAAAGAAGAACTATGAAAATATATTTTCCGATGAGTTCACTTTGATTTGCCAAAGAAGAACTCAGATGCTTTTGGGGGCGGGGGGGGGGGCTTGAGCCCCTTAGCCCCCTCCGTGGATCCGCCACTGGTACCACGAGCATAGTTAGGGTTTAGTTTTTGAAGAAAATACAATAACAGAAATGCGCCAATTTACTTTCTAACACAAGAACTTTCGACACACTGTGGTTGCGGTTCCTGCGCTCCACATTACAATCCTCACTTGAAGAGAGCCGCCTCTCCTCGTCTCTCCTTATTTTAATATAATATTTATGTTATATTTGACATATTTCGCGGTTAGGTTAGGTTAGGTTTAAGTGGCAGCTAATGCTCACATAGGCCTCAGATGGGCCCGTTGTGTTACCACAGTTGCAGTACAACCCTCCTCAGGGGATTTTGTCAAACCATTTCGAGCCGTGGATGAACCTCATGAGTGTCTGCGCATCTAGTGATGCGAGGTCAGAGAGATCATCCAAGAAAGGTCGGCCTAAGAAGAGCAATCGTGTTGCGGTCAGAGAGGGGCATTGGCATAGGTAATGGACGAGGAGGAAGAGGAGAGTGTTCACTCCTCTTCCTCCTCGTCCAGGCAGCCTCTGCAGTAGTCCCGCTTCGCTATGCCCAGTCTCTCAGCGTGCTTGCCAATGGGACAGTGTCCCGTGATGACTCCCACTGCCAGTCTGATATCGTTAAGGTTAGGGGTTATTTATAACATAAATATTATAAATAATATTTATGTTATATTTGGCATATTTAAACCCCCCCCCTGGCTACGCCCATGGTATGTACACTTTATAAAACTATTTTTTTACGGTGCATTCTCTCTTATCATGTTTTTATATAATATTTGTCATTTATAAATACATTTTTCATATTTTATGGGGCTGGAACGGATTAATGGCATTACAATTAATTTCAATGGGGAAAATGGTTTTGAGATACGAGCAAATTGACATACGAGCAAGGTTAAGGAACGAATTAAACTCGTATCTCGAGGTATCACTGTATAACATTCTGTTGAATTTTAGTTCATATTTTTTTATTGAAATGTATGTAATGTTTACAATTATGATTGGTAATCTAAAACATTGGTTAATATAGAAAAATGTTTGAGAAAAAAAATTGGCAAGTTAATATCTGATGCAATAGTGTGTATTAAAACGGAATGATTTCAATTGATTTTCTGGAACAGCGCCGAGAACAGTTCTAATGTTGCTTTGCCAGAAACAATAATTTGTCGCTGAAATAACAAAAATTTCTTCAAAGAAGCAATTTCCAAGATTTGTGATTCATGATGAGTTTATTAAAGGAATAGTTACTTAACTATAGACAAACTATTTTTTTGTTCTTCCAAACAAATCAATGAAAATTTACCAGCGTGTGTAGACCATAACTCTAATAACTAACTGTTACAAACGTACATAACAAAATACTAATTAGTGGCTAAGGAAATCCGGTGACATTGTCATTCACATACTCGTTGTTTATTTCTACACTAGACAGTACAAACTTTGCAGACAAGATTGTAACGACAAAGTTATGAAACAACCATGACTAAACAGATTCAAACTAGACTAGACCAGTATTATAAAAGACTAGACAGATATTTCTCTGTAAATACGAATTTGGAAACTAGATTAGATACACATATTACTAGGTACAGTTTTGAAACAATCATGACTAAACAGATTAAATCTAGACTATTATCTAGATACATATTATAAACACATATTGGGCATGTGAAAGACTGAGGTATGCCTTATGATACCCCAAACTTGTCCATTTGTGTGTTTCTGTATTCAATGTTATTATAAACTTTTTTGATTCCTATATAAGCTAAACTATGTAAGTGAAATACACAATAAATGATTTAAATAAAACACAAGATTAGACAGAAATTTCTTTGTGAATATGAATTTATAAACTAGATTAGATAAACATATTACAGAAGCTTAGACAAACAGAAATGTTTATTTATGCAAATAGGTCAATCTATTATGAAACATTTTCGAAATTTGCAAATAAATTAAGGTTTTTATTAAATCAATGTAAATTTAAATAGGTTTTTAAAAAATTAAACAACTTATGTGATTTGTTTCACTTGATCTTTTTTTGATAATCAAAAAAACAATCAAAAAAAGATCAAGTGAAACAAATCACATAAGTTGTTTAATTTTTTAAAAACCTATTTAAAATGTCGTTACATATAGTTAAGGCTAAAACAATTAATGATTTAATCTAAATCTGCGTCCTGTTAAAACTAAACGGTTGTTGGTCTGTCGAGTTTCAAAATATTCACACAACATTAAATATACGTGTGTAAAATGATGAGGTTTCCAATAGGAAAAACTTTTTTAATACGAGTTTTAGGATAAAACCTCATTCTTTATAAAACGTTTTGCTTCTACCGAAACCCCTCATAGTCCAAGAAAAATCTAGTAATCATTTAAGATAAGATCAAAAACTTAAAATAATGTCGAGTTGTTGATTTTAAATATGACTAACAATAAGTCCGAACTCCGAACGTTACATCAGTATCGTGTTACCCATGTATTACTCGTTAACCTGTGACATTTATTGACCGGGCTTAGGTAAAAAATACGGGATTTTTTTAAACTTAATATTGCGGAGTTTTTACCTGGTTAAACTGTTGTTAATCGACTTTGGCACTCTTTAACTAAGATCCCAAATCAAAAATTAAGCTTCTACGTTGCCTGGATCAATAAATATTCGTGTTTTTCTTGAAAATGATTGTTGACATTTTAAAGAATCTACCTAATGAAATGTTAATGAAGTTTCGGGCTTAGGTAAAAAATACGGGATTTTTTGCAACTTAGTGTTGCAGACTTTTTACCTGGTGTAACGGTTGTTAATCGTCTTTGGCACTCTTTAACTAAGATCCGGAAGCAAGAATTAAGTTTCTACGTTATCTGGTTCAATAAATATTCGTGTTTTTGTTGAAAATGATTGTTGACATTTTCAAGAACCTACCTAATGAAATGTTAATGAAGTTTCGGGCTTAGGTAAAAAATACGGGATTTTTTGCAACTTAGTGTTGCGGACTTTTTACCTGGTGTAATTGCTGTTAATCGTCTTTGGCACTCTTTAACTACATTCTACAACTCTTCTACGTTGTCTGGTTCAATAAATAATCTTTTTTTTTGTTAAATATACTTGTTGACATTTTCAAGATGACAGTTAGTAGATGCAAACGCAACTAAGTCGACGTTGCCACGTTAATTTTTGTTTATATACTTATATGAAAAACTATGATTTTGGCAACATATATACAATCTTAAGCGTCGTATTGAAGTTGCATTCATATTGCAACGAACAGCCACATCACAAACAGCTACAATGTCTCGAGTAATTTATGGAAGTGTCCTGGATATCCACCAGATTCTGCAGGATCCAGACGAAACCGTCAAAAATTTGGTCCGAACTCCGAACTCCAAACGTTACATCAGAATCGTGTTACCCATGTATTACTCGTTAACCTGTGACATTTATTGACCGGGCTTAGGTAAAAAATACGGGATTTTTTTAAACTTAATATTGCGGAGTTTTTACCTTGTTGAACTGTTGTTAATCGTCTTTGGCACTCTTTAACTAAGATCCCAAATTAAAAATTAATAAATATTCGGGTTTTTGTTGAAAATGATTGTTGACATTTTCAAGAATCTACCTAAAGAAATGTTAATGAAGTTTCGGGCTTAGTTAAAAAATACGGGATTTTTTGCAACTTAGTGTTGCGGACTTTTTACTGGGTGTAATTGTTGTTAATCGTCTTTGGCACTCTTTAACTACATTCTACAACTCTTCTACGTTGTCTGGTTCAATAAATAATTTTTTTTTTGTTAAATATACTTGTTGACATTTTCAAGATGACAGTTAGTAGATGCGAACGCAACTGACTCGACGTTGCCACGTTTATTTTTGTTTATATGCTTATATGAAAAACTATGATTTTGGCAACATATATACAATCTTAAGCGTCGTATTGAAGTTGCATTCATATTGCAACGAACAGCAACACCACAAACAGCTACAATGTCTCGAGTGATTTATTGAAGTGTCCTGGATATCCACCAGATTCTGCAGGATCCAGACGAAACCGTCAAAAATTTGGTTGAGTGGAGATTGATCCCGGCCGAGGGATCGTATAAATGCTCTAAATGTTAAAACGGCCTCTTGAAACTGTGTATACTTCAAAGTTGGTTGCTTTTTGACGATAAATAAACAAAACCACATACGCGCAGCAGAGCGAACTCTCGATCCAATATAGGACAATGTGGCAACACAGTTGGTTTAACCCCGGTTAGATTAGCCCATTTTTGCCCAATCACGAAGGAAAATAAAATAACAATGATTGTATAGTAAAAAAGCTATTAATTTACTCAAAAATAGTAAATGCTACAGAAAAAAAAAAAATTTTCAAAAACATAAATAAGACTTTGGGAAGATCTGGATTTATTGAGTGTGGTAAAGTTCGGAGCAATTAAAAAAACACATATAAGCAATCCAGTTGCTAAAACATATTATTAGATGGCGTAAAAATTATAAAATATTGGTGTACCTGTTTGTGTACAGTAGTCAAAAATGGGTTAGGTATCCTAAAAAAGTACTGATATTTTGATATGCATATGGGATAACAATTTTCTTTAAAAAAATAATAAACGTGGCAACGTCGAGTTAGTTGCGTTCGCATCCACTATCTGTCATCTAGAAAATGTCAACAATTATTTTCAACAAAAACACAAATATTTATTGAACCAGGCAACGTAGAAGCTTAATTTTTTATAATTTTTAAAAATCCCGTATTCTTTACCAGGTCCAACAAAATTAATTTAAAAGTTAAAATCGACAAAAAGAAGCCTCACAAAGCGTAAAATGATGATGCTGTGACTATTGTGGCCATCGAATCAGTTGCGTATCCTTGGATTTTTTTTGGTCATTAGCTCTCCTTCTCCAGCTTCTCGTTCTTATGAGTTCCAGGGCATCTTTGGCTACGTTATCGTCCCCACCTTCCGAGTTAAAAACCCCACCTTCCGAGTGGCCTCCCAGTTCGTCGTTTTCCTCCTGGTTATCCCAAAAACACTTATACTTATGACTTATAAGTAGGGCCCGGATTTATATGTAAATAAGTATTTTTAATTCAAATTATTTTCGGTTTTTATTTTGTTTTCTACACAAATTATGATATTTGGAAATAAAGATTACATTTTCGTGTTGAAAATGTCATAATTTGTGTGGAAAACAAAACAAGACCGAAAATAATTTGTATAAAAAGCATATATTTACATATAAATCCGGGACCCTACTTATAAGCAAACTCAATGTTAACTGAACTCAATGTCACATTAATTCACACAATTTATAAAACGAATAAAATTTATTCATATTAACCCAGAATCAGACCCACCTTAGAAATTGCAGATCACGCTTTTAGAGTCGAATTTTGTTTATGAATTGGTGAGAACTCTATGGAACATCGCCTGTTTTATCAAAATTTAATGTTTAGTGATGAAGCAACGTTTTCGACCAATGGTACTGTTTCCTCACAAAATTGTAGGTATCCGTCAAAGGATAATCCAAATTTTAGAATTAACACCAGGAATCGGCGAAATTAAAAAGTCAATGCTGCGAAATGCTGTTTAACAAAATAATAGGACCATATTTTTTTAATAGAAATTTAAAGCAACATAATTACTTGGAAACGCTTCCGAATTTTATTGTCATTGCTTGAGCAAGAGGAATTTCCACACATCTACTTCCAACAAAACGGGTGTCTTGTGGTACATTGATTGTTAGAGAATTCTTAAATTTACATTTTCATGATAGACGGATTGGACGACATGGAGCAATACATTGACCATCTCGCTCACCGGACTTAACTTCCATTGTTTCTTTGGGGTTACTAAAGCAAAAAGTTTACAGGGAACCAATGAAAAATTTCCTAAAAATTTGGATTGCAAAAAATTAATGTTGAAATGTTAAACAACGTTTAGAAACAATTTAGAAAAAGAGTTGAAGATAGCGCTGGACAGAAAGTCAGATTTAAAATTAAGAACTCGACATTATTTTATGTTTTTGATCTTACCTTGAGAGATTACTGGATTTTTATTTGAACATAAGGCGTTTCGATCTTAGCAAGACTTTTTATAAAGAATAAGATTTTCTCCTAAAACTCATATTAAAAAAGTTTTCCCTATAGGAAACCTCATCACTTTACACACTGTATAACTTGTCTAATATTAAAATCAATTCTGCGTGTTTCTAATACTAATTAGTCTAATATTAAATATTGTGTTGTTCGGGAAGCAATTTCGTTTTTTTCGGCTAATCTCTTCTGCTTGATTGTTTTTTGGTTGTTAGTGTTGTAATTAGTTATCTATCATCCTCAATCAGCCGTTTGGGTCCACTACTGGACATAGCCACCCTTCTTTTCCACTCCTGCGCTACTGGCATCCGATTTTTGTTCCATTTTTGGACCATCGTGTTGGAAGCCCTCTGTTTTTTAAATCCTGCTGCCTGGATTCCCATTCAAAAATCCGCTTCGTCTATCAAAATTTCTTTCGCAAATCACTCAAAATGTCCGTTTCATTCCCGAAACCCGATTTGACGTATTTTTCCCGCTCCCACCTAAAAATGCGTACGCTACCCTTTTAAAATCGATGATTTTTTGTTTTCAATAACCCCCAATTTTAACAACATTTGGCAAAAACAAATTCTTAGTATACTTTCGTTTAAACAACATTTTTCAAAAAAATGTTTTAAAAAAGTATAAAGAAAGAATATAGAATACATAAAACTTGTCATTTTATCGAAGAAGAAATGTTAATTTATTTTATTGCAAACGCCAACCATGAAATTGTTTATAAAAAAAAAACCGGCCAACTGCGAGTTGTGACTCGCGCACCGAGGGTTCCGTACAAACTTGTGAGTTGTGTAACTTGTGTCGGCTCAGTGCGAAAGCGGAGAGCCGGCATTGTATTCACAAATAAATAAAATAAGATGTGTAACTTGTGAGGTATCTTTTTTTGTGGAGGACGTAGCAAGCACATTCAGTTAACTTGACAAGTGGCCCTCCTGAAATCACAACCATCTTAGTACCGCTGCAAGCATAACCTCAAGTTGTCGCTGTCGTACGATGGAATTCTACCCTATATTTTATTACAATACATCCCCCATACACTATGAATGTTTAGGGGTTCCGGAACTTCACTATTTGTTTTTACTGCTCAATTTTGCCTGTATACTTATACATCTTGTATAAAGGTATACAGGGTATTTTTTTTTTTAATAACGCGAATATTTTTAAACTTATAAAAAGAAAACTTTATTTAAGTATTACACTTATTCACCAACTTATATTAAGATCTAACTATTTCTAGATCTAATATAAACTAATATATTAACTATTTCTAGATCTATTTCGATACTTAACATTCAGTTGTTCAATTGACTGCTTTTGGGCAATTGACTACCAAAAAGTATAGGGGTACGTGATTTAAGTATCCGTAGATTATAAACAAAAATTAGACGAAATATAATATATACAGGATGTTATGGGACTTGATTATGTCGTATGTCGGTTATAAACAAGCAAAATTTAGACATAATATATACCCTGTATTTATTATGTATATAGAGCGTACGTGATGAAATGCATAACGAATATAAACAAAGAAAATTCAGAATAAACAGCTTGGTGCCAACACATACTTTTTAACCTTCGGACCTAAACGAGGAGGACCTAACTGTAGGAAACCCATATGCTTATGGAGCCTGACCATACCACTACGACAACATTAGTGTATATTGATAAGTTTCTAATAGTAAATTCGCATTTTTCTTGTAATTAAACTACATATTAACGGTTTTCAGATTTTTCCCTTTACATGTGCTGTAAGACACCGCTTCTTGCTAAATTTCATGATTCTAGGTCAACGGGAAGTACCCTGTAGGTTTTGATTCCCTTGTGAAATCGCAAAATATGCGACATAAACGGTCATATCTTTTGATCGCGCTGACTTACAAGTTTGATGTTTTCACAGCTGAAAGAGACCGCAGTCCCGAGTATTTGATACAAATTTCAACTTGTTACCTCTACACGTTCCTGAGATGGTCTTGACCGACAGACAGACGGACAGACAGACATACAGACAGACAGACAGACAGACAGACGGACAACAAAGTGATCCTATAAGGGTTGCGTTTTCGGTACGGAACCCTAAAAATGCCTATATAGAGACTCTTACAAACATTTACATAATAAATTACGTAAGCTAACATAGCATAACCTACCCTAACTATAAAATTGCATTTAAAAAATTCCTATAAGCATAAACTCTTACAAACATTTACGTAATAAATAAATTTCGTTACAACACAAACTATTTTAATTACACAAATTACCATTGAACTATCAAACAACACATTTTTTTCCAATAAACAGTTAATTATTTAAACAATACAAATTTCCAAACGCATCCTTTAGAACGCACAGTCCAGTCAGTCCATGTTTAGCTTTATGCATCATTCACACCGAACAATAATAACGAATATTTGCATGGAGCCATTATTATTCATGATGCAAATTTCCTATTGCATCGATAAATTACTCGCCAACGGATTGAAAAATCATCGCTTAGCGCCTACAACCGGAAACCGACATCTCTATAAAAAAACAGAAAGTTCCTTGCAATACATAAACGTTCAATTATAAATTCATTAGACTTACCCGACCATAGAACTCTCCTGTAGGCACCATGGGCATAACACCGACATGTTAAATGCTTAGGTCTGACTTTCACCTATAGATTTACCTTCAAGACCGACGCTACACCCAAAATGGCAGTGCAAAGAAGCAAATATTTCCGATGTTTATCTGTCGGTAACAACGGAATATCCATACAAACTGCGAATATATAAAACTGTTTGCAAACCTATCCTCGGCTAAGGACTTATGACTTCTTCTTAAATGGCACTACGGCCCAAATCGAGCCTTGGCTTTGCCTCCAACGTTCTCGGTAATTAGCTCTCCTTCTCCAGCCTCTCGTTCTTATGAGCTCCAGGGCGTCTTTAGCTACGTTATCGGCCCACCTTGCGCGTAACCTGCCAGTTCGTCGTTTGCCTCCTGGTTGTCCCAAAAACACTTATACTTATGACCTACAACTAACGCACATAAAACGACAATCGACATGCTCAAAGTATCTGAAACTACATCTTCAATTGTAGTAACGAAATTAAGGCAACAACCCACCCAACGATCTCGTATATACCCTGACCAAAATTCCAAATATCTTAGACAGACAAAAACTGCTATGAACCAGGTTTAAAGACGGAGAGATTCTTTGGGCAATCATTGAGTTTAGTTAAAACGCGACCTAAAACACCACACTCGCAGACATACTTTAAGACTGTAATTTTTTTCCTCAACCTGCCGTTGTGCTCTCCTGGATGTAGGCCTACTCTCCCACTCAGTTCGATTTTGTGCTCCTTGCAGCCAGTTTTTACCCGCAATCTTCCAGATATCATCCATCCACCTTAAGGCCGCACTTTTCCACAACTCGTTTAGTTGTTCTATGCCTCCACTGGGCTATCTTGTCTTGTCTCGCCACATGATAAATCGACCAACGAGAACCAATCGCAAGGAATACGAAGACAGTTGATAAAGACAATCGTCGGAAGAAGAGAGCAGAAGCTCCTTCCTCCTAGCCATAGAAGAAAACTCTGATAACTATAACAATCGGCAGGCATTGCAATGCCATAAGTTCTTACGGGCAGCACACAGGTGCTGTAAATCTTCCGTTTGAAGTTAATTGGCGTTTGAAGATTTTGAGGATGATCTCCATTTCTGAGAATAAATTCTCCTAAGGACATCCGCTATCCGTTCTCTCGGGCTTATCCCCAGCATTGCTCGTTCCATCGCTCTTTGTCACGTCCTTAAACGATTTGCGCTGTTAGCGCTACGGTAAAGCATCATCATTATCATGCCGGCCTCTTCATGCTCCATTCTTGGATATAGGCCTCTTCCCTTCTTCTCTACTCCTGGCGGTCCTGTGCCCTAACTCTGCTAAAACTCTTAACTTTATCTCCTTGCTAAAGGATACCATGGGACTCGAACGCTCATGCAGAAATGAAAACTCTTGGCGGATGTCCCGACGGCGTCTCCATGTCATTTCGGGTTACTCCGTAGTGCACTCTTGCGAGAGACCGACTGCAGACGGTCCCGCTGCCGGGTTCCGAAATAAGAACCGGACTCGCTTTCGGCCGACGCGTGTTCTCTCTTATCGATCGAGACGGCATCTCGATCGGCTTAGGATTGACTGACTCGTGTGCAACCGCTGTTCACATGAAACGCTTCCTGATCTCGTCGTTTCGTATCCGTTCACTGAGCCTTATCTCCAGCATTGCTCGTTCCATCCGTCTTTGGCACGTTCTCAAACGGTTTGCGCTTCTTTGTTAGCGCTACGGTTCCTAAACTCCTAAGCATCATCATCATCATGGCGGCCTCCTCGTGCTTCATTCTTAGATATAGGCCTCTTCCCTTCTTCTCCACTTCTGGCGGTCCTGTGCCCTAACTCTGCTAAAACTCCTAACCCTATCTCTCGGTTAAAGGATTCCATGGAACTCGAAAGCTCATACAGAAAAGAAAACTCTTCTCAGATGTCCCCGCGGCGTCTCTAGGTCACTTAGGGTTTCCCCGACGAGATCTCTTGCAGACGGTCCCGCTGCCGGGTTCCGAAATAAGAACCGAACTCGCTTTCGGCCGACGCATGTGTTCTCTCTTATCGATCGAGACGGCATCTCGCAACACGCATCAACATCGGCTTTAGCCTATGCCTTAGGAGCGACTGACTCGTGTGCAACCGCTGTTCACACGAAACCCTTCTCCGCATCAGTCAACTAGAGCCTCCTGTTCAGGAGTCTTGGAACAACATAATGTCATGCGTACTGAAGGCGGCAACGGATATTCTGGGTAAAGAGTTGACGCAAAATAAACGATAATGGTTCAATCAAGCTAGTATAGACCGCAGAAGGATCTAGTAAATCGACCAACGAGAACCAAACCCAAGGAGTACGAAGGACAATTGATAAAACCTTTCGTCGGAAGAAGAGGGCAGACTTAAGCTCCTTCCTATCCGTAGAAGAAAACTATAACAATCGGTAGGCATTTTCATGCCATAAGTTGCTACGAGCAGCACACAGTTCTTGTAAATCTTCCGTTTGAGGATAATCGGCGTTTGTAGATCTTTGCGGATGAAGCCGAGTTATCCAACAGAGAGAGCCAACTTGCCTACGCTTGTCGATATCCTGCCCAGGATATCGTGGCTTCGCAACCTGAGAGAGTGGTTTGAGTGTACGTCTGCCGAGCTGTTCAGGGCGGCTGTCAACAAGATGCGTGTCGTTATGATGGTTTCCAATCTCCGATAGGTGGGAAATCAAAGAAGAAGAGGAAGCCTACGCTTGTCTCACTTTCCTGATAGTTTCTGTGGTTTGGTTTTCCTTGCTCAATTTGATGTTATGGTCAAGGTAAACGTGACCTCCAATGTCTGGTTCAGCACGAAAACCTGTATTTAAACCTTAGTATTATTTGATGTTATGGCCAAGGTAAACGTGACCTCCAATGTCTGGTTCAGCACGAAAACCTGGATTTAAACCTTAGGATTATTTGATATTATGGCCAAGGTAAACGTGACCTCCAATGTCTGGTTCAGCACGAAAACCTGGATTTTACTCTCCTGGAGGTTCATCTTCGGATCGACTTATTTCGATGAGTCGCACAATGGTTCTGTTATGACGCTACTTATTAGTACAATATCGTCGGCAAATCTTAGGTGGTTGAGGTTATCGTCGATGTTAATATCTCTTCACTCCCAGACTAACGTTTATAATACGTAAATAGCTATAATATACGCTATAATATACGTAAATAGCTAAAATTGCTATATTATACTATAAGGTAAATAGCTTGGGAGAGATTGCGTCTCCCTGCCGTCAAAATCCTTAAAGACTGTATACGAAACACTGTATGACGAATATGTCGACAAATCATACCATATCACACCTCATATCTTGTTTTAAAAAGATTTATGACATAAACGGATTGTACTCCCTGGCCGAAAAACCTTGTGGTCAATAGCCATTTGTTACTGTTGTAGATTATTATTATTATATAATTGTTTTATACCAATCCAAACTATTTATATAACAATCACCCAAAGGTGATTAAACTATTAGTTACCTAATAATTAAGCATAATGTCCATTTACGTACGCGATGTTAATTAGGAGAAAATGTTAAATGAGTTTCTAGGTACGTACGTTATTTTTACGTCGCTGGAAACATTTCTGCGTTATGAAATGGGAATTTATCGAGTTATTGATGGATGTAAGTGTGTCGTATTGAGATTTAGATTTTTCATGCTGAGAACATTGAGAATGTCCATTTAATTACGTGATATTAATTAGGAGAAATTGTTAAATGAGTTTCGAGGTATAAATTATTTTAACTTCGCTGGAATCATTTCTGTGTTATGAAATTGAAATATATCGAGTTATAGGTGTTTATAAGTGCGTCGTATTGAGGTTTAGATTTTTAATGCTGAGAGCATTGTGAATGTCCATTTAATTACGTGATATTAATTAGGAGAAAATGTTAATTGAGTTTCTATATATAAATGTTATTTTAGCATCGCTGGAATCATTTATGTGTTATGAAATTGAAATATATCGAGTTATGGTTGTTTATAAGTGTGTCGTATTGAGGTTTAGATTTTTAACGGTGAGAACAATGCGAGTTGTGCAAGATTCCTGATGCTAGACTGGGAAACTTTCTTTCGGTTCGTGAAATTACTGGTTAAGTAAAATGTGCTTTGCACTATTCAAGATGAGCGGAGTCATGTACAATTTGTTACTGCGTTTGAATTTAGATTTTGGTTTGATTTTTGTTCGCTTTGTACTCTTAACAAGCTATAACCCGCGGGTTCGTTAACGTGGATTTTTATAGCAGTCAAATTAATTCAAGTCAGCTATAAAATTATTAAAGATGAAATACAGCTCGAATATATAAATATAGTATAATCTCGGTAATTTGGCCGTTGGTTAATCGGGCGACACGTTCAGTAATCCGGCGGTCTGGAGACCACTCGCGCTCTTCCCTCCCACCACTCTTTCTTATAATCTGGCGGTTGTCTGGTCCCATTGTCTGGTCCAATGTTTGTCGGATTTTCGAGAATATACTGTACAGTGTAATCTCGATAATGCGACACACAGGACCAGACAACCGCTGGATTATAAGAAAGAGTGGTAGGAAGTGCGCGCCGGATTACTGGACGTATGGCCCGATTAACCAACGGCCGAATTACCAAGATTATACTATACATTCAAGCTATTCGTAGCTCTAAAAAATTAAGTCTTATTAATACTATGACGAATCCCATATTGAAACAATTACTTCTCTTGCTAATACCACGCAGGATATTGAATTAAACAACAGACATTTTCATGTTATTTCTAGCCCCAGACCACTTTCGTCTCACTTGCAAGTACCAGATAAATAATGTTGTTTTTAAAATCATTTTTTTCTATATCATGTCAGCTATTTTTACCAAATGTTGATTATCTTGTGAGTAATATAAAGACTAGTGTTTGGATAGACTGTGAAAGTAAGATTTAATTGACTCTCTCGAGTTTTAGATTTAAACTTGTCGTATTCGGTAGAGCAGTTAGATCAAGTATTGAGTCTTGAATTTGCAAAACCTTGCAAGCGAAGCCAAATCATAAAATTTAAAATATAAACTAATATATCAAGTTTATAGTAGACTAACTATCTAATTATTAAGATTTGAAAATTGTTACTAATACTAATACTAACTATAAGTTATTTTCTCCAATATTTTCTTATGGATTTTATTCAAACTTTGCACACTGATTATTTATGAATTAGGTTTAACATATTAATAAGTTTGAATGCAATCGAATAGCTGGTTTCAAAGTTATTGCTTGTTACAGACAAACTTTCTAAATTTCGGTGGCGTTTTTAAACAGTCTGTCTAGTCTTATGGTTTAAAACAATATCAATCAATTATATTTAAAAATTTTGAGGCTTTTTTAAGCTTTCAGAAAATCTAAAACTCATTCCGCTACTTTTATTCGTTTTTAAGATATCGCTGTAAATATAACAAGGTGTATTCAGATTGTTGAAAAGTGTTTAGTTTTTTAAGATTTGCTGACTTATTGTAAACTAAATTGCATAATGATTTATATTAGCGTAATCTGTGTAAAATTCTGCGTATTTTGGTATGCAATATGTAAAAATCGGAGTGGTGTTGAAAATCACGATTTTTTCATCGCGAATTTTGACATGTCGTGGATATAGACGTAGATATATGTCGTAGATTTTGTTTTGGATACATACGATACACCAAAAGACGCGAAATTTTGTATAGACCAAACAACTAATAATCTTTTTCTGTTTTCGTAAAATATAAGCCTGAAATTGGCTATTATAAAAAACGCTCAAAATCGCTTACTTTCGGATTTTTGCCCGAAACTTTTTCAAAATTGGACAAAAAAATAATGTTTAAATTTAAATTACATTTAATTCGTTTTTTTTTAATTAAATCTATTTTGTTAAACCGTGTAATAGTATAGTAATCCTTTTATTGGCATACGTAATTACATAAATTTTTAACCTAACAAGAAACAAAAGTGCTACATTCATAGTTAACAAAAATTAAATAAAACAAACAATTAAGCCTTTCTAAAACTGCGGTAAAAATTACGAGATAGGGCAAAAAAAAACAAACAAACAAACACACAAGTCCCACAAAGGCAAAAAAACCTAACCTAACCAAAAATAGCAATTCCTCGCACTCTTTTCACAACGACAAAAACAAACATTCACCTCACTATCTGTTTATCTTTTTTTAACTGAACCACCTTTTTCATCAAGGGCCAACCGCCTCCGTCTTCCCTCATGCACGAAACTCAGTCGTCTACCACCGGTCTCTCCTCACTGCTCCACTGACATTCACCACAGCTTTGTGCCCAATGCGCCCACGTGTCACTAGCTTCCCCATATATGCCACACAGCTTAAAGCGAGTGTCCATCCAGTACCTCCTGCCTTTTTCTTCTGACCCGCAGCCTAGCTCTTTTGAGGTACAACGGAAGTCTTTGGAACAATTGTACGCTCCTGTATTCTGGGAGGAACATACTCCCCTCGATCTTCCTCTGACGACACTGCAGCTCCACCTCGGCTAACCTTTCATACACCAATTCTTCCACCTTCCTTCCATTCCCAAACATTCTCTCGATTCCCTCATATGCCCAGCGACAGCTTTCATACAGCTTCTTTCTTTCGCTCCCCCATTGTGTGCCCTTATTTACACCAAAACCTTCCATTCTTACAACTCTCAGCACTTCTTTTACAACCCTTTCATTACCCATTCCATACACTTTCTTTTCAAACTTAACGACCCTCCTAGCTGCCTGCGAAAACACTTTCCGCATATTTGTTTCTTGCAGCACGATGTATGCCAGCGTAGTTCTATATAAATTGAGTACCATTTTTAAAAACTGTAGCTCGACTCTCTCAACTCTCTCCTCCTCTTTCACTCCCCACACTTCCGCTCCATACAAAAGAATACTTCTCACATATGCCTTCCACACTACCATTTTTGCTTCAAAGTTATTGCTCAAGCACTCCTTCCATACGCTCCCTAGCCCGTTAGCAGCCACCCAAGCCTTTATACAAATATATTTCACTTGCTCTTTCGCGGACCCATCCTGCCCAAACATAAAACCAAGATATTTGAAGCTACTAACTTGCTCGATTACACTACTTCCCCATTTAAATGAATCAATGCTTCTACCCGCTCTCTTACGAAACATCATCCATTTAGTTTTTTACACGTTCACTACCAATTTCCGCTTTTCAAAAACTTAATGTTCCCAAAAGACGCCGTGTAATAGAGAAAGTGTAAAAAAAGAAACCGTGTAAAACAAGGGATAGGTTATAAGATCTTCTTTTTCGTCTCCTTCCGAAGGTTGGCGATCCAATTGACCATTATTATTCTTGACACGGAAGCTCGGAAGACATGTGGTTTTGAGGAAGACTTGAGGACAGTGGCTGTACAGTTGAACCAACGGCATAGATCTTTCAGCCAAGAGTTCTGTCTTCTGCCAAGATATTAAACGTTTATTAAAAAAAAATTATTAATTAAAATTAAAAATTAACTTATTTTAGTATATCATATTAAATATTAAAATAAGATTATTAAACGATTTAGGATAATTTCAAGAATGATAACATTGTGAAAATTGAGACAATTCATCCAAAAAGTCCAACAATTAAGTCCAAACAGCGTTTATAACACAGGGTGTTTCAAAAAGAATATCCGTATTTAGCATGCATATGTTTATTAAACTTTAAGACATACGAATATGAAACTTTACACACATATTTACGAACCTCTCAAGTTTAGATTACAATATGTCCTCCATCAGCGACACGAACAATATCACACCGATACTCAAATTCCTCCCATACTCGGGGAAGCATGTCATTAGTCACTGATGTTATGGCAGAACGGATCCGGTTCTTCCACTTTTCCAGGTTCTGTGGGAGTGGTGGTACATAAACGTTGTCTTGAACGAAACACCACAGGAAGAACAGGGTGTCAAATCCGGTGACCGTGGAGCCCACCTGAGACATCATAGTGATCCTTAACGACCCATAGCTCCTTAGTAGCTCCTTAACGACCAATCCAACAGTTCGGTAGAGTTTCATTCAGATATTCACGCACTTGGCGACTCCAGTGAGGGGGTGCCCAGATGAAAAATTAAGTCTTCGTGCAGCCTCGGAAACAACGAGTTTTGTAACACAGCGAGATACTGCTCACCGTTAACCGCGTTTCCATCAAAGAAGAATGGGCCGTAAACAGATGATCGGGATATCGCACAAAACACATTCACTTTGGGCGAATCTTATGCATATTCAATGACTGCATGTGGGTTCTGTAGGTCCCAAATTCTAACATTGTGTTTGTTTACCTGACCACTAAAATGGAAAGATGCTTCATCACTGAACACGATGCGTTTTGCGAAAGTGTTATCATTGTCAATAGCATCACGAATCTCGTTACAAAATGTTTGTCGTCAGGACGCAGAGCTTGTAACAGCTCTAACGGCATATAGCGGCTACTATTATAAACTAGAGCAGAAATTGCGAACCTATGACCCGTGGGTCAGACACTGACCCACAAAGCCTTTTTAAGTGAACCAGTCATTGATTTTAGAACTTTTATTATTTTCTTATTAAAGTTTCTCAACCACAAAGGTATGAATATTAAACATAGATATCAAATAGAAATTTCATCTCCAATTATTGCATTTTAAATAAAATGAACACATTAGTAAGTAAATTATTGTATGTGAGGACCATTATTATAATCGTGTATAAAAGTATCGAAATCGTGTATAAAAGTCCAATGTAAATCAAATGGAGTTTCATTATTAAACAATTTCTATTTATTGTTATTATGACAACAACTCGCGTCACTAAACAAAAAATTTTCTGACCTCTATTAAAATTGATTTAATTTCAAGTCTAGGTCCCTCGGTCTGTATTTGTCTGGCTCTAGCATAACTTAATCTAACCATAATCTAATCTAGATTAAATCTACGTTTACCTAGATTACATCGACAACGACCAAATAGTGTTCCCGCGACTGTGCGTTTTAACTAGTTAGGTTTTAGGCGCTGAACGTTCAAAGAAAGATAGATTTTATTTAATTTCTTAAGCAGATTATTCCACATCCTTTAATTGGATTTCATTGTCAGTGCCGCATTTCTAGGCCTACAAGGCCCCGGCCTAGGGGCCCAGCCAGCCTAGGGGCCCAGCCAGCCTAGGGGCCCCGGTGACGGAATGTTTACATAAGCTCAAAACCCTGGCTTGCCAAAAAGCTTTATCTAAAATAATATTAAAATCATTATTTTCGAGATAGTGGGGGGCGGGCCTAAAAGTGACCGTGGCACCCTAGCCCTGGGTTAGAGATGACCATGGGACGAGTTTCTCGTTCCAGATCCCATTCCCTTGGACGGATCCCTGTCACTGTCCCATCCCATCACATTTTCGTTCCACTGTCCCAGCTCACAAACCTACAATTTTCGTTCCATCCCATCCCATTCATCCCATCCCGGTCGTGTGGCCCGTCCCATTCATCTCATTTTTCCCATACAGCAGACCTGACAGTGAGCAAACCTTTTTCGTCGCAAATAGATTTCATCGTCAGGAACCACATCGTTATGACAAAAATATCCTGGGCTGGACATATTATAGAAAATGTACGTATTGGCACGATATGCAATTAATTATGCACGAACTAGATTTACTAGATTATCAAAACTGGTCCCACTCCGTTCCATACAAATTTGTTGTCCCATCCCATCCGATCCCATCCCACACAACGTTCATACCACTCATCCCATGGGACGATGGGATCCCATGCTCATCTCTACCCTGGGTCTCTAAATCCGGGCCTGTCCATTGTATAATACATTATAATATAATAGGAGTAATATATTTCATTGGATTTCATTGTATCAGGAATTTGTATGGACATATTCATTGATATACATTTTTTGGCCTTTAGATTTTGCTCTCCACTTCTAATGTAGAAGTTGTAAAACAAGAAGGAAACTTGAGTTTTGTAAAAGCCTTTAAAATTGAGATCAAAATAAGTAGTCTTTGACATCCCTCCTCTTTTCCAAGTGATGCCACTGACCTGGTGACGCACGAGCTAATACGCAAAATATAATGAACAAAATTTGACCCACTACTCAAAAAGGTTCGACATCCCTGAACTAGACTATACATTAGTTTCACAATAGTGTGAACAAAATAAAACTTTGTAATACGTATATTCTTTTTAAAACACCCTGTATTTATAAGTTGGTAAATTACAAATACGCAGTAAAAAGTTTCCGTTCCCTCGCAATTTACCATCTACGTCTTTTAACATTTCTCCAAATCGTTTGTGGAATAAAACCACTTTAAACCACATATTTGGTGTGTTCAATTCAATGCACTTCCTACTCATTAGTCCGCATTTCACTTGCAACAGGAATTACTAATTATACAGCAGCAAAAATAAGGATCGATTAAAAAACTATTTAAAAAGTCTATTCAATTAATATGTAATAATAGCTTTACAATTTCCTTAACCTTCACATTACAGATCAGAAGATAAAAAGAATATTGTTAATTAATTTTACCTTATATAGAATATACAAAATCATTTCTATTTATTTATTTATATAAACAGGCAAACCCCTCTTTACAAAAAATAGTACAATGTAAACAGTATAACATAATGTAAAGACAAATATATCTACCCTTCTCACTAGATTTCACAGAGTAGCTACTCCATTAAGAGATTTTTTAAAAGTATGCAAGCTCACCACAGTTATGCATACACTATTTGCATTAGCTAGATTACCCAGTCTCATGATGCGAGATATGCTACTATTATGGCCGTAATTAGTATGGTATATAGAATGCTAAAAAGTTCACACTTACGAGTTGGTATTCTAATAAACTTGAATTTGATTATTAACTACAATTCTGGACGTGATGTTATACCACAAATCAACTTGTATAATAAAGTCCTTAAGATACTTTTACTCTATTCCGACTGGTTTGTAAGGTAAACATCCGAAGATTTATGAAGCGCAAGATTTGAGAATAATTGTATGTACCTTGGTGTAGGGTTTCTCAGAACAAATCCAAGTATTCGAGAACTATTGCTTATAGTTGTATTTATATGCTAGACCAATGTAAGTTTCTTATCAAATAATACACCAAGGTCTTTTACAACGGATGCTCTTTTAACAATCTTATTATCAATATGATAATAATTTTGGATTATATTGTTTGCTCTACTGAAGGTAATGCCTTGACATTTATCCGGATTTAACAACATTCCGTGTGATTCAGACCATTTTACCAGGGCATTTAGATCTTCCTGAAGTTTTTTACCATCAGTTGAATTTGAGATGTCTATATATAATTTCAATACGTCTGCAAAAAGGAGATGTTTACAATTTTTAAAAACGGTACCAGAGTCATTGATAAAAATGTTAAACAACAGGGGACCCAAATGTGACCCCTGTGGAACACCGGATGTGACAAGAACTGAAATTGATAAAAAATTCTTAATTTTGACAAATTGATGTCTATTATAAAGATAGCTATGTAGCCAGTTTGTCAACCATGGCGGAAAGCCAGCTGCGGACAACTTGCTGATCAATAAGTTGTGGTCCACTTTATCAAAAGCTTTGCTGAAGTCGGTATAAACTGAATCTATTTGACCATGTTGTTCCAGTCCATGGATAATATCATTTGGATATAATAATAAGTTTGTTACCGTTGATCTACCAACAACAAAACCGTGTTTTTGTTCAATTATTAAACTTTTACAATAAAAGGAAATATGATTTACTAAGAGTTGTTCAAATAATTTGGGTATAGCGGAAAGCTTACAACGTGGACAAGCACGTGGTCCACGTTGTATTTAATTCTAAATCCAAAGTTTTCGGTATCTTATCTTGTCATTCTACATGTGTTCAGTTCACCGAGTCATATGCGGATTTCATTCTACATGTGGCTGTATGCTTTAGACTGAAACAGTTTGCCTAGTCATGTTTGCCTATTTTTGTCTGTACAGTCAGTCTTGTCTTTGCCTAGTCCTGTCTGTACAGTCCTATTCTCAGTGAGGCTTTTTGAACATTATTTGCAGCCTTGTTGTTTGGTTCTGCGTGGGGTTCTGCTGGGGCTACAGAGACGGCTACAAAGAAGGCTGCAGTTCTTTGCAGACTTTTTCTGCTCTTTAGCAGCACGAATAGCTTGTCCACGTTGTGCCTTCCATACTTCGGGCCTTTGATTACGTTTGGCCATAATATCATTGAGAGAAGCTCCAACGATAGCACGCAATTCTTGGGTTCTACGTAGGGATTGCAATCCGGAAAGCCGGATCCGGTAATCCGGCGGATCCGGCATCACTAAACGTTCCGGTCACCGGATCCGGTGATGCTAATTTTTGGTAAAATATACGCGCTGTTGCATGAGTAGGTACAATAAATGCGCGGCGTCACATGCTTTTTTGACAACCAAAATTTATTTTGTGATAAATAATGTATAAATAAAATAATTAGTGTATGTGCTGGCGTATAACGGGCACCTTTTTTCCAAACAAATTGCCTCTAAAACATAGGTCCGCGTTATAGGCGCACAAAAAGTATTGGATTGAGAATGACATCGGATTGCATTCCCTATTTGTTTTGAGAATTAGGGCAGCGACAGATCAATGAAAATGAGATTGAAATTTTACAAAATTTATATTTTAGACTCTAACTGTTTTCCTCACTGTGCGTCTATTTGGAGAAATTTTGGAAATCTAAAAACTACAAATTTCCCCAAAAAGCCGAAATTTTGAAAATCTTAAACAAATTTGTTAATATTGTGAAAAATAAGGCAACGACATAGCAATGAAGATGAGGTTGAAATTTTACAAAATCAACATTTGTAGACTCTAACTATTTTCCTCACTGTGCTACTATTTGGAGAAATTTTGGAAATCTAAAAACCACAAATTGCTCCAAAAAGCCCAAATTTTGAAAAGCTAAAACAAATTTGTTAATATTGTGAAAAATAAAGCCACGACATATCAATAAAGATGAGGTTGAAATTTTACAAAATCAACATTTGTAGACTCTCACTATTTTCCTCACTGTGCGACTATTTGAAGGAATTCTGGAAATCTAAGAAAAACAAATTACTCCAAAAAGTCCATATTTTGATGACCTAAAATCGTTCTGTTAATATTTTGAAAAATAAGACTAAATTCTAACGGATCCGGCCGGATTGAAAATGACACCGGATGACATTCACTAGTTCTAGGGAATCTTCTTTAGCTTATTCCTGGCCCTTCCTATGTTTACGCCTGTAAAGTACTGTCCATGTTACTTTTCGAGGATTTACCTTCATTAATTGAGCACGTTCGTACTAGGAGTTAAGGAATGTGAAAGACTTTCTTGACCATGGTTTTACCATAACCAGAGTATATCTAGTAACCATTGTAAGCGTACAAACAAACCCATCTTCATTGTGGAGGTTTTTTGAACAGGTTTGGCGGTGTGCATGCAGTCTTGTCTGTCTAGTCTTGTCTGTCTAGTCTTGTCTGTCTAGTCTTGTCTGTCTAGTCTTGTCTGTCTAGTCTTGTCTGTCTAGTCTTGTCTGTCTAGTCTTGTCTGTCTAGTCTTGTCTGTCTAGTCTTGTCTGTCTAGTCTTGTCTGTCTAGTCTTGTCTGTCTAGTCTTCTCTGTCTAGTCTTGTCTGTCTAGTCTTGTCTGTCTAGTCTTGTCTGTCTAGTCTTGTCTGTCTAGTCTTGTCTGTCTAGTCTTGTCTGTCTAGTCTTGTCTGTCTAGTCTTGTCTGTCTAGTCTTGTCTGTCTAGTCTTGTCTGTCTAGTCTTGTCTGTCTAGTCTTGTCTGTCTAGTCTTGTCTGTCTAGTCTTGTCTGTCTAGTCTTGTCTGTCTAGTCTTGTCTGTCTAGTCTTGTCTGTCTAGTCTTGTCTGTCTAGTCTTGTCTGTCTAGTCTTGTCTGTCTAGTCTTGTCTGTCTAGTCTTGTCTGTCTAGTCTTGTCTGTCTAGTCTTGTCTGTCTAGTCTTGTCTGTCTAGTCTTGTCTGTCTAGTCTTGTCTGTCTAGTCTTGTCTGTCTAGTCTTGTCTGTCTAGTCTTGTCTGTCTAGTCTTGTCTGTCTAGTCTTGTCTGTCTAGTCTTGTCTGTCTAGTCTTGTCTGTCTAGTCTTGTCTGTCTAGTCTTGTCTGTCTAGTCTTGTCTGTCTAGTCTTGTCTGTCTAGTCTTGTCTGTCTAGTCTTGTCTGTCTAGTCTTGTCTGTCTAGTCTTGTCTGTCTAGTCTTGTCTGTCTAGTCTTGTCTGTCTAGTCTTGTCTGTCTAGTCTTGTCTGTCTAGTCTTGTCTGTCTAGTCTTGTCTGTCTAGTCTTGTCTGTCTAGTCTTGTCTGTCTAGTCTTGTCTGTCTAGTCTTGTCTGTCTAGTCTTGTCTGTCTAGTCTTGTCTGTCTAGTCTTGTCTGTCTAGTCTTGTCTGTCTAGTCTTGTCTGTCTAGTCTTGTCTGTCTAGTCTTGTCTGTCTAGTCTTGTCTGTCTAGTCTTGTCTGTCTAGTCTTGTCTGTCTAGTCTTGTCTGTCTAGTCTTGTCTGTCTAGTCTTGTCTGTCTAGTCTTGTCTGTCTAGTCTTGTCTGTCTAGTCTTGTCTGTCTAGTCTTGTCTGTCTAGTCTTGTCTGTCTAGTCTTGTCTGTCTAGTCTTGTCTGTCTAGTCTTGTCTGTCTAGTCTTGTCTGTCTAGTCTTGTCTGTCTAGTCTTGTCTGTCTAGTCTTGTCTGTCTAGTCTTGTCTGTCTAGTCTTGTCTGTCTAGTCTTGTCTGTCTAGTCTTGTCTGTCTAGTCTTGTCTGTCTAGTCTTGTCTGTCTAGTCTTGTCTGTCTAGTCTTGTCTGTCTAGTCTTGTCTGTCTAGTCTTGTCTGTCTAGTCTTGTCTGTCTAGTCTTGTCTGTCTAGTCTTGTCTGTCTAGTCTTTTCTGTCTAGTCTTGTCTGTCTAGTCTTGTCTGTCTAGTCTTGTCTGTCTAGTCTTGTCTGTCTAGTCTTGTCTGTCTAGTCTTGTCTGTCTAGTCTTGTCTGTCTAGTCTTGTCTGTCTAGTCTTGTCTGTCTAGTCTTGTCTGTCTAGTCTTGTCTGTCTAGTCTTGTCTGTCTAGTCTTGTCTGTCTAGTCTTGTTTGTCTAGTCTTGTCTGTCTAGTCTTGTCTGTCTAGTCTGTCTAGTCTTGTCTTATCTGTCTAGTCTTGTCTATCGAGTATTGTCTGTCCTGTCTAGTCTGTTTAACATAGTCTCGGGTGCCTAATTTAGTCTTGTCTATCTAGTCTAGTCTTGTCTGTCTATACTCCTGTCTGTCTAATCCTGTCTGTCTAGAATAGTCTAATCTTGTTTGCACATTCTTGTTCATCTAGTTGTGCCAGTCTAATTATGACTGTCTGCACCTGCCTTGTCGTGTCTATTAGAATATGTAGTCTACTCTGTAATCGAGTTATTGCTACTGCTTATTCTGTTTGGTTTTTTCTTCTTCAGTAATTTGAATACAACCTGCAGCAATGTTCGTAAGAAAAGTAAAAGTTTTTGAAAACTCGCTTAAGTTATTCGGGTTTCTAAAATAATGGTTTAATATGTGTGTTTCGCCACATCAAGGTTGAATAGAATCGAAAACGAACGCGTCTGTGATGCCATTGACACAGAATTCGAGTCTTCGCGGTTTGGGTTTGGCGTCGGCCCGCCGAGAGTGAAAGAGGAGAAATTTCCGCCGATCAAGGTCGCATCGTGACCTTCCCGGCTTAAGAAAGTCCGCCCCGAGTCCTCAAGGATAACAGAAATCTACATAAATAAACCTCAATAAAACCCAGCTTGTCATGCGTTGAGGAAGCACACGCGAGGTGTGTTTTTTCAAACTCACTCCACGAATATTGAAATTGTTTTACCATAAAAAATACCAACTTATTAAAGCTTGATTATATAAATATAGCTCCGTAGTTCTATAATATTATTAAATCTTATTAAGACTGCAAAACAAATGTTTCATGTTGAAACACAACAGATATTTGTCTGCAATTTACTAGCCCCCTTGTTGAAACACAACAGATATTGGTTTAACATTTAATAGCCCCCAAGGGGGCTAGTAAATAGCATAATCATACCAACTTATTAAAGCTGAATATAGCTTGAATATATAAATATATTCAACCTCTCTGTAGCTCTATAATATTATTAAATCTTATTTAGACTGCAAAACAAATCTCATGTTGAAACAGACATTTGTATGCTATTTACTAGTCCTCAGTCCAGTTTCATGGCACTAAACAAAATCCAGTTGGTATTTATCTGGTTCTTGTTGTGCTATTTATCTGGTTCTTGTTTATTGCCCCGATGGTGGATTGAGGAGACAACATTTTAATTAAACAGAAAAAATTGAAATTTTCGTTAATATTTGTTGAAATGACAATCTCTGAAGTTCAAATTCACCCGCCACACGTCATCTTCATACACAACTGTCATAGATACATTAAAAATTGTAGAATACTGTCCGCGATTTTTTCTTTGTGTTTTTTCTGACAATCTCCGTTTTATTCTAATTACTCGCCTAACCCTCGACAGCTCAAACTGTACACTCTAACAATAATAATGTTTCTATGTTGACAAACGTCTTTACTGTTTAAAAGCGACATCTATGTAGATGTGATTTAACCTAACCTCATTTCCGTCAGTCGAAACGTCATTTCCGATAAAAAAAGATCGCCTAAATTCAAGCATGTATGCGTATATAACACTTACGAAAACCTATCAGTCAGTCAAAGAAGAAGTTTCAGTTGAAAAGTTTTAGTCTTACTCCAAAACGTTACCTTCGCGAAAACATATTTATATTTTAGGCGACATCTATTGATCGATTTTTACAACATTTAAAATAGTCAAATATGGAGACTGTGTAAGCAGAATATAGACTTTCTTCTTTTTGAATAGCGCTACGGCCCAAATCGAGCCTTGGCCTCCCGGATACCTTGCCTCCAACGATCTCGGTCAATAGCTGTTCTTCTCCAGGTTTTTGCTTTTAGAAGTTCCAGGGCATCTTTGGCTACATTATCGTTCCACCTTGCGTGTGGCTCGTTGTTTTCCTCCCAAAACGACTTTCTTTGCGATCCGTGTTTCTAACATGCGTTTGACATGTCCAGCCCAACGTAGACGCATTAGTTTGATGTGCGTCGTAATGGGAGGATCTCTATATCTTCTTCTTCTGGTGCCTATCCGCTTCGGATGTTGGCGATCATCGTGGAAATTCGGACTTTGTTTGTTGCAGCCCTGAAGAGATTTGTGTGTTGTTGTTTCTACAACATTTAAAATTGTTAAATACGGAAACTGTGTAAGCAGAATACAGACTTTCTTCTTTTTGCATGGCGGTACGGCCCAAATCGAGCCTTGGCCTCCCGGATACCTTGCCTCCAAGGTTCTCGCTCATTAGCTGTTTTTCTCCAGCTTCTTGCTTTTAGATGTTCCAGGGCTACGTTATCGTTCCACCTTGCGTGTGGCTCGTCGTCTTGCTTCCAAAACTACTTTCATTGCGACACGTGTTTCTAACATGCGTTTGACATGTCCAGCCCAACGGAGACGCATTTGTTTGATGTGCGTCGTAATGGGAGGATCTCTATATCTTCTTCTTCTGGTGCCTATCCGCTTCGGATGTTGGCGATCATCTTGGAAATTCGCACTTTGTTTGTTGCAGCCCGGAAGAGATTCGTTGTTGTGTTAAACCAGGTTCCAAGGTTTTTTAGCCACGATATTCTCCTTCTTCCTGGCACTCTTCTTCTATCTGCTCTTCCTTGTAGTATAAGCTGCAGCTATATAACGGGAGGATCTCCATATCTTCTTCTTCTGGTGCCTATCTGCTTCGGATGTTGGCGATCATCGTGGATATTCGGACTTTGTTGCAGCCGGGAAGAGATTTATTGTTGTGTTGAACCAGGTTCGAAGGTTTTTTAGCCACGATATTCTCTTTCTTCCTGACTTTATTCTTCCATCTGCTCTTCCTTATAGTATAGGCAGCAGCTATATAATGGGGGATCTCTATATCTTCTTCTTCTGGTGCCTATCTGCTTCGTATGTTGGCGATCATCGTGGATATTCGGACTTTGTTTGTTGCACCCCTGAAGAGATTTGTTGTTGTGGTGTTGAACCAGGTTCGAAGGTTTTTAGCCACGATATGCTCCTTCTTACTAGCCCTCTTCTTCCATCTACTCTTCCTTGTAGTATAAGCTGCAATAGGCCATACCGTTGCCTGTTCCTCATTATATGGCCAAGGTATTCCAGCTTCCTTGTCTTTATTATTAGTAAGACCCTCGTTCTTTTCCCATTCGCTCTAGGCCCTGCTGGTTGGTGACGTGAGTCGTCCAGGAAATTTTGAGTATGCGGCGGTATAGCCAAATCTCAAATACCTCGAGTCTCCGTTCGGTAGCCTCTGTCAGATTCCAGGACTCCACTCTATATAGAAGTACTGTAAAGATGTAGCATCTCAGTGGCAGGTGCTTTGAATACCTTTGCCATTTTCAAGAATGCGGATCTCGATTTTTCTATCCGACATTTGATTTCAAAGCCTAATATTTCAGCTAGCTCCAGAAATTCTAGTTTTCATTTTAGATGTTGCCCTTAGGGCTTCTGTGAGCTTTCATCTTCAGCTGGAGAAGCTTCTCCTCCAGCTGGTGCAGCTGTGGTACGCCTTGTTGTTCTCAAGTTAAAGGGTGGTCTTGGTCTAGTTAAAGATGGGCGGGCTGGTGCAGCAGAACTCGCGGAATCTTCAGATGCTTCAGCAGTAGTTTGACGAGTGCGAGCTTAACCGAAACGAGATCTTCCAACTGTTGGCTAAAGACAAATTTGGTTAATAAATGAGTTTATTTTACTTTGAAATGTGCTACTGGTTTGGAATCTTCTTCTTGTACTTCGGTAGGTGCGGCAGTGGTGCGAGCTCCTGGTCTGGGTCTTGAGCCGAAGCTGGGTCTTCCAAAACGTCATTTAGGTTTAGTTTCTTGTGTGGCTCCGGTTGTTGAAGCTTGAGCTGTGGTTTTCTTTGCAGAAGCTCTGCGTCCACAGAATCTTCCCCTACCAAAAGCTGGGTCAAGAGCGGCGGCGGTAGTTTGAGCTGGAGTGATAGTAGTAGTGGTTGTCGTGGTAGTTCTTGTGGTAGTTGGAGTGGTAGCTTCAGTTGTGGGTTCTTCAGTTGTTATTTCAAGAGTGGTTGTTTCAGCCACAGCTTCGTTAACGGTAACAGCGTGTTGCTCATTGCTAGTTTCTTCTTCTTCTCCGTATAACCTTTGCGTTCCTTGTAGGATAGCTTATAAATCAAGAGCCAATTTGTCCATTGCAGACATCATTGTTGTAACATCTTCAAGTGACGCGGTTTCTGGAGCCACTTCTGTGGTTTCTTCTTCGGTTGGTTTTTCCTCCGGCTACCGAACTTCCGGTAGAAACTTCCTCGACTTTCTCTGGAGCTTCATGTAAATATTAAACTTGAGAAAGAGCGATGAGGTATTATTTGCGGATTACGGGAGGGAGATCTGATTTTTCATTTGGAGTTGCTACAAGGAATCTTACCGGTCCAGCGGGAGGATCTGATGGGAAGGATAGGCCGCTGCCGCTTGGAGGCTCGGATCCTGACGTTTGGGTGTTTGGGTGGCGCTGTCGACTAGTTCTAAAGTTGGTCGTCGAACGTTGGCACGAGTACGTCCACGACTTCCCTAAGATTAAATTGATAATTTGGGCGAAAGGATGATTTCAAAGTGGGTTTACTTGAGTTTCATCAGATACGCTATCGGATTCTGGAGCTACATCGTTACTTGGTCTCCTCGCGACTTCTAGTTGGTTTAACTTCTTCTTCCTCTTCGGGTAATGGAGTGGTGTTTAAGTTTCTGCTTCATGGTGGAAATCTAGTGTTAGCGAGCAACCTTTCTTCTGACACGGTTTCTTCTTCGATTAATTGCCTTCTCCTAGCGCGAGATCTGCTAGTTGGCAAGACTTCATTGGCAGCGGGTTCTGGTGCAGCTGTTGTTCCTCTACCCCTAGACGGCTTCTGGGTGATTTCATCACGAGCTGGTCCATCATGCCAATATATTACTTTTTTATCTTTCTTGTCTTTTTTGTCGCTTTTTTCATCTTCGTCGTCGTAATAATAATACACGTATTCGTATTCATATTCTTGTCCATTAGGTCCTTTCTTGATTTGGATTCTTGATCTTTGCTTCTCGCTTCCAGCAGCGACAAAAGCAACATCATCAACTGAAACTTCCTAGAAACTTCCTCGACTTTCTCTGGTGCTTCCTGTAAATATTAAATTTGAGAAAGAGCGATGAGGTGTTATTTTCGGCTTACGCGAGGGAGATCTGATTTTTCATGTAGAGTTGCTCCAAGGAATCTTACCGGTTCAGCAGGAAGATCTGATGGGAAAGATGACGCTTGGAAGCTCGGATCCTGAAGTGTGGGTGTTAAAACTAGCGCTGTCGACTAGTTCTAGAGATGGTCGGCGGATGTTAGGACGAGTACGTCCACGACTTCCCTAAGATTAAATTGTTAATTTGGGCGAAAGGATGATTTCAAAGTGGGTTTACTTGAGTTTCATCAGATACCCCATCGGATTCTGGAACTACATCGTTACTTGTTCTTTCACGAGTACGACTTGGTTTAACTTCTTCTTCCTCTTCGGGTATTGGGGTGGTGTTTAAGTTTCTTCTTCTTGGTGGAAATCTAGTGTTAGCCGGCAACCTTTCTTCTGGCACGGTTTCTTCTTCGATTAATTGCCTTCCCCTAGCGCAAGATCTGCTAGTTGGCAAGACTTCGGGTTCTGGTGCAGCTGTTGTTCCTCTACCCCTAGACGGCTTCTGGGTTCATCACGAACTGGTCCATCATGCGAATTTGTTACTTTTTATCTTTCTTGTCTTCTTTGTCCTTTTTGTCGCTTTTTTCATATTCGTCGTCGTAATAATAATACACGTATTCTTATCCATATTGTTGTGCATTAGGTTCTTTCTTGATTTGGATTCTTGATCTTTGCTTCTCGCTTCCAGCAGCTACAAAGCAACTTCATCATCAACTGAAACTTCCTAGAAACTTCCTCGTCTTTCTCTGGAGCTTCCTGTAAATATTAAATTTGTGAAAGAGCGATGAGGTGTTATTTGCAACTTACGGGAGGGAGATCTGATTTTTCATTTGGAGTTGCTCCAAGGAATCTTACCGGTCCAGTGAGAAGATCTGATGGCAAGGATGGGCCGCTGCCGCTTGGAGGCTCGGATCCTGAAGTGTGTGTGTTAAAACTAGCGCTGTCGACTAGTTCTAGAAATGGTCGGCGGACGTTAGCACGAGTACGTCCACGACTTCCCAAAAATTAAATTGTTAATTGAGTGGTCCCAACATTCAGTGGTCCCACTTTTCATGTAATCTGATCTCTATATATAGTTGGTACAATTCATGATTGTACCTAATCCTCCACTCCCCATTTTCCTGCGTCGCACCAAATATCCTTCCAAGGATCTTCCGCTTGATACGGTCCAGTATTCGGCGGACTGTTTAGTTGTTGTTCACGTTTCGCTTCCTTACCATACTACAGTGCTGGTTAAAATTTCGGGTTAAAGTTTAATATCTCTATATGCGTTCTTGGACTTTCCAGTTGGTAGTAAGAAGAGTGCGCGGTTCCCACTTGCTATTCGTTTTTTGATTTTTGCGATCCTCATCGTTCTGGGTGTTTTTGTTGCTGCCCAGATGGGTGAGGTTCTTGACACTTTGACAACTTGAAGTTGTAATTTCCAATGGCTATACGCACTCCGAAACCGCCACGTTGTCTTTAGATTTGCAGCATAAATTTCCTGAATGTCCTCGCTCCCGTTTCGAGATTTTCAAATGTTTCCTTAACTGTTGCCAGTGATGTTGAGTTTATAAATTCAAGAATCAGGCCCGCCCAGCGGCGCTTTTAGGCATAGGCGCACTAGGCGCGCGCCTAGTGCCTCCTATTTTAAGAGGCCACAAATTTCCAACTAAGCAAGGTCAAACCAACTTTTGGCGGTTGACAACAATAAGCGGCAAAATTTGACAAAGTGTGGTAAATAAATTGGCACTTTGCGGTGATTAATAGTGAAAAAAATATTCAGAAAAAAAACTGAAGAAGTATCACTGCATTGTTGTTATTTTTTATATTGTTATTGAAAATTAATCGCATGACTGTTTTTACTAAAGGACACCACAGAATCTTACAGAGGATTCAAAACCAAAGAATGTTCGTTTATTACCATTAATTAATTAAATTTGTGTATTCGCGATTTCCACACATCACATAACCTCAAAACTATCTCGTCGAAAATTTGACACTGACAGCTCTGAATTTCAGTGCCAACCTTGAAAAAATTAACTCATAACAGCACTCTGCGAGCCATAGCCGCACGCATATGAGTGCTGTTATGAGTCCATTACAGACGCAATATAGAAAAAATAACAATTCGCGATTGAAATGTTTAGTTCATTTCCCTTCCACCACGTCGTCCAAGTTTAGAAAACGACAGGCGTAGCAAGGAGTTTTCTAATGGACAAGAAACATCCAATGTCACTATAAACGTTTTTAATAATAGTACCATTGATTGATAGTACCATTGATACATTTGACAGAATTTAAATTAAATATGTGTTATATCGTTTTATCTTCATCAGTAGTGCTACAGCCCTACAGGGCCTCGACTTTCTCCAGCCTCGTCCGCCATCCTTCCCGGTCTCTGGCAAGGACCTTGTTATTTCGTTTATTACCATTAATAAAATAATTAAATTTGTGTATTATTATTACCATAATTAAATTTGTGTATTCGCGATTTCCACACATCACATAACCTCAAAACTATCTCGTCGAAAATTTGACACTGACAGCTCTGAATTTCAGGGCCAACCTTGAAAAAATTAACTCATAACAGCACTCGGCCAGCCATAACCGTACGCATGTGAGTGCTGTTATGAGTCCATTACAGATTATATTATAACAATTCGCGATTGAAATGTTTACGTTTCATTGATTAATTTATTAAAAGTCAAGCTTGACATTTATCAAATTATTACTTTTTTTATAAATCTAAGTAAATTATTAATTTATATTGTAGGTCAAACTTTGTACGATACACGTATCGTAAAATACACTTACGTACCTAATTGTTTAATGTGGTTTTACTATAATCTCGCATATTGAGAATTGGGACTCCCTAGACTAGGGCCACATAGTCACCTTGCGCCTTGGGCCATAAGTAATGTAAACACACCCTTGGTCCCGCTGCGACCGGGCGTTCAGAGCGTGCACCGCACAATGGCGGCACCTTCAAGGGGGCGGCAAATATAGAAATGTCTTTAATGAACACATTCATAATTTGTATTTGTTTTTATTATGTCTTTACAAAAACATCTATTGGAAAATAAACTACATGGGAAATAAACGCAAACGAAGAAATTCCCTTTTCTGCCATACCGGGCGATAGTTTAACGTACAGTACCTATAGCTCGCGGAAAGCGGAATCTCTCACCTGGAATGATAAAAAAATAAGCGGGTAGGTAAAGCGGAGGCGGCATTGTCAGTTTTGCACGCGGGCGGTGAAGCGCCCAGCGGCGGGCCTGTTGAGAATATTCGCTACTAGCGCAACAGCATTAGCGCCAAAGGTGACACTTTTAAGAACTTCATGACCAGTTACGTCATTATTCAGCATTTATTTGTATATAATGACATGTGACAAGTTGTTGTGTAGTGACAATTTAAAGCTTGACAAAGAAAGTCAAAATTTCACAAACAAAAAATGACAACATGAATGAAATTTGACAACAAAGGTTTAAATACAAAATTTGATAAGAAATGTCATTTCTAAGTGTGACAGCAGATTTCTAAACTCGCAATTTCCATTTTAACAACAAAAATCAATCAGAAGTTTAAGAAATAAATTTGAGTTTTAACAATAACATTCAATAAAATGTTTGATTATAAAGTTTTTTAAATACACATTTTGTTAAGAAATGTCAAATTTTAAATATCAGAATGTCAAATTTTGATAACAAATGTCGAATTTCAAATGTCATAATGTCAAAAATATCAAATATTGATAACATACGTCGAATTTTAAATGCCAAAAATGCCAAATTTTAATAAAAAAATATCGAATTTTAAATGTCAGAATGTCAAATTTTGATAACATGTGTCTAATTTTAAATGTCCGAATGTCAAATTTTTATAACAAATATCGTTTTTTTTTAATTTTAACAAATGTCGAATTTTAAATGACATAATCTCAAAAATGTCAAATTTTGATAACACATGTCAAGTTTTAAATATCAGAATCTCAAATTTTGATACTAATATCGAATTTTAGTTTTATTTTATTTTTAATTTTATCTAATGTCGAATTATAAATGACAGAATCCCTAAAATGTCAAATTTTAATAACAAATGTCAAATTTTAAATGGCAGAATGTCAAATTTTAATAACAAATATCAAATTTTTTTTTTTTTTTAATTTTAACAAATGTCGAATTTTAAATAACAGAATTTCAAAAATGTCAAATTTTGATAACAAATGTCACATTTTAAATGTCAGAATTCACAATAAAAAAAAAACGGCCAAGTGCGAGTTGTGACTCGCGCACCAAGGGTACCGTACAAACTTGTAAGTAAGGTATCTTTTTTTGTGGAGGACGTAGCAAGCACATTCAGTTAACCTGACAAGTGGCAGTCCTGAAATCACGACCATCTTAGTACCGCTGCAATCATAACCTCAAAATGTCGTTGTCGTACTATGTAATTCTACCCTATATTTTATTACCATACAACCCCCATTCACTATGAGTGTTTAGGGGTTCTGGAACTTCACTATTTGTTTTTACTGCTCAATTTTGCCTGTATACCTATATACACCGTATAAAGGTATACAGGCTATTTTTTTTTTAATAACGCGAATATTTTATAAAAATAACTTATAAAAAGAAAACTTTATTTTAGTATTACACTTATTCACTAACTTATATTAAGATCTAACTATTTCTAGATCTGATATAAACTAATATATTAACTATTTCTAGATCTATTTCGATACTCTTAACATTCAGTTGTTCAATTGACTGCTTTTGGGCAATTGACTACCAAAAAATGTCCAAAATGTACCAAAGGGCGTACTTGATTTAATAGTATAATATACTTAAATCATATTATCTACAACATATTATGTAGATTATAGTATAGTATTATTATGTAGATTATCAACATATTATGTAGATTATAAAGAAAAATTAGACGAAATATAATATATACAGGATGTTACGGGACTTGAGTATGTCGCATATCGGTTATAAACAAGCAAAATTTAGACATAATATATTCCCTGTATATATTATGTATATAGAGCGTACGTGATGAAATGCAAAACGAATATAAACAAAGAAAATTCAGAATAAACAGCTTGGTGCCAACACATACTTTTTAACCTTCGGACCTAACCGAGGAGGACCTAACTGTATGCTACCCATATGCTACTGGAGCCTGACAATACCACTACGACAACATTAGTGTATTTTCATAAGTTTCTAATAATAAATTCGCATTTTTCTTGTAATTAAACTACATCTTTTTACTACTTACTACTTTTCTTGTAATTAAACACCGCTTCTTGCCAAATTTCATGATTCTAGGTCAACGGGAAGTACCCTATAGGTTTTGATTCCCTTGTGAAATCGCAAAATGTGCGACATAAACGGTCATATCTTTTGATCGCGTTGACTTACAAGTTTGATTTTTTCACAGCTGAAAGAGACCGCAGACCCGAGTATTTGATACAAATTTCAACTTGTCACCTCTACGCGTTCCTGAGAAAAATGGTCTTGACAGACAGACAGACAGACGGACAACAAAGTGATCCTATAAGGGTTCCGTTTTCGGTACGGAACCCTAAAAATAGAATCTTTCCAAACAATTTACACATTGATTATATTTTCTCCTCTTGTCGTCTAGTTTCCGTGTGCCGAAAATGATTTCGCTGGGATTTTTTCTTTCCGAGAGGATCGTAGAGAACCGAAAATACAACTTTTTTCCTGATCAAAATGTTGGATTTTTTTGGCGATTTTTTCAGAAAATTTCAGGCCCTTTTTTTCATGAAAATCATTATTTATCAAGTGAATGGAAAATTTCAATGTTAAAAATGATAGGCAATATAAAAACTGACAGAAAATGTCAAAAATGACAAGAAAGGTAAAAAATTACTAGAAATATAAAATATAAGAGGAAATGTCAAAAATGACAGGAAATATAAAAAAAATCAGTGGTTTCCCTGCTGGTTGCAAATATGGAAAATTTCATTGTCAAAAATGACAGGTTATATAAGAAATGACAGAAAATATTAAAAATGACAGGAAAGGTAAAAAATGACAGGAAATATAAAATATAACAAGAAATGTAAGACATGACAGGAAATATAAAAACTTTCAAAGTGTTTTCCCTGCTGGTTTCAAATATACTAATTGCATTTTCTTAGCCGCTTCCATTCGCAAGACATGATCTGACAGAATTGGCAAAATTTTTTGCTGTTAAATATTGTATATTTTATTAAATTAATTATTTTTTGTTTTTGGCTGTTGTTTTTATACAATATTATTGGAGACGAAGTTGTTTTTTTGGCCACGGGTGGCGCTAAGCGCGGTTACGCACGGAGCGAATAGACTTTACCCTTTCGAGTCTATTGGGAGATATGTAACCCGCCCAACAGCTATGACTTAAGGGTTGTTTGTTTGTCAATGGGACAAATATATCCCAGTATCAGCAAACGACCTAGTCTAGAAATAAACATTAAAGTAATCAATTAGATTAAGCTAAAATAGCTAAATAGTTATAAATCGGATTTGAAAGGGTTAACGTTATTTCCGTCAGAAAAAGTCAAATATAGTGGTTACTCTGGCTACTATTACTAATACTCGTGTTTAAAGACTCGTTATTTATTTAAATAGAAATTGTCGTTAATGTTAAGTTTACATAATCTAATGTAATTTTTCTTTTTATTAATCCTTGAACTTATAAATGTTTTTTTTATATTGTTGGCATTTCGAATGATTACATGATAGGAAAAAATGCAATTGAAGATGGCACGGTTTTACATTAAAATTGGCATTTGATATTTCTAAGAAGTTTCATAACGGCGCGATGACATTTCGTCGGCTTAGATAACCTTTCCTGGTAAAAGTGTGCCCTATTAGATCCACACACAGAAAAATAGCTAATAAATCGATTTTAAAAGGAAAGTATTTAATAAATCATTAGTCCATTGTTTTCGGTATTTATTAAACTCGGTTTATAGCGGCTTGAGCGAGCAAAAACCAAGCCAGTTATGCAAATTGGTTTGATTATCTAATTTCACGACAACAATTTTGAAACTGCGGTTTTGTAAAACCGACGTCAAAAACTTTTACTTTATCTAAAAATATCCCTGTCATGAATCACTCGCAGTTTCCTCCTACAAACAATCAATTTTTTCGATGCCACATAGTGAGAATCTCAAATTACATAACGCCAATATTTTCCTCACAAACAAAACTTTCTAACTACCTCATAATTAACAACTTCACATTTTTGCTCGCAGATTCTTTATATTATCCACGATATGTTTGGCCATCGCCACCGAAGTTGATTTGATAACGGAACCGAAACCAGGTCAAGAATACGTTTTTCTTCAAACCACTGCAGCTGGTTCCCGTCCAATTGAACGCAAAGAAAAAGCAACGCAAAGTGAACGAGTTTTCGAAACCGCTCATAAACTCCCACCTTCCGTAACTTACGCATTAAATAAAGCCGAGCAAGACGAAGCTAAAACATCAAAGCCCAAGAAAAGGGAAGCTTTACCCGCTGACGCACCAGCTCCAGCACCAGCAGGAGCCATAAAACTTGATCCGTTGAAGCTAATTGAGAAATATAAATCCGAGTTGAAATCCGAGGCGAAGACTACAACCACTACTAAACGTCCAAAATCAGGAAACAGAGCTTCAAAAAGCTCAAAACGAGCTAAAAAAGAGATTAAAGCCGAGGATATAGCAGCTACAACTCCAAATCCCGTTTTAACTACAGGCGCCTCAGTAGCTAAAGTCGTTGATGATGATGTTGCTTTCGTCGCTGCTGGAAGCGAGAAGCAAAGATCAAGAATCCAAATCAAGAAAGGACCTAATGGACAAGAATATGAATACGAATACGTTTATTATTATTACGACGATGAAGATGAAAAAAGCGACAAAAAGGATAAAAAAGACAAGAAAGATAAAAAAGTAACAAATTCGCATGATGGACCAGCGCGTAATGAAATCACCCAGAAGCCGTCTAGGGGTAGAGGAACAACAGCTGCAGCAGAACCCGCTGCCAATGAAGTCTTACCAACTAGCAGATCCCGCGCTAGAGGAAGGCAATTAATCGAAGAAGAAACCGTGCCAGAAGAAAGATTGCCAGCTAACACTAGATTCCCACCAAGAAGCAGAAACTTAAACACCACCCCATTACCCGAAGAAGAAGAAGAAGTTAAACCAACTAGAAGTCGCACTCGTGGAAGACCAAGTAACGATGTAGCTCCAGAATCCGATAGCGTATCAGACGAAACTCAAGTAAACTTTTGAAATCATCCTCTCGCCCAAATTAACAATTTAATTTTAGGGAAGTCGTGGACGTACTCGTGCTAACGTCCGCAGACCATCTTTAGAACTAGTCGACAGCGCTAGCTTTAACACCCACACTTCAGGATCCGAGCCTCCAAGCGGCAGCGGCCCGTCCTTCCCATCAGATCTCCCTGCTGGACCGGTAAGATTCCTTGGAGCAACTCCAAATGAAAAATCAGATCTCCCTCCAGTAAGCTGCAATCACCACCTAATCGCTCTTTCTCAAATTTAATATTTACAGGAAACTCCAGAGAAAGTCGAAGAAGTTTCTACACCGGCCGCCGAAGAAAAACCAGCCGAAGAAGATACCACAGAAGTGGCTACAGAAACCGCGTCACTTGAAGACGTTACAACTATGATGTCTCCAATGGACAAAGTGGCTCTTGATTTATACGCTATCCTACAAGGAACGCAAAGGTTATCCGGAGAAGAAGAAGAAACTAGCACTGAGCAAGACGCGGTTACCGTTAACGAAGCTGATGCTGAAACAACCACCCTTGAAATAACAACTGAAGAACCCACAACTGAAGCTACCACTCCAACTACCACAACAACTACCACCACAACCACTACTACTACCACTCCGGCTCCAACTACCGCCGCCGCTCCTGAACCTGCTTTCGGTAGAGGAAGATTCCGTGGACGTGGAGCTACCGCAAAGAAAACCACAGCTCAAGCTTCAACAACCGAAGCCACACAAGAAACTAAACCTAAAGGACGTTTTGGAAGACCCAGCTTTTCCTCAAGACCCAGACCAGGAGCTCGCACCACTGCCGCACCTAACGAAGAAGATGCTCAAAAAGAAGATTCCAAACCAGTAGCGCATCCGAAAGTAAAATAAACTCATTTATTAACAAATATTTATTGCTGAAATTTGTCTTTAGCCAACAGTTGGAAGATCTCGTTTCGGTGGAGCTCGCACTCGTCACACCACTGCTGCTCCAGCTGAAGCATCTGAAGATTCCGCTAGCTCAGCTGCACCAGCCCGCCCATCTTTAACCAGACCGAGACCATCCTTTAACTTGAGAACAAGAACGCGTACCACAGCTGCACCAGCTGAAGGAGAAGCTTCCCCAGCCGAAGAAGAAAGCTCACCAGAAGCCACAACATCTAAGCCCAAAACTAGAATTTCTGGTGCTAGCGGAAATATTAGACCTTTGAGACCTGGACCAAGGTTGAACTTAGGTGGAAGAGGCCGTCTTGGAGCCACCACCCCATCTACTGAAGCACCAGTTGAAGCTACTCCAGCTGCCGAAAATGAAGAAGAAACTTCTAAAGCAGAAGAACCAGCTGAAAAGGTGAGTTTAAGGGTGATTATGAGATATCATTTAATTTTGTTTTAATTTATAGGAGGCTGAAGCAGCTCCAGCTCCAGATAGCAATCCATTAAATCGTTTGAGGAATAGACAACGCCCAAATCTTCAAGTTCGTCCGAAAGCCGCTGCTAGTGCTCCAGTTCAAGTAAGACGAGTAAATCCTTTATTGGCACGTCGCAGACCAGGTCAAGCTGAACCTTCCACAACGGAAGCTCCGCAAGAAGCTCCAGCTACCGAAGCAGCAGCAGAAGAAGAAGGAGAGGATACTGAAGCTCCAGCTGCAAGTTCAACCACCACAACGGAAGAACCTAGGGGATTAAATAAGTTATTAGCCGGGCGCAGGCGACTAGCTCATAGGCAACCAGGCACTATTGCCTAAATAGTTTGCCTAGATATTTCTTGTATCTTGTATCAAGAAATAATAATTCAGCTGTGTTAAAATAATTGTTTAAGAATTATTACAACCTAAAAAAAAGAACGTCACTAGGAAATGAATCCTATTCTTGTAAATAAACTTTCACTTATTTTTTAATTTCCACAAAAAAAGAATAGTGTGAGTGAGTTAGTCGATGTTTAAATATAATTATCGCTTCCAATATTCTTCCTTTCAAAAACGAATTTATTCGATTTCTATTTTTCTAATATCGTTGATTTATTTTATATTTATTCCTTGAAGTTTAGCTTAACTTGTAATTATTGAAAGTGGAATAAGTGTGTTTAGTTTTTACCTAAAATATGATTTTTATATTATTTTGTGTTTTGTTTTGTTAGTAATATTTTGCAGGCCTGCCACGTGCCAATATTGTCTGATCCGCGAACGAAACAGTCTTAAATCTCCGCGTATAAATTATATGTTTCGGATTTGGGATGCTCGAGGATTATATTGTACATACAATTCTTAAAATAAATAGCAATTAAGTGTAAATGTTTGATGATTTCGGTAAATTTTGGCTTGTTTTGTATATTTCGATGTTAAATTTTTTTGAGGAAAAACAAACTTTTTGATGAAATTCGAATTTTGAAACTACTATATTATGCTCTTATTATAAATAAAATATATTTAAATAATTATAAAATTAAACATTTTCCACGCCCCCACTAACGAGAGCAACAAGAAAGATCTACCGATAAATTCTGGTCAACCCTCGAGAAAGTATTATGCAAAGTCACCAAGGATGGCATCAAACTTCTCCTGGGCAATTTCAATGCACAGATCGGCAGAGAAAAAATGCACAGGAAAATAGTAAAAGGAAATTATCCCGCACATAAATTCACCAACAAAAATGGCACACAGCTCATAGAACACCTCCAGCAACACAACCTCAAGCTCATTTCGACATCTCTCAGAAAACACCCCAGAAAACAGAAAACCTGGCGTTCACCAGTCCAGCAGTTAGGCGAGTTCCAAATTGACCATGTGGCAATCTCGTACCCAGTACAGAAAGAGATCCATGACGTATAAGTACACAGGGGAGCCAACATTGACTCTGACGTCTCTGACCACTACCTTATTGTAGATTGTAGATTGTAGATATGGTGGTGACGACTTGTACTGCGACCTTTATAGATCTATTGTACCCCACCCTCCTCCTCCAAGTGTTGGTGTACTTACCCATTTAGAGCGCCTCCTCTAATCCTGATTCCTTTAGGAATCTCAGGATCTGGGTGGGATTCAAGGCCTGCAGCTCCTCTGTGTTCAAGCAGTGAGCCCCAAGGTACATCTGTCTCTTGCGGAGTAATGCTCCGCAGTCTTTGAACAGATGTATGGGGGTTTCCTCTGCTGAGCCACAGAATCTGCATCCATCATCCTCCTCTAGGCCTAGGGCCTTGAGATGTTTCCTAAGTCTGCAGTGTCCCGTCAGGGCTCCTGTCAGAATTCTGAGCTTGTTCCTGCTTAGTTTCAGGCAAGCTTTAGTTCTCTTCTGGTTAAAAGATCCCAGCATCACTTTGGATTGCCTTAGCCCTGGAAGTTCTTCCCAGGTTTTCATCCATTTTCCTCTTATTTCTTCATCTAAACTTTTGCGGATGGTGTTCACGCTCATACCGCAAAAGGGTTCCAGACCTATAAAGGGGCTACTGGATCCCTTGTTTGCTAGGTAATCGGCTTCTTCGTTTCCGTCTATACCAGTGTGTCCTGGTACCCAGTATAGCGTTACTTTATTATCCCTGCCAAGCTTGTTCAGCTTCCCCACACAGTCCCATACCAGTTTGGATCTGATGGTGTATGAGCTAATGGCCTTGATGGCTGCTTGGCTATCTGACAGGATAGCAATTCGTTTTTTGCGGTACTTCCTGTCGAGGTTAAACTGTGCACATCTTTCGATTGCGTGTACCTCTGCTTGGAAGATACTTGGGGATGTTCCCATGGATTCGGAGTATCTGGTACGAGGTCCAAACACTCCTGCACCAGTGCCTTCCTTTGTCTTCGAACCATCTGTATACCACTTGATGGAATTTTGCTCTATGTGGTATGCTGAGGATTCGTCGCTCCAATCGGCTTTACTACTACACATTGCTGTGTAGTTTTTCTCGAAGTGGTATTTGCATACCATTTCGTCTTTTGGTACTTCCAGCCAGGGGATCTTGGCAGCGAGGCTGTTTCGGTCTCTGCTCCCGATTATTTTGCCTCTGCCCATTCCTTCCTTGCTGAACCTTACGATCGCCGATCTGGCGGCGCTCTCCACCACAAGGTGCAGCGGAGTCAGATCCAGCAGCAGCTCCAATGCTGCTGTAGGACACGACCCCATCGCCCCCGTGATGCAGACACACGCCAGTCTTTGAATCTTCTCAAGCTGTTTCCTCATAGAGGCCAGCTTGATTCTACTTCCCCACGCAACCGCCCCATAAGTGATTGCAGGTCTCACTATCATGGTGTACATCCATCGCAGGATAGTGGGGTTACAACCCCACGTTTTTCCTGCCAGATTTCTGCACAACTACCTTATACGCGTCAAGTCAAATTCGCCCCCAAGAGAAATTTCTGTAAGAAAAATCCCCTACTGAAATTCGACATGAAAATGATCGCTGGCTCTGGAGTGAAAGAAACTTGGGAAAAAGAGCATAGAAATGTCTGGTGAAATTTCCGCCGAAAAATCACAGAACAAGCACAAGCCTTCATTCCTCGGAAGAAGAACACCAAGTACCCATGGTGGGACTCTGCAGTGAAAGAAGCTTGGGAAAAAGAGCATACAAATGTCTGGCAAAATTTCCGCCGAAAAATTACAGAACAAGCACAAGCCCCCATTCCTCGGAAGAAGAACACCAAGTACCCATGGTGGGATATTGATTGTGAGAATGCGCACAGGAATTAGGCTTACCAGAAATACAACAGTAACAAGTCCGCAGAAAATTTACAGGTATTCAACGAAACACGAAAGACAACAGCAAAAATTATCAGATAATCCAAGAGGAAGTATCTGAAGGAACTGCTGTACTCTATAGAGGATAACTTACGCAACTACTACGCAAGTGACTTCTACAAGACGTCTGCAGGGCACATCCGAGGATAAACACCACCAAACCTCTGCTTCAGAAAAAGTGATGGAAGACTAGCAGTGACGAAAAAGGAGAACTGCAAGGTGCTGGCACAATACTTCCCACAGAAAGATTCCACAGAAGGAATCACCACCCCCGACACAAGAGGAAGTTCAGAGGCACATCCTCAGACTCAAAAACAACAGGACATCTGGCGAAGACGGCATAGTGGCCAAACTACTGAAAAACTTCGGACCGAAGTCACTCGGAGAACTCACACAGAAACTCACACATCATCAGGAATCTGGAAATGTGCACTGATCCACCCTCTGCACAGAATCCGGGCGATCCCACAGATGTAAACAATTACAGGGGTCACACGTCACATACAAGATATTCTCAGCGTGCATACTCCAAAGGATACAGGACCAGCTGGAGCACAAGATCGGCGAATACCAGGCAGGCTTCCGCCCTGGTCGCTTCTGTGCAGAACAAATCTTCAGTCTGAAAACTACCCTGAAAATCATAGCCCTCAACACACTCCAGTCATATGCATCTTCGTTGACTTCAAGAAGGCATATGACACCGTCGACCGCCAGTCATTGTTCAACATCCTACACGAACACAGTTTGGACGACACTGCTACTGATCAAACAAACACTGACAGACTTAATATCTAAGGTGAAGTTTAAGGAGGAAATCTCCGAACCTTTTGAGATCAAGACAGGCGTTGCCAAGCTGATGGACTCTCACCACTCCTCATCAACCTAATGCTGAATAAGGTCATCTAGGAATGGGAGAAGGAGCTGAAAATACACGGAAGCCAGTGCGACTTGGACGACCCAATGACAAGCTATTGATCGGCTGTCTAGCCTTTGCGGACGATCTGGCACTACTCACAGACAACAAAACCACAGCAATCAGAATTAGATAGAAGTACTCAAAAAAAGTAGAGCTACAGATCTTCTTTCAAAAAACTGAGTTCTTCTGCACGAAGGTAAACATACTAAATTTGAAGACAAAATATGTCAAAATCAACAGGGTCACACACTTTAAGTAGGGTATATACAACTAGAAATATCTGTCTACCTTCACCAAAATTTATCACCACAACACAGTAATTAAACCTGAGGTTCTATACGCCAGTGAAACAAACACTGATGTTACACACAAAGACCGACCTTGAGAACACCCTCACACAGGATAGAAAAATCATTGGACCAAAACTCACAGACGAATTCAATGGGCTTTACTCCAGAAGTACCACAGAGAAGTTCTCCAACATCGCAGCGGACATTAAAAAGAAGCGACTAAAATTTTATAGACACATTAGCAGACTTCCACAGACCAGACTCACCAACATAATCCTCAGGTACGTCCAGGGCCTCAAGACCACTACACCCTGGATGACACAAGTAAAAATTGTTCTGGAAAGAGCACAGACAGACTCAGCGGATATCCTAGACAAGGGCGTATTTAGGTACAAGGTATACTAGTGGGAAGTGATATCAGAGAAAAAGCACCTAAAGCCCAAAGTGAACTGAAGAAGGGAAGAGAGCCTTTAGTGAAAAAATGAAGAAGTACTTGAAGAACAGGAAGAAGAAGTAGTCATGAATGTTTCGCGTGGTTTTGATAAAAGGCCTGTAACGTATGTAATAATATTATAATTAAACAGATATGTTTCATATTAAAGCGTTAACCGGTTCAAGAAAATCGTATCACCAGCAAAGGCAGAGGCGTAGCTATCATTCATCTTCAACCTGCCTATAAATTTGGTAAGACCAGGACTCCCTTATTACAACATCCGCTGCCTTCACCTGCCTTCACTTCACTTTTTTTTCTTTTCGCCTGTTTTCGTCCACTCCTGAACATAGGCTCCTTCCAAAATTTTCCACATCGATCTCTCCTTGGCTACTTTCATCCAGTTTCCTCCCGAATGGCGTCGGATATGCTATCTTGCCTGAGGGCTGCCAACACTCCTCTTCGACCTTCGCGGCCTCCATTGTTAAAAGATTTTAGTCAACTTGATGTTGTTATGTGACCCGCCCACTGCCACATAAGAGCACCACTCGCTCCACCACATCCTCCAACCATGTTCTCCTCCTGATTTCTTCATTTCAAATTTTGTCCCTAAAGGTAGACTTCCAAGCAAAGCGGCTCTGGCGTCACTAACGCAGCGATACTGACGCGGCGACATAGTGTTATGCACTATGAAAATGAATAAGGTCCAGTCCAACAATCCAGTCTTGAACAGAATATCTTCATCATGCCTCGCCTTATATCCTTATTCTATTATTATTGAAGGTGAATATATTCCAGAAATATGTGGATTTTATCATTTTGGAAGGATAAGGTGAAGTCGCACGAAGCACTGCCAAAGTACCAATCGCGTCAAAGACTACCAGAAAGCGTTTTACTCGATTGAAACTTGGGCAGTGCTTCGGGCAATGGATAGTTCTTAAACATCAATCCTTCTAAAGCAAAACTGCTCAAATCTTTTCTAGTCCGAGTAATATAATGGTCACCACCGGTAATAATACTCTTGAGAAAGTCGATGAGTGTGTATATCTGGAAAATAGCATCACGCTGGGAAAGAAAACAATCAGACAGCCAAAATCACCATACGTATCGGCTTAACCCGAGCGGTTCAAATCAACAATTCCGACTTCTTCCGAAGAACTCTGCTACATGCATTACGCCTAACAATCCCGATTCTACCCCTGACATATTTCTTCACACATCTAATCTCTCTCGCTAGATCAAGGACATCCAACTTACACCAGACCTTGAACAGGATAAAGTTCTGTGTCGTAACCAATTGGGACGCTGAATCGATTGGTGAAGACTAGAAATCTCTATGGTGAACCATTCAAAACTTATGACAGTGTGAAATCAGTCGGAAATGCGATATGGTGTACAGCAAAAAAATGCAACGAAAATTTCTTAATTTGTAACTTTAGAGCGAGATAAACTGGAAAACCGTTACCAACACTACGATTTCCTTCGGGCAACCAAAAAAAATCGGGAAAAAATTTTCCAAAAAAATTTTCAACAAAAATTTTCCATCATTTCGTTCGAAAAATATGTGCTTTTTTGGTTTTTATCGATTTTCTCGAGAACGGTAAAAAGCAGCTAAATCATTTTTGGCACACAGAAACTACACGACAAGACGAACATGAGGATGTGTAAATTATCTGGAAAGATTCAATAATGCGTCTCGAAATTTCAAACTGAAATTTACCCGATTCTCAATTTGGTAAGCAGATGTCTCGGAAACGGTTGCAGATAATCGAAAACAGATTGCAGCATCGTTTTCAGAAGATCATTTTCCTATTAATACACTAAGATTGTCCGCGGCAAATTCAAGAATTTCCGAGATCTCTATTCGAACGCTAAAATTTCTTCAATTTTTGCAGGCGATAGTGAACGGAAAGAGCTAGCGAAATATAATTTGCATATCTGTAATCGGCAGCAAAAATGCTTTCAGAAACATTTTTAAATTTTGCTGTAACTAAAAAAATAACGATTTTGACAAAATCAATTTTCTCGCATTTCGTCGTTTCCGCGGTCTAGACTCCCGGTGTCGATGGTATTTCGTAACTGAAAGCTTCCTAGGGAATATTATATACGTTTTCGACTAATTTTTGGACGCTGAATCGATTAGTGAAGACTAGAAGTCACTGTGGTTAGCCGTTCAAAAGTTATAACAGCGTGAAATTAGTCGGAAATGCCTGATAGTGTACAGCGAGAAACTATATAAAACTTGCTTATTTGAAACTTTAGAGCAATATAAACTGTAAAACCGTTTTCAGCACATCGATTTCCTTCAGGTACTCAAAAAAAAATCACGAAATAAATTTCCAACAAATTTTTCAACAAAAATTTTCCATCATTTCGTTCGAAAACTATGTGCTCTTTCGGGTTTTATCAATTTTCTCGAGAACGATAAAAAGCAGTGAAATCATTTTCACCACAAGGAAACTACACGACAAGACGAACATGTCGATGTGTAAATTGTCTGGAAAGATTCAATAATTCGTCGCGAAATTTCAAACTGAAATTTACCCGATTCTCGATTTGGTAAGTAGATGTCTCGGAAACGGTTGCATATAAACAAAAACGGATTACAGCATCGTTTTCAGAAAGTCATTTTCGTATTAATACACTAAAATTGTCCGCGGTAAATTCACGACTTTCCGAGATCTCTATTCGAGCGCTAAAATCTCTTAAAAATTTCTTCAATTTTTGCAGGCGATAGTGAACGGAAAGAGCTGGCGAAATATAATTTGCATATCTGTAATCAGCGGCAAAAACGCTTTCAGAAACGTTTTTAAATTTTGCTGTAACTCAAAAAATAACGATTTTGACAAAATCGATTTTCTCGTATTTCGTCGTTTCCACGGTCTAGAGTCCCTGTGTCGATGGTATTTCTTAGCTGAAATCTTCCTGGTGAGTATTATATACGTTTTCGGACTAATTCTGGGACGCTGAATCGATTGGTGAAGACTAGAAGTCACTGTGGTGAGCCATTCAAAAGTTGTGACAGCGTGGAATCAGTCAGAAATGCGAGAAGTGTACAGCGAAAATATATATAAAACTTTCTTATTTGAAACTTAAGAGCGAAATAAGCTGGAAAACCGTTTTGAGCACTTCGATTTACTTTGGGTAACCGAAAAGAAATAAGGAAAAAAATTTCCAAAAAATTTTTCAACAAAAATTTTCTATTTCGTTAGAAAAATATGTGTTTTTTCGGGTTTTTTTGATTTTCTCGAGAACGGTAAAAAGCAGCGAAATCATTTTTGGCACACAGAAACAACACGACAAGACGAACATGTCGATGTATAAATTGTTTGGAAAGATTCAATAATTCGTCGCGAAATTTCAAACTGAAATTTACCCGATTCTCGATTTGGTAAGTAGATGTCTCGGAAACGGTTGCAGATAATCGAAAATGGATTGCAGCATCGTTTTCAGAAGATCATTTTCCTATTAATACACTAAGATTGTCCGCGGCAAATTCACGACTTTCCGAGATCTCTATTCGAGCGCTAAAATCTCTTAAAAATTTCTTCAATTTTTGCAGGCGATAGTGAACGGAAAGAGCTGGCGAAATATAATTTGCATATCTGTAATCAGCGGCAAAAACGCTTTCAGAAACGTTTATAAATTTTGCTGTAACTAAAAAAATAACGATTTTGACAAAATCGATTTTCTCGCATTTCGATGTTTCTGCGGTCTAGAGTCCCTGTGTCGATGGTATTTCTTAACTGAAAGCTTCCTAAGGAATATTATATATGTTTTCTTACTAATTTTGGGACACAGAAACGATTGGTTATGACTAGAAGTCTCTGTGTTGAGCCGTTCAAAAGTTATGACACCGTGAAATCAGTCGAAAATGCAAGATGGTGTACAGCGAAAAAATATATAAAACTTGCTTATTTGTAACTTTAGAGCGAAATAAACTGTAAAACCGTTTTCAGCACATCGATTTCCTTCGGGTAACCAAAAAAAATCACGAAATAATTTTCCAAAAAAATTTTCAACAAAAATTATATCTTGTAGTGCGACCTACCATTATATCCACGATTATATTTTTTCGAAATTAAATTTATTTTGTTCGAAAAATATGTGTTTTTCAGGTTTTTTCGATTTCCTCGAGAACGGTAAAAAGCAGCGGAATCATTTTTGCACACAGAAACTACACAACAAAACGAACATATCGATGTGTAAATTGTCTGGAAAGATTCAATAATTCGTCCCGAAATTTCTAACTGAAATTTACCCGATTCTCTATTTGGTAAGTAGATGTCTCGGAAACGGTTGCAGATAATCGAAAACGGATTGCAGCATCGTTTTCAGAAGAACATTTTCCTATTAATACACTAAGATTTTTCGCGCGAAATTTACGACTTTCCGAGATCTCTATTCGAGCGCTAAAATTTCTTAAAAATTTCTTCAATTTTTGCAGGCGATGATAGTGAACGGAAAGAGCTAGCGAAATATAATTTGCATATCTGTAATCAGCAGCTAAAATACTTTCAGAAACGATTTTAAATTTTGGTGTAACTCGAAAAATAACGATTTTTACAAAATCAATTTTCTCGCATTTCGTCGTTTCCACGGTCTAGACTTCCCGTGTCGATGGTATTTCTTAACTGAAAGCTTCCAATGGAATATCATATACGTTTTCCGGCCAATTTTGCACGCTGAATCGATTGGCGAAGACTAGAAGTCTCTGTGATGAGCCGTTCAAAAGTTAATATCAGGATGCGGGAGTGTTTGGACCTCGTACCAAATAATTTATTTCTTTTAACTCCGCCTCCAGTATACTGGTTGAACTGAGTAGGTCAGATGCTGGTGCCGGTCCCAAGCCCGGATAAAGGAGGAGGGTTGGAACGAAAGGCTAGCAACCTTTCTTCCGTGAAAACAACCACTTGCTAAAAGTTTCAATCAAAAACCCCCGAAAACGGACGGAAATAAAAGACGGCTTTTGCTACGAAAAAGGACTATGAAAATGGATACATGGAACTGGAATGGCTACAAGGTTTAAGAACTAAAGAGACAGAAGTTTTTCAGGAAGACTAGCATCAAAACTAACAGGCTTAAATAGAAGGGAAACTATGACGCGAGACAAAGTATCGGGAATAGACCTTTTCACAGTTGAATTTTTTTTGTGGGCATGTGTCAATATCCGCCATGTTATACTTCAAAAAGTGCCCGAACTTTTTGACGTATAACTAAATATGTGCCCGAAACTTTCATATTCCCGCCTTTCAAACTTGGCGGATGCGCATGCGCTTAAGTAACCGTAGAAAGGTCTATCGTCATGTCGCAGCTAGGTAATAAGACTGATTCTCATATACGCGACACTCAGCTACGCGATGTCGCGACACTCAGCTACGCGATGACGCGACACTCAGCTACGCGATGACGCGACACTCAGCTACGTGATGACGCGCGACAAAGTGTCGCGAATTGTCTTGTTGCTGCTAGGTATTCTCATGTATGCGATACTCAGGTACGAGGTTCTTTGCTACAAGTGTCAAATCTTCAGTTTCTCTACATTTCGGGTTAAGTTATATTTCCAAATGTCAAGTTGGTCAAGTTCAGATGATGATTTTTTCGTCTTAACCATGTGTTATGAAAATGAGAAATTGAAAGAAAAGAAGAGAAAAGGCTTTCTTCTTATCGTTCACCGCTCTTTCTATTTCTTTACACCACCAGTCCGGATTTTCATGCTGGGCTGTTTCCTTAAACCTTCTAAAATCTTCTAAACCTAGAGCTTCTTTCGTAGCCTGCTGAACGCACTCTTTAACATTCTGATATTGTAATGTTAAAGAGTGCGATCAGCAGGCTGCGAAAGAAGCTCTAGGTTTAGAAGGTTTTTGAAGGTTTAAGGAAACAGCCCAGCATGAAAATCCGGACTGGTGGTGTAAAGAAATAGAAAGAGCGGTGAACGATAAGAAGAACGCGTACCAAACATGGCTTATCACAAAAGGCAAAGAAGACAGGAAAGTATACATTAGACTGAACAGAGAAACAAAGAAAAAAGTTACCAAAAGAAAAAACGAAATGTGGGAGCAAAAATGTGAAGAGGTGGAAAGATACTTAGGAGGAACTAGAGTCAGTCAGGCTTGGAAATTTATAAAAACCTTAGAAAAGGGAGGAAAGACGAAGGAAATGTTAACCTGATACAAAATAAAAAATGGGAAGAGCACTATAAACTGAACTGAACACACTACTGACTGAAAATCGACCTCGATTTTTGGAGGACCTAGAAGGTACCACGGAGATAGAGAACATGTTCATGAAATAAATAAGAAAAGAGCTAAAGGAAATGAAGAACGGAAAAGCCTCAAGGCCGGGAAACATTCCAATCGAGTTGGTGAAATATGGAGCATATTCTCTATTGGAGGCACTAGCAGAGATTTTTAATCAGTGCCTGATTGAAGGCCAAGATATTCCGAGAGAATGGAATATAGCCTACATTAGCTCGATATATAAAAAAGGAGATAGGAAAGAGTGTGGAAATTATAGAGGGATCAGTGTTACCAGCTCGGTGGGACGGTTGTATGGTCGTATACTAAAGAAAAAAATTGAAGCTGAATATATGGAAATAGAAGAACAGGGTGGTTTTCGAGCGGGAAGATCCTGCAATGACAATATCTTGACCCTTCAACAACTAATAGAAAAACGGACAGCTCGAAACCTCGAAACCGCAAAGGCGTACGATACTGTTCCTCTTAAACTTTTGTTTAAGGTTTTGACGAAGACGGACCTTAGTAAAGCGTATATAAGAGCATTGCATAGGTACAAGAACCTGCAAAGCAAAGTTAAGACAGGAAATACTCTTTCAAAACCATTTAATGTAACGAAGGGTCTAAAGCAAGGGTGCTGTCTTTCTCCTACCCTGTTCAAAATATACATCCAAGAAGCACTGTGAAAGTGGAGAGATAAATGCTCAGGAATGGGTACAAAAATCAATCATTACTGTTTGACTACGCTGTTATACACTTTTATATTTTTCGCAATTATAAATCTTGATCTTCGTCCGCCTCTGCTATTCGCATATACTCCGTTTTTGTCATGCTTGTCCGCTCATACCTCATTTTTGTATTCTTTATGCAGTTTCCTAAGCATGTAATCTGCATCTTCTTCGCAGCCAGCTATTATTAACACTATCCGAAGTGGTCTTCGCAGATGACCAGTTAACCCTTAACCACCTGCCATATGTCTCAGGTGAGAAAATTACTGCCACTTTGGGTCTGAGAGACGTATGTCAGGTGGTTAGGTGTTAATAATAGCTGGCTGCGAAGAAGATGCAGATTACATGCTTAGGAAACTGCAAGAAGAATACAAAAATGAGGTATGAGCGGACAAGCATGACAAAAACGGAGTATATGCGAATAGCAGAGGCGGACGAAGATCAAGATTTATAATTGCGAAAAATATAAAAGTGCGAAGAATATAAATATTTGGGAAGCCTAATCTCGAACAAAGGATCTTCCTAATGTGACATAAAACGCAAAGCACAACAGGGTCACAGAACGATACATATCCTCAATGCGTTACTTTGGTCCGACCAAATTAGTTTAAGAACTAAGATGACAATCTACACAGCAGTTGCAGAGCCTATCCTAACGTATGGGACAGAATGCTGGCAAATGACAGAAAAGATAAAAAGAAAGATAGACTGTGTGGAGATGGACTACCTAAGAAAAGCTTGTCGCATATCAAGGCGAGAGCACATTCCAAATAATGAAATCAGACGGAGAACAAATAGAATTCATAAAACCTCAGAAAGAATATAAAATCGACAGTTAATATGGTATGGGCGCGTGCAACGCATGAACGAGAAGAGATGACGCATGAACGAGAGAAAAACCAAACGGGCTTTAGAATACATCCCAGAAAACAAGAGAAAACGTGGAAGACCAGCAACTACTTGGATAAGCGAAATTGTGCAAACGATGAGAGATTGAGCAATCCAGGAAGATTTATGGAGAGACAAGAGAGTTTGGTGATCGGATGGATGCGGCAGAAGCTGTAGGACCCCCGCGTGATGATGATGACCAAATAATCTGAATAATTAAATTCCCAAAGGAATCTTGGTACTTCCAACCAGGGAATCTTGACACCGCGTCTCTGCTCCCGATTATTTTATCTTTGCCTATTCCTTCCTTGCTGAACCTGAAGAGGGTTCAAATCAAATCAAATCAAAATATTTATTCATCCATATAATGTACATTAATATACATATTAAACACATACTAACACATACTAACACATACTAAAACATAGGTACATAAATGAGTATATGAGTATAAATTAGTATACAGTTAATATAGGCACTTTATACATAAGTTCATTTATCCTGTAAAAATTCATCGATGTCATAATAACACCTTTCAATTAAATATATTTTAAATTTTTTCCGGAAAACCTTGTATATTGTTTCATCTTTTATATCGGCTGGTATACAATTATATATTTTAATTCCTATTCTATTAGCTGTTTTAGAACATAGAGTTAATTTGCTTCTCGGGGTATAGAGTTGTAAGCAGCTTCTCGTATTGTACGTATGGTTGTCTTTATTCAACTTGAAGTGACTTTTGTTTTTGTGCATATAGCATGCGACTCCCCATATATATAAGGCTGGTATTGTTAACAGTTCTAGCTCTTTAAAACAAGGCTTGCAGGATTGTCTTCTTGTTTTGCCTGATATTGCTCTTACCACCCTTTTCTGAGCCAAAAATACCCTGTTCAGCTGTGTAGAACCTCCCCATATTAGAATACCATAGGATAAAAATGATTTAATTTCCGCGTGATATAGGTTTAGAATCGCGGATTTGGGTAGAAGTGGTCTAATCCTTCTTACTAGGTATGTCTTTATATGTACTTTTTTTATAATATAGTCCACCATGACATTCCATGTGAGATGCTCATCCAAAAATATACCCAGAAATTTCAGACATCCTGTTCGTTGAATGTTGTTATTTTCAATTCTTAGATCAATATCCTCAGCGGGTTGCGGGTATGAATGGAACCATTTCCCAGCCTTTCCTCGTACTCCATACGTACAAAGTTTTCCTAGGAGCTTGGAGTGAGACACGCAGTCGAAAGCCTTACTGAGGTCGCAGAATATAACAACTGGGCAATTTCCACGATCCACTTCCGATGTTATCTTTTCATAGAGTTCTTGACAAGCTGTGATGGTAGATTTGTTTTTGCGAAAACCATGTTGTTGAGGCGGAATCATTTTGTATTTTTCAAGAAATGGTGTGAGTCTATCTTCCATGCAATATTCAACTATTTTGGCTAAGACAGAGATAAGAGCCACTGGTCGATAATTATTAATATTGTTTCTATCTCCTTTTTTGAAGATCGGAATTATTGAAGACATTTTTAAAATATCCGGATACGTCTCTGTTTCAAAAGAGCAATTAACTATGTCGGTTATTGGTTCGACTAATTCCGTAGCAAATTGCTTAATCAAATTACATGGTAAATCGTCAGGACCGCTACTTCTTTTGTTTTTTAATTTCTGTATTATTGACATCATTTGCTGTGGAGTAAAATCTTGTAGGTACATGCTATTGTAGTTCTGCTGCATGTGCGCATCACTTATGGTCATCTCTTTAATCTTTGTGGCAACCAATTCCGGGGCAGTTTTGAAGAAGTTGTTGAACATGGTAGCTATCGTACTTGGATTATCAATTATCTCGTTCTTTTCTTTTAATTCTATGCTAGTCGTGCGCTCTTCTTTATTCGATAGTTGATTTAATATTAGCCACATATTTTTTTGTTTATTTGGAGAATTTTCAATAATTCCGCAGTAATACTTGTTTCTTGTTTCCCGTAATAGTTTGTGATGTTTTTTCTTTTCCTGTTTATATATGTCTTTCAAAAGTGGATGCTTTTTCTGTAGAACAAAAAGATCTCTTAATTTACAACTGGAAATTCTTAACACCATATTTATCCATGATTTCCCTTGATGTGTTGAGTTTACCAATGGGAAACATTGCTCAAAATAATGCTTCATAGTTTTTATAAATCCGATCGCTTTCCTATTAGCATCTTGATTGCTGTATACACAATCCCACGACTCTTGCAGTAGTGCTTGTTCAAACCGCGCTTTGTTAGCTGCTCCAAAATTCCTGGTTTGTTTTTTTGTTTGTTGGGGTAATTTCGTTTCGTCAATGGTCTTGCTCATAAGTATTAGCCTGTGGTCCGAAATTGTCGTATCTTCTACCCTGATTTGTGAAACATTATACAAATTAGTGAAAATGTTGTCTATTCGACTTTGACTAGTCGCGGTTATCCTAGTATACTGCTTCACACGATCAGTTAGACCGTAGGATCTCATTAGATTTATTAAATTGTTTGTTTTCTTAGAGTTGTCTTCGAAGTGGACATTGAAGTCACCTACGATGATAATTTCCTCATATTGGTTAAAGATATTTTCCAGCAGATTTTCTAATGGCAATATGAAGGTGTCCATGCATCCTGCCGGTGGTCTATATAGGTTGATTATTATTTTCTTGTTTGGTTTCTCCTTTAAATCTATTCCGCATATTTCTGTGCTTTTCGATTGTGTTAATGGCTATATTTGCATTTTCTGTATAGCCGGTTAGATCATTTCTAGCCCAAATAGCTACACCTCCACCACTGAAGTTTGTTCGACAGTAGAAGCTTATTAATTTATAGTTTTCAATGTATAGATGAAGCAACTTTTCTTCGATCAGCCATGTTTCTACAAGACATAATACTTCTGGTTTATGTAAGGTTGTTAATAACTCTAATTCATTGATTTTTTTGTTTACGCTTTGAATGTTTAGATATAAAATCTCCCTGTTATTATTGATTCTGTACGACTTTGTTGTTCATTCGAGCTCTTATTTTGGTTTATTGACATTCGGTATTTGTCCAGTCTTAACAAAAAACGATTCAGACAAGTGTTTCTTGGCCAAATTTCAGGTTTTGTTATATTTTCCAGGTCTTCTATAGGTACAGAAACTTTAAAAGATGTATACTCATCAGGGTGTTTTGAAGCAAGTTTTTTACATACGACATGATCAAATTTTTTTTTACATAAATATTCGTTAACATCTTCTTCTGAAAGCTTTGTGTCTAGACGATAAACATGCAAGTGCGCGTATCTCGTACCGCTCGTATTTGAGTAGTTTCATCACTAGTTTCGAAAATTATGTTGGATTTCCTAGCTCTTCTTTTTTGGTGTCTTTGCGATTCCCAATTATCGTTATTTACAATTCTAACCGGTCGACCTTCCATATCTTCCGAGATAGTTTGTTTGTTGTCCTTTTTTGCGCTAGCGTACCCATTCGTCGGAGGATTAATTTTTTCGGCCTTATCAGTCGTGTGATTTGGAGCGCTATCAATCACCTTCGGTGAACATTGTTCCTCTTGACTTGATATCTGGCAATTTTGTGGCTTTTCCCGCTCAAAGGCAGTCAGCCGATTTTGTAATTTCTCGATCTTATCCGTTAACAGCGTAACTTTTTTGGTTAAATCGGTTATCAGATTTTCGAGGTGGTCAACGTGTTCTTTGATTACTTCCGATATAATTTTTTTAAACTCGGAACTTTGCAACACAGTTAATAATTCAACTTGCTTTTCTGTGGGCATATTCGATCTTAACTCCCTTGGCATGGTTGACAATAACAGTAACGTAAGTAAAAAGTTTTTAATGATTATTATTTACTATTAACACTTTTTAAATTTTCATTTACAACAGTTTTAATTTTTAAGAACTTCACTCGTACGTCTACTCACGTTGAACACCGCTGTTGAACTTGGTACAATGAACTTGGGTTTGGTACAATGAAGGTCGCACTACAAGTCATCACCGAAATCTACAAAACTACTGTTTAGGTTTAGTTTTTGGATGTTCTGGTTATCAAATGAAAAAGGTAAAATATAAATTAAATAGTTTTATTTACAAATTGACATTTTCTTAAATCACTTTACAAGAATATTAGTGTAAAAAAATCTCCATGATAATCCGTAAGATATGTACAAATATAAAGGAATGTTTCAAAATCAGAAATGCCACTAATTTTCAAAGTCACAATTATCTACAAAAAAAAGACAAAACAAATTCATCTGTAAGTACAAATTTCTTAAAAAAAAAACGAAAATAATAACACAATCTAAAACTCGCGATGGAAGTTTTTCCTCGGAAATATCACAAATATTGAGTTTTCTTTTCTCCTTACTCTTAAGAGATAAAAAAATAAAACTAATTTAAATAACTTAATGCAATTTAAAAAAACAAAGCTATGGTGAGATAATTATATTAATCAAATGGCTCGCACTTTCCTCCTTTGTATTAAGTTCGCAGAGCTTATCCTGTCATCATACTGCTGAGCTTTTATGTACAAGAAAACTCCAGCTATTACTATAAATGTTCCTAGACCACTCAGTAACGTTACAGGATTTCCAAACATCAGCACTGATAACCAAATTAAAAATGCCCGTTTTGCAGTATTTGCAACACTAAAAAAAAAAAAAAAAATTACATTTAATCATTACATTATTTTCTCAGCAACCAATATGTGTCCAGGGAGGTTGGCCCTCAAAACACTGCGGCCCATTGGCGTAATGTATTTCCCCACATTGTTCCATTCATGCAAATAGGACTAGCCCCTGTATTAGGTAATTACTTCCAACTTAATATTTGCTCCGAGCGCAATAGCACTAGCGCCAAAGGTGACAATTTTAAGAAATTCATGACCAGTTACGTCATTATTTCGCATTTATTTGTATACATTGACATGTATTTTGCTAAATAAAAACGTGTTTTATCATTTTACAAAAACTAATGAAGTGCATAAATTGATAATGGATTCAAGGTCAAAATACAGGATATATCATGCTTATGTGTAACTTTAGAGCGAAATAAACTCGAAAACCGTTATCAGCACTTCGATTTCCTTTGGTTATTCGCAAAAAAATCACAAAAAAAATTTCAAATGCGAGATGGTGTATAGCGAAAAAATATATAAAACTTGTTTATTTGTAACTTTAGAGCGAAATAAACTTTAAAATCGTTTTCAGCACTTCGATTTCCTTCGGGTAACCAAAAAAATATCACAAAAAAAAATTTAAAAAGAAATTCAACAAAAATTTTCCATCATTTCGTTCGAAAAATATGTGCGTTTTCGGTTTTTTCGATTTTCTCGAGAACGGTAAAAAGCAGCGAAATCATTTTCGGCACACAGAAACTACACCACTAGACGAACAAGTCGATGTGTAGATTGTCCGGAACAATTCAATAATTTATTGATAAATTACAAACTGAAATTTACCCGATTCTCGATTTTCAAAGTAGATGTCTCGGAAACGGTTGCAGATAATCAAAAACGGATTGCGGCATCGTTTTCAGAAGAGCATTTTCCTATTGATACACTAAGATTGTCCGCGGGTAATTCACGGCTTTCCAAGATCTCTACTCGAGCGCCGAAATTTCTTAAAAATTTCTTCAATTCTTGCAGGCGATAGTGAACGCAAAGAGCTAGCGAAGTATAATTTGCATATCTGTAATCAGCAGCAAAAATGCTTTCAGTAAACTTTTTAAATTTTGCTGTAACTCAAAAAATAACGATTTTCACAAAATCAATTTTCTCGCATTTCGTCGTTTTCGCGGTCTAGACTCCCCGTGTCGATGGTATTTCTTAACTGAAAGCTTCCTAGGGAATATTATATACGTTTTCAGACTAATTTTGGGACGCTGAATCGATTGGCGAAGACTAGAAGTCTCTGTGATGAGCCGTCCAAAAGTTATGACAGCGTGAAATCAGTCCGAAATGCGAGAAGTGTACAGCGAAAAAAAATATAAAATTTGTTTATTTGTAACTTTAGAGCGAAATAAACTGAAGAACCGTTTTCAGCACTTCTATTTCCTTCGGGAAACCAAAAAAAAGTCACGAGAAAAAATTAAAAAAAAAAATTCAACCAAAATTTTCCATCATTTCGTTCGAAAAATATGTGCGTTTTCGGTTTTTGTTGATTTTCTCGAGAGCGGTAAAAAGCAGCGAAATAATTTTTGGCACACAGAAACTACACGGCAAAACGAACAAGTCGATGTGCAAATTGTCCGGAACGATTCAATAATTCGTCAAGAAATTTCAAACTAAAATTTACCCGATTCTCGTTTTGCTAAGTACATGTCTCGGAAACGGTTGCAGATAATCAAAAACGGATTGCGGCACCGTTTTCAGAACATCATTTTCCTATTAATACACTAAGATTGTCTGCGGAAAATTCACGACTTTTAGAGATCTCTACTCGAGCGCCGAAATTACTTAAAAATTTCTTCAATTCTTGCAGGCGATAGTGAACGGAAAGAGCTAGCTGAATATAATTTGCATATCTGTAATCAGCAGCAAAAATGCTTTCAGAAACGTTTTTAAATTTTGCGGTAACTCAAAAAATAACGATTTTAGCAAAATCGATTTTAACGCATTTCATCGTTTCCGCGGTATTGACTTCCCGTGTCGATGGTATTTCTTAATCTAAAGCTACCAAAAAAATGTTATATACTTTTTCCGACTAATTTTGGGACGCTGAATCGATTGGTGAAGACTAGAAGTCTCTGTGATGAGCCCTTCAAAAGTTATGACAGCGTGAAATCTGCCAGACATGCGAGATAATTTTTTGCTCACCAGTGTTCAAGTACGATATTTGTGTAAATATTTACCTGTGTGTAACTGGACTAATGTAATCCATTAAAACGTAAGCTGTGATGCTTTGGAAATGGAAAAATAATCCATTGAGAATGAAATAGAAAACGTGAGGAAAGTCGGGTCTGTGCGCTCCAGACAAATCAACCAGTAAGAGTGTGGCAGGAATTTGGACAACAACACTGGCCAAGCTCGTGTAAAATTGTAATTCGGCTGGACTACAACAGAAACAGTTTATAAAAGCCTTACAAGGGGACCCCCCGGACGCGTCATCACCGATTTGGCCCAAATTTACAATATATGTAGGCCAAGCTTTAAAAAAATAACTCACTTTTTACACGGATCGGTAAGTTACCGACAACTCATAAGCCCGCTATGTTAGCGTAAATTTCAATGGCCGGTTAGCGCATCGGTAAGAGCTCGGCTTTATAGTACGAGGATCGCTGCTTCGATTCCCCGTGGGGACGCTTTTTTTCTTACAATTTTTAAAATGACTTTCTTTAATAATTATTTATTATTGTTTAACTTTTTAATTGTAATTATTCGGCCAAATAAGCAATTTTAAGAATTAACCGTTGAAGTTATAAAGAAACAAATAATAAATATTAATACAAATAAAATAATTAAATTGACAAATTAATAATTACAATTAAAAACACAATAATAAATAATAATATTAATTAAAGAAAGTCATTTTAAAAATTGTAAGAAAAAAAAGCGTCCCCAGGGGGAATCGAACCAGCGATCCTCGTACTATAAAGCCGAGCTCTTACCGATGCGCTAAAAGAAATTTATGCTAACATAGCAGGCTTATGAGTTGTCGGTAACTTACCGGTCCGCGTAAAAAGTGAGTTATTTTTTTAACGCTTGGCCATATGGCCCTCCCGCATGCGTCACTTTCATTTATAGTCAAGCCCTACATATACTGTAAATTTGAGCGAAATCGGTGATGACGCGTCCGGGGGGTCCCCGTGTTAGTTTTGTTCATGTGTATTTACGTGTATTTAAATTTGTCTCCGGATATGAGCATTTTCGAGTAAACGTTTTGTAAACATTCCGTTAAATTTGTCGCCATCGCGGCCACGAAGCCTCTCAGTTCGAAGCTAATCTCGTTCGCTGAGCATATGGCCAGACCAGACATCACAGGCAGTAGACTCAAATTCACAAACAACCCAGTTTGTTCGCCTGAAACATATCGTACAAATTAGCATTTTCAAAATCGCGATCTTACATATAATTTACCTAATAATAATCTTGAAATTAATACTGTGAAGAGAGGAGCCGAACTTTTTATAGTTTCCGTAAAGCTCACAGCTACATAGTTTAAAGCTACCAGACCCAAAACAACTGTTAAAAATCTGAAAATTGAAGAGAATGGAAGATTAAATAACTTTAAAAAGAAGATTAAATAATAACTTTTCTGTGAAATTGGCAAATTGTTAAATAATAATTAATGCAAATTAACAAAATATCTAATAAGAAAAAATAATCAAATTAAGACTGCAAATAATCAATATCACATTCTACCCTGACTAGACTAGACAGAGAAGACTAGACAGATTAGATAGACAAGACTAGAGGGACTAGATAGAAAGGACTAGACAGACCAGACAGAGCAGACAGACCAGACAGACAGACCAGACAGACCAGACATACCAGACAGACCAGACAGACCAGACAGACCAGACAGACCAGACAGACCAGACAGACCAGACAGACCAGACAGACCATACAGACCAGACAGACCAGACACACCAGACACACCAGACAGACCAGACAAACCAGACAGACCAGACAGACCAGACAGAACAGACAGACCACACAGACCAGACAGACCAGACAGACCAGACAGACCAGACAGACCAGACAGACCAGACAGACCAGACAGACCAGACAGACCAGACAGACCAGACAGACCAGACAGACCAGACAGACCAGACAGACCAGACAGACCAGACAGACCAGACAGACTAGACTAGACAGTCAAGACGGACAAGATTAGACAGACAAGACTAGACAGACAACAATAGACAGACAAGACTAGACAGACAAGAGCAGACAGACAAGACTAGACAGACAAGACTACACAGACAAGACTAGACAGACAAGACAAGACTAGACAGTCAAGACTAGACAGAAAAGACTAGACAGAAAAGACTAAACAGACAAGACTAGACAGACAAGACTAGACAGACAAGACTAGACAGATAAGACTAGACAGACAAGACTAGACAGACAAGGCTAGACAGACAAGGCTAGACAGACAAGGCTAGACAGACAAGACTAGACAGACAAGACTAGACAGACAAGACTAGACCGACAAAACTAGTCAGACAAGACTAGACAGTCAAGACTAGACAGACAAGACTAGACGGGCAAGACTTGTCCAAAAACTTGGGCTTGTTTTGGCATTAGAACTTCTATTAGACTGTAAAAAACTGTCTCGTTTTGAAAACTGCAAACTTCAACTTCGTTTTTGGATTATGAGGCGAGAACTTCAAGCAAATATGGAATTTCAGATGGTGGTCATAAAACTTCAAAATCACGCAGTAAGAACTCACTTTTTTTTAAAGTTTGAAGTTTGTTAAAACTGAAGTTTCGTATGGTCTGTGAAGATAAACTTTGAAGTTTAATATGTTGAGTGATGTACGAACATTGAAAAATGGTTATTAATTTCTATTAGAATTTCGAAATGGAAGTTTGGATGTAAGACAAAAACATCCAATTTTGAAGTTCAAGGGAAGGAAAAGGATATTTCAATTATTGTTTGAAGTTTTTTAAACCTAACATTAGATTTTAATGTTTTCAAGGGGTAGAAAGAGGTTGGAATTGAAGTTTCGTAGTGGCTGAGAACATCAAAGTTTGAAGTTCAAGATATTAATTGATGTGCAAATATTGAAAAATGTATATAAATTTAGGAAAAAACTTCGAAATTGAAGTTTGGATGTGAGGCGAATTGTTTTTTTTTTTTTGTAAATTAGAAGAAAAATGAGGTGAAAAATGTCAATTATCAAATAAATTTAAATTTTTGAACTTCATAACTTCAAAGTTGGTTAAAAAAAACTTTAATTTTATGGTTACAAGACCGAAAATTATGTCAAATCAAAATGTAATAAATAAGTCAATCCCAAAAACTTCGAAAACGTCAAATTTTGAAGTTCAAATGTCATTAAATTTGTTGTAAAAATATCTTGGAAAAGCGATGATGAAGTTTATAAATTACAAAATACGAAGTTGCCTCCAAAATTGTTCACGAAATCTGCGAAACGAAAAGATTTAGTGTAACAATAATACAGTGAAGCGAAAAATGAAATATCGAAGTTTGAAATAAAATCACATCAATTAACATCTTAAACAGATGTTCACAGCCACTACGGAACTTCAATTCCAACCTCTTTCTACATCTTAAAAACACCAAAATCTAATGTTCACTAATGTTAATAAACTTCAAACAGTATTTGAAATATCCTTTTCCTTCCCTTGAACTTCAAAATTTGATGTTTTTGCCTCACATCCAAACTTCCATTTCTAAATTCTTATAGAAATTAATAACCATTTTTCAATATTCGTACATAAACATATTAAACTTCAAAGTTTATGTTCACAGACCCTACGAAACTTCAGTTTTATCAAACTTCAAACTTAAAAAAATTATGAAGGTTCTTACTGCGTGATTTTCAAGTTTTATGACCACCATCTGAAATTCCATATTTGCTTGAAGTTTTCGCCTCATAATCATAAAACGAAGTTGAAGTTTGTAGTTTTCAAAACGGGACAGTTTTTTACGGTCTAATAGAAGTTCTAATGCCAAATCAAGCCCAAGTTTTTGGACAAGTCTTGCCCGTCTAGTCTTGTCTGTCCAGTCCTGTCTGTCTAGTCTTGTCTATCTTGGAACTTTGTTATAAAAGAAAACTTTGAAGTTTGAAGTTAAAGTTTGAAATGTGAAAAGTCAAAAGATTTTTTTAAATTTTAAGTTTAATACACAAAGAAATATTTCAACTTGAAATCCAAACCAGCAAAAAACGTAATTTGAAGTACAAAGCACGTTTAAGTTTGAAGTTAAACTTCATAGTAGTTGGACAAAACAAATTGACAGTTGAAGTTTTAATGTCAACACGCTATTGAAACCTTAGTAAATTGAAGTTTGTCACGATAAAAACAAACAAAAAACCAAGTTTAAACATGACTTGTCCAATGGAAGTTCATAAAACGTCGAAGTTTTTAATATTCCAATGTGTAAATTGGAGTTTGGAAGAAGTTTAGAATTACAAAACTTCAAAATAGTTTGACAGGACAATAAAAATTGACAGTTACAGTTTTGCAAATGTCAAAACACTGTTGTTTTATAAAAATATCAGTAAATTAAAGTTTATCACAATGAAATGAGGTTTAAACATGAGTGAGAAGTGCAATAAACGTCAACACTTTATTATTCCAATGTGCAAATTGAAGTATGGAACATCATATTTGAAGTTTAAGCGTAACTAGACAGACAAGACTAGACAGACAGGACTAGACGAAATCTCCTGGGCTAGACAGGACTAGACAGACAGGACTAGACAGACAGGACTAGATAGACAAGACTAAACAGACAAGACTAGACAGACAGGACTAGACAGACAGGACTAGACACACAGCACTAGACAGACAGGAATAGATAGACAGGACTAGACAGACAGGACTAGACAGACGGGACTAGATAGACAAGACTAGACAAGACTAGACAGACAAGACTAGACAGACTAGACAGACAAGACTAGACAGACAAGACTAGACAGACAAGACTAGATAGACAAGACTACACAGACAAGACTAGACAGACAAGACTAGACAGACAAGACTAGACAGACAAGACTAGACAGACAAGACTAGACAGACAAGACTAGACAGACAAGACTAGACAGACAAGACTAGACAGACAAGACTAGACAGACAAGACTAGACAGACAAGACTAGACAGACAAGACTAGACAGACAAGACTAGACAGACAAGACTAGACAGACAAGACTAGACAGACAAGACTAGACAGACAAGACTAGACAGACAAGACTAGACAGACAAGACTAGACAGACAAGACTAGACAGACAAGACTAGACAGACAAGACTAGACAGACAAGACTAGACAGACAAGACTAGACAGACAAGACTAGACAGACAAGACTAGACAGACAAGACTAGACAGACAAGACTAGACAGACAAGACTAGACAGACAAGACTAGACAGACAAGACTAGAGAGACAAGACTAGACAGACAAGACTAGACAGACAAGACTAGACAGACAAGACTAGACAGACAAGACTAGACAGACAAGACTAGACAGACAAGACTAGACAGACAAGACTAGACAGACAAGACTAGACAGACAAGACTAGACAGACAAGACTAGACAGACAAGACTAGACAGACAAGACTAGACAGACAAGACTAGACAGACAAGACTAGACAGACAAGACTAGACAGACAAGACTAGACAGACAAGACTAGACAGACAAGACTAGACAGACAAGACTAGACAGACAAAAATGTATATAAATTTAGGAAAAAACTTCGAAATTGAAGTTTGGATGTGAGGCGAATTGTTTTTTTTTTGTAAATTAGAAGAAAAATGAGGTGAAAAATGTAAATTATCAAATAAATTTAAATTTTTGAACTTCATAACTTCAAAGTTGGTTAGACAGACGGGACTAGATAGACAAGACTAGACAAGACTAGACAGACAAGACTAGACAGACTAGACAGACAAGACTAGACAGACAAGACTAGACAGACAAGACTAGATAGACAAGACTACACAGACAAGACTAGACAGACAAGACTAGACAGACAAGACTAGACAGACAAGACTAGACAGACAAGACTAGACAGACAAGACTAGACAGACAAGACTAGACAGACAAGACTAGACAGACAAGACTAGACAGACAAGACTAGACAGACAAGACTAGACAGACAAGACTAGACAGACAAGACTAGACAGACAAGACTAGACAGACAAGACTAGACAGACAAGACTAGACAGACAAGACTAGACAGACAAGACTAGACAGACAAGACTAGACAGACAAGACTAGACAGACAAGACTAGACAGACAAGACTAGACAGACAAGACTAGACAGACAAGACTAGACAGACAAGACTAGACAGACAAGACTAGACAGACAAGACTAGACAGACAAGACTAGACAGACAAGACTAGACAGACAAGACTAGACAGACAAGACTAGAGAGACAAGACTAGACAGACAAGACTAGACAGACAAGACTAGACAGACAAGACTAGACAGACAAGACTAGACAGACAAGACTAGACAGACAAGACTAGACAGACAAGACTAGACAGACAAGACTAGACAGACAAGACTAGACAGACAAGACTAGACAGACAAGACTAGACAGACAAGACTAGACAGACAAGACTAGACAGACAAGACTAGACAGACAAGACTAGACAGACAAGACTAGACAGACAAGACTAGACAGACAAGACTAGACAGACAAGACTAGACAGACAAGACTAGACAGACAAGACTAGACAGACAAGACTAGACAGACAAGACTAGACAGACAAGACTAGACAGACAAGACTAGACAGAGAAGACTAGACAGACAAGACTAGACAGACAAGACTAGACAGACAAGACTAGACAGACACGACTAGACAGACAAGACTAGACAGACAAGACTAGACAGACAAGACTAGACAGACAAGACTAGACAGACAAGACTAGACAGACAAGACTAGACAGACAAGACTAGACAGACAAGACTAGACAGACAAGACTAGACAGACAAGACTAGACAGGCAAGACTAGACAGACAAGACTAGACAGAAAAGACTAGACATACAAGACTAGACAGACAAGACTAGACAGACAAGACTAGACAGACAAGACTAGACAGACAAGACTAGACAGACAAGACTAGACAGACAAGATTAGACAGACAAGACTAGACAGACAAGACTCACCAAATCCCCTATTCCACCTTGGCTTTTAGTATGCGCCACCCCGGTATCGCATATATTGCATTCATTCAGGGTGGGCAGCCCGGACGGTTAATGAAAACCGCCCTAGTTGTCGCCTCCCCGACCAGGATTTGAAAGACAGCCAAGACTAGACAGACAAGACTAGACAGACAAGACTAGACAGACAAGACTAGACAGACAAGACTAGACAGACAAGACTAGACAGACAAGACTAGACAAACAAGACTAGACAGACAAGACTAGACAGACAAGACTAGACAGACACGACTAGACAGACAAGACTAGACAGACAAGACTAGACAGACAAGACTAGACAGACAAGACTAGACAGACAAGACTAGACAGACAAGACTAGACAGACAAGACTAGACAGACAAGACTAGACAGACAAGACTAGACAGACAAGACTAGACAGACAAGACTAGACAGACAAGACTAGACAGACAAGACTAGACAGACAAGACTAGACAGACAAGACTAGACAGACAAGACTAGACAGACAAGACAGACAAGACAGACAAGACAGACAAGACAGACAAGACAGACAAGACAGACAAGACAGACAAGACAGACAAGACAGACAAGACAGACAAGACAGACAAGACAGACTAGACAGACAAGACTAGACAGACAAGACTAGACAGACAAGACTAGACAGACAAGACTAGACAAACAAGACTAGACAGACAAGACTAGACAGACAAGACTAGACAGACACGACTAGACAGACAAGACTAGACAGACAAGACTAGACAGACAAGACTAGACAGACAAGACTAGACAGACAAGACTAGACAGACAAGACTAGACAGACAAGATTAGATGGACTAGACAGACACGACTAGACAGACACGACTGGACAGACACAACTAGACAGACATGACTAGACAGACATGACTAAACAGACACGACTAGACATACAAGAGTAGACAGACAAGACTAGACAGACAAGACTATACAGACAAGACTATACAGACAAGACTATACAAACAAGACTAGACAAACAAGACTCCACAACTTTTTCCAACGTGGCCCAAACAAACAAGCAGGTTGGTCAACCCTGGTATAAATAAATAATGTTAAAATGAATAGAACCTGAGTTTTCAAAATAATTAAATTGAAATAGTTAGACTAGATAGATAAATAAGTCTAAAATATAATATATTTGAAATTATTTAAACATTTTTACCGTGTGCATCCAACTAATATCATGTGTCTGTAAAACCCTGGGGGTTTGCTTAATCTGGGTGAGGGTTTGTACATCCCACATGGAAAATACATTTGGAAGAATCCACATGTTGCCGTCATTAGCATCTGGCAGGCTCCTGAATAAAGAGAGTGTTAACGAGAGTGTCAAACATTTTTGTTAACTTTACCCAGTATCGTTGGATCTCCATCTAAATAGGTTAAAATGTATTTGTTTAGGAACAGGGTACATCCACTGAATATGTACCACAATAACAAGAAAACAATTGCCCTAACGTTTAACAACCCTGATTTATTCTCACTGATGATCACATCCAACTCCTTCCTGGCCAAAGCTTCGTTTCCTTTCCCTGAGTTTGTACCATTGTGATCGTTCGTGTTTTCCATTTTGTAAGAACTAATTTAATGAAACACTTGGTTTCAACATTTAGTTTACTAATTTTTAACTGCTGTTTACATGGAATGTGTCTGTTAACATAGAAATTACGTTAGTTTGTCATGAATCTGACATATTGTTTGACGTTTACAACTTTCACTTCGACGTTTGACATTTAACTGTGTTTTTGGTTTGTTGGCAGGAGTGTAACAACAACTCCATTGGTACCAACAGAAGCTATTGAAAAGGGTATACGTGTATATACGCAGCTTTGGAGCGAAGTTAGGCGAGGCGAGGAAGCACAAACCTCTCCACACTCTCGTGCCTCGCTCAACTTTAATGTCTTCAATGTCTAATCTCTTTAGATATCTGTCTCTAATCTAATCCAAGTAAACATATACCTAGTGAATATAAATGATTGAAGTAAAATTTACGATGGCGATACTGAGCAATATGGTGGTAGATTTCAGTGTTGGTTGTGCAACCTGTCAGTTGTCAATCGTGTTTATTTAGTTTATGTCACTTATGTTGTGCGTTGTTAAAACGATTTCTGAATAATCGACAAAATTTATTAGATTACACGAGTTATTACAAGTAAATCTAAAATCTAAAGAAGTGTTTTCGAAGCGTTGATCTTCTTGCTGTAAGTACCTCTCCACACTCTCGTGCCTCGCTCAACTTCAATGTCTAATCTCTTTTTTATCTGTCTCTGGCCTAGTCCAAGTAAACATATACCTAGTGAACATAAATGATTGAAGCAAAATATACGTTGGCAATACTAATCAAGTTGGTAGTAGTTTTCTGTGTGGGTTGTGCAACCTGTCAGTTGTCAATGGTCTTTATTTAGTTTATGTCACGTATATTGTGCGTTGTAAAAACGATTGCAGAATAATCGACAAACTTTATTAGATAACACAAGTTATTACAAGTAAATCTAAAGAAGGTGTTTTCAAAGCTTTGATCTTCTTGCTGTAAGTAGCGTTGAACAAACCATTTTTATTTCATAAATTTTGAAACTTTTGAAGTTTGATTTTTTTGACGTTTGTTTTGAATTTTGAAAATTTTAGTGTGCCATGCCAACGTTGTTGCCAACTAAAAAATTCAAATATGTTACCAACGTAACATAATAATCATTTATAGTCACTTGGTACACTTGGTAATAACTTAAGAAAATGGTGAAATGGTCACTATGCAAATTAGTCATTAGACTAATCTCATCTAGATAAATCGCAAATAACCGCATCTACGGTTATTTGCAATTTATCCAGATGCGGTTATTTAGACTCCATAATCTTTATTTTTAAAATGAAAACTGGATTTTCTGTTTATTTCATAGTTTTGTCACAACCTAATGTTTAGTTTATTCAATTTGCTTTTCATCCAAACTTATTCTTATCACTCATTTATCTCAAAATTAATATTTATTTTCTGTTTATTGGACTGTATAACGTAATTGTTGATGTAATTAAACTTGTTGATATACATATGGTTCAAGTAATGAATGTGAATTGAAATAAATTCAAAGTTGGATGAAAATATGGGTCGCATTCCAATTATAGCAACTCCAGCAAGTTCAATTATTCCGTTGTCACAGTGTACATCGCTCAAACTTGAACACTATGCGCATTCAGTCGCAAGATTTAGCCGCGTGCAGACATGGACTACAATTGAGGTTAAAAATCTAAATTTAGCCCCGAACAAGCCTGCAAGGAAAACACTCTTCCTGAAACACTTTCTTCGCGGAAATTATCAACCCAAGACGTCAGATTCCACAGGGAAGTCTGCAAGATGAGTGCAATTCCTTATGGCTTACCTGTGCGCGGTCACCGACCTCGTAAACATTGATCTGTGTGATTATAAACCAACACCTTGTGTCATCGCCCTTAACCATAACAAATCCACGATTGAGCCCTTAAAATCAAACCAAAACTTGATATCATGATTTCACTGTGATATTACTGTTAACATGCAGAAAAAGGAGGATGTTTTTGAGCAGAAGAAGGCCGAGATCGAGCTATGGCTGCAGAGGCTGGAGAAGAGGCTGGGGGCCATGGCCCCCGTCGGACACACTGCAGATGTCTTGGAGCTGCAACTGAGGGAGCAGAAGGGGTTTCACGCCGAGCTGCACACCTTCAAGCAGCAAATCGATGCATTCCAACAGTTCACCCAGAAGATTATCACCGCACACCAACATGAGGATAACAGTCGGTATAAAAAAGTAAGTTTACTGGATTATTAATTAATACATTAAATTTGATTTGTTTGCACTATTTACTAAATTAATCGACTAATACTGCATTTGCGTAAATTTAATTATTTAGTTTTTGTTTATTTAATAACTAACGTCTATAATGAGTTAATGTTTGATACACATGAGCAAGTCTTTTATATTTAAATGCTATCCACCTGATACCACCTTGTAAATGCCAAGACTAGACAGAGAAGACTGGACAGATAAGACTAGACAGATAAGACTAGACAGACAAGACTGGACAGACAAGACTAGACAGACAAGACTAGACAGACAAGACTAGACAGACAAGACTAGACAGACAAGACTAGACAGACAAGACTAGACAGACAAGACTAGACAGACAAGACTAGACAGACAAGACTAGACAGACAAGACTAGACAGACAAGACTAGACAGACAAGACTAGACAGACAAGACTAGACAGGCAAGACTAGACAGACGACTAGACAGACAAGACTAGACAGATAAGACTAGACAGACACGACTAGACAGACAAGACTAGACAGACAAGACTAGAGAGACAAGACTGGACAGACAAGACTAGACAGACAAGACTAGACATACAGACTAGACAGACAAGACTAGACAGACAAGACTGGACAGACAAGACTAGACAGTCAAGGCTAGACAGGCAAGACTAGACAGGCAAGACTAGACAGACAAGACTAGACAGATAAGACTAGACAGACACGACTAGACAGACAAGACTAGACAGACAAGACTAGAGAGACAAGACTGGACAGACAAGACTAGACAGACTACACAGACAAGACTAGACATACAGACTAGACAGACAAGACTATAGCCCCTATTCCACCTTGGCTAAGTATGCGCCACCCTGGTATCGCATATTTTGCATTCATTCAGGATGGGCAGCCCGGACGGTTAATGAAAACCGCCCTAGTTGTTGTCTACCCGACCAGGAATCGAACCCGGGTCTCCCGCATTGAAAGGCGGGTATGTTGTCAACTACACCACCGAGGAGGACAGACAGACAAGACTGGACAGACAAGACTGGACAGGCAAGACTAGACAGACAAGACTTGACAGACAAGACTGGACCGACAAGACTACACAGGAAAGACTAGACAGACAAGACTAGACAGACAAGACTTGAGGGACAAGACTAGAGAGACAAGACTATACACAGGCAAGACTAGACAGACAAGACTGGACAGGCAAGACTGGACAGACAAGACAGACAAGATTAGACAGACAGGACTAGACAGGCCTAGCCAGGGATGAGTAGAAAGACAGGACTAGATAAACAAGACTATGCAGACTAATAATTAAAAATGGTTTGGGGGAAGCTCTAACCACTTTGGCTTTTAATATGCGCCACCATGATATCGCTAGTTGTGTGTGCATTCATTCATGGTGAGCTCGTCCGGGCTCGGTTAGTGAAAACCACCCTAGTTGTCGCCTCCCCGACCAGGATTCGATCCCGGGTCTCCCGCAAGACCGACTAGACAGACAGGACTGTCTTTGCTGGTCAAGTTTGGCATTCTATCATTTCCTGTCAACTTTCACAAACTGTTATTGCCTGTCAAGTTTGACAACCTATCGTTGCCTGCCAAGTTTCACAAGCTGTAATTGCCTTTCAATGTTGACAAACTGTCATTGCTGGTTAAGTTACACAATCTATCATTGCCTGTCAAGTTTTACAAACTGTTATTGCCTGTCAAGTTTGACAAGCTATCATTGCCTGTCGTGTTTCACAAGCTGTAATTGCCTTTCAATATTGACAAACTGTCATTGCTGGTCAAGTTTGACAATCTATCATTACCTGTCAAGTTTCACAAACTGTTATTGCCTGTTAAGTTTGACAAGCTATCCTTGCCTGTCGTGTTTCACAAGCTGTAACTGCCTTTGAATGTTGACAAACTGTCACTGCTAGTCTAGTTTGACAATCCATCATTTCCCGTCAAGTTTCACAAACTGTTATAGTCTGTCAAGTTTGACAAGCTATCTTTGCCTGTCGTGTTTCACAAGCTGTAATTGCCTTTCAATATTGACAAACTGTCATTGCTGGTCAAGTTTGACAATCTATCATTGCCTGTCGAATTTCACAAACTGTTATTGCTTGTCAAGTTTGACAGGCTATTGCCTGCCAAGTTTCACAAGCTGTAATTGCCTTTCAATGTTGACAAACTGTCATTTCTGGTCAAGTTTGACAATCTATCATTGCCTGTCAAGTTTCACAAACTGTTATTGCCTGTCAAGTTTGACAAACTGTTATTGCCTATTAAGTTTTACAAACAATTATTGCCTGTCGTGTTTCACAAGCTGTAATTGCCTTTCAATGTTGACAAACTGTCATTGCTAGTCAAGTTTGACAATCTATCATTGCCTGTCAAGTTTCTGAAACTGTTATTGCCTGTCAAGTTTAACAAGCTATCATTGCCTACCAAGTTTGACAAGCTGTAATTGCCTTTTAATGTTGACAAACTGTCATTGCTGGTTAAGTTTGACAATCTATCATTGCCTGTCAAGTTTCACAAACTGTTATTGCCTGTTAAGTTTGACAAACGATCCTTGCCTGTCGTGTTTGACAAGCTGTAATTGCCTTTGAATGTTGACAAACTGTCACTGCTGGTCTAGTTTGACAATCCATCATTTCCTGTCAAGTTTCACAAACTGTTATAGCCTGTCAAGTTTGACAAGCTATCATTGCCTGTCGTGTTTCACAAGCTGTAATTGCCTTTCAATATTGACAAACTGTCATTGCTGGTCAAGTTTGACAATCTATCATTGCCTGTGAAGTTTCACAAACTGTTATTGCCTGTCAAGTTTAACAAGCTATATTGCCTGCCAAGTTTGAAAAGCTGTAATTGCCTTTTAATGTTGACAAACTGTCATTGCTGGTTAAGTTTGACAATCTATCATTGCCTGTCAAGTTTCACAAACTGTTATTGCCTGTTAAGTTTGACAAGCTATCATTGCCTGCCAGGTTTCACAAGCTGTAATTGCCTTTCAATGTTGACAAACTGTCATTGCTGATCAAATTTTACAAATCTATCATTGCCTGTCGAGTTTTAGAAACTGTCATTGCTGGTCAAGTTTGACAATCTATCATTGCCTGTCAAGTTTCACAAACTGTTATTGCCTGTTAAGTTTGACAAGCTATCATTGCCTGCCAGGTTTCACAAGCTGTAATTGCCTTTCAATGTTGACAAACTGTTATTTCTGGTTAAGTTTGACAATCCATCATTTCCTGTCAAGTTTCACAAACTGTTTTACCCTGACAAGTTTGACAAGCTATCATTGCCTGCCAAGTTTCACAAGCTGTAATTGCCTTTCAATGTTGACAAACTGTCATTGCTGATCAAGTTTCACAAATCTATCATTGACTGTCAAGTTTTAGAAACTGTTATTGTCTTTCAAGTTGGACAAGCTATCATTGCCTGCCAGGTTTCACAAGCTGTGATTGCCTTTCAATGTTGACAAACTGTCATTGTTGGTTACGTTTGACAATCTAGCATTGCCTGTCAAGTTTCACAAACTGTTATTTCCTGTTAAATTTGACAAGCTATCAGTGCCTGTCGTGTTTCAGAAGCCGTAATTGCCTTTCAATGTTGACAAACTGTGATTGCTGGTCAAGTTTGACAATCTACCATTGCCTGTCAAGTTTCACAAACTGTTATTGTCTGTCAAGTTTCACAAACTGTTGTTGCCTGTCAAGTTTGACAAGCTATGATTGCCTGCCAAGTTTCACAAACTGTTATTGCCTGTCAAGTTTGACAAACTATCATTGCCTGCCAACTTTTAGAAGCTGACTTGCCTTTCAATGTTGACAAAGTATCATTGCTGGTCAAGTTTGACAATCTATCATTGCTGTCAAGTTTCAGAATCTGTTATTGCCTGTCAAGTTTGACAAGTTGTCATTGCCTGCCAAGTTTCACAAGCTGTAATTGCCTTTCAATGTTGACAAACTGGCATTGCTGGTTAAGTTTGACAATCTATCGTTGCCTGTAAAGTTTCACAAACTGTTATTGCCTGTTAAGTGTGACAAGCTATCATTGCCTGTCGTGTTTCACAAGCTGTAATTGCTTTTCAATGTTGACAACCTGTCATTTCATATCAAGTTTGACAAGCTATTGTTGCCTGTTATGTTTCACAAGCTGTCATTGCTAGTCAAGTTTAGACAGACAAGACTAGACAGACAAGACCATACAGACAAGACTAGACAGACAAGATCATACAGACAAGACCATACAGACAAGACAGACTAGACAGACAAGACTAGACAGACAAGACCATACAGACAAGACCATACAGACAAGACAGACTAGACAGACAAGACTAGACAGACAAGACCATACAGACAAGACTATACAGACAAGACAGACTAAACAGACAAGACTAGACAGACAAGACTAGACAGACAAGACTAGACAGACAAGACTAGACAGACAAGACTAGACAGACAAGACTCTACAGACAAGACTAGACAGACAAGACTAAACAGACAAGACTAGACAGACAAAACTAGACAGACAAGACTAGACAAACAGAACTAGACAAACAAGACTAGACAAACAAGACTAGACAGGCAAGACTAGACAGACAAGACTTGACAGACAAGACTAGACAGACAAAACTATATATACAAGACTAGACAGACAAGACTAAACAGACAAGACTAGACAGACAAAACTAGACAGACAAGACTAGACAAACAGAACTAGACAAACAAGACTAGACAAACAAGACTAGACAGGCAAGACTAGACAGACAAGACTTGACAGACAAGACTAGACAGACAAAACTATATATACAAGACTAGACAGACAAGACTAAACAGACAAGACTAGACGAACAGGCCTTCTAATATTTGACATGATTTTTGCAATGCCATCAGGGTATCATTAGTCTTTTAGCATGTCGTCTTAATGTGTCTATCCAGCTAGGAGGACAATCTCTGCATTTTAAGAGCGAGCTTGATACCCATTTCCTTGAATGCTACGCCGATTTTGTTTATGGCATGTCTTTTACGTTCCTCCAGGATCGGCGGTGTCCGAGCCGATACCACACTGGCAAGATCGTCTGCATAAGCTATTAGTCTAACTCACATTCCTGTACTCGTTCTTAGTAGTTTATCGTAATGCCACAATGTCGGACCCAGGACGGATCCCTGCGGCACCCCACTGGGGCTTCACACGAGAGTCTCGTTTCTGTTCTCGTCGTTGCTCGGGTTCAAATTTATGAAGAAAATTTTATGCTCGTTCTAGGCTCGGGCAAGTTCGGGTTGCTCGGGTTCAAATTTATGAAGAATGAAGTGTTACGGCTGAAGTGTTACGGCACGAGACTCTCGTGTGAAGCTCTACACCCCACAAGTGATCCTTCTGCGTGTTCCATTAGTTTTTATGATGTACCTATTAGCGAGGTATGACTGTATAATGTTGAGGAAGTATCCACTAACCTTTGCATTTCTTGCAGAGCAGAGCAGATTTGAAGGCGTTTTAGATCTCTAGCTTGATCATTGCACAGAACTCCTTTCACAGAACTTCCTTTTACAGAGCACCTTTTTTAAAGCCTTCCTCTTGATTTCTTCTGGTACCTCCATTACTTTCCTCAATGCGTCGATAGTAAACTTACCAGCCCTAAGGCCAAATTGGATGTATGGAGAATCCTTTTCTGTTCTGGTTCCATCTTATGATTCCGCCCCGGCATTTTTCGGCGTCAGCCCGGAACTGCCTTAAGCATTACTTAATATTCTCAAACTTAATTTTCTTGTAACCTAATTTGGGGATTTGTTTCAAATTTTGTGGAGATGTTGGTAGAGCTGTTCCGGAATATTTAGCAAATTTTCCCATTATTTTAATATTTATTTCAGCAAATATTGCAATTTTTTGTAAACTCCACCTTGAAAATTAAATTTGTAAACATTGAAATTTTCAAAAATTAACTTAATTTTCTCAAGAACTAACTTGGGGATTTGTTTAAAATTTTGTGGGGAAGTTGGTAGAACTGTTTCGGAACATTTAGCAAATTTTCAAACGATTTTAATGTTTATTTTAGAAAATATTGCAATTTTTTGTAAACTCCGCCTTGACATTCAAATTTGTAAACATTGACATCTTCAAATTTAATTTTCTCAAAAACTAATCCGGGGATTTGTTTCAAATTTTGTTGAGATGTTGGTAGAACTGTTTGGGAATTACAATATTTACGCTACTATCGCGATAACATTTTTCAGAAAATGTTGGGTCGCAAATGAAAATACTTTGCGCACCACTGGTCTAGATATCCCAACTTTCTATCGCTCCACCTGCGAACATCGATAATAAAAGTTTTTGTCCACCCTTCAATCTATATCGATTGTTGTTGCCAGGTGCTCAACATAATTTCTCTGACTGCCGATTGTGATTGCCTCTTGGATAAAGCCTTTTTCTTGGTCGCGTAACTTTATAGGCAGTATTCCTGCTATGGCAAGTACTGCCATGGTGGAGCTGGTCCTATAGGCCGCTGCAACACGTATTGCAATCTTTCCATTTATGCTCTCCAGCATTCCCTCATATCTCTTGTGGCGTAGTGGCATAACTTTATAGGCGGTATTCCTGCTATGGCAAGTACTGATGTGGTGGACGTGATCCTATAGACCTCTGCAACACGTATTGCAATCTTTCTATTTATGCTCTCCAGCATTCACTGTCATTTCTTCGCATTTATAAAGAAGTTGCAAATTTCTCTTGATGAGAAAACGTTTGAACATTTCGGAATCTGCGCGGTCGATTTTCAAGAAACGAACCCCAACTCGTGCGGTTTTAAGCGACTTTGATATACCTGTCAAAGTTGGAAAAACACTGTCAATGTTGGAAAAACAGCGTCAAAGTTGGAATAATATAGCTAGTCGTCATTATTAGCACCCACGGAAACTTTCTTTGAGGAATTATATCGGAGTTTAGAAGAATATTGGATTATTTTTTTGTTGAAATTTGGTGGAAGTTGCAAATTTCTCTTGATGAGGAAACGTGTGAACATTTCGGAATCTGCGGGGTCGATTTTTAAGAAACGAACCTCAACTCGGGCGGTTTTAAGCGACTTTGATATACCTGTCAAAGTTGGAAAAACACTGTCAAAGTTTGAAAAACACCGTCAAAGTTGGAATAATATAGCTAGTCGTCATTATTAGCACCCACGGAAACTTTGTTTGCGGAATTATATCGGAGTTTGGAAGAAAATTGGATTATTTTTTTGTTGAAATTTGGTGGAGGTTGCAAATTTCTCATTTATGAGAAAACGTTAGAACATATCGGAATCTGCGGGGTCGATTTTTAAGAAACGAACCCCAACTGGAGCGGTTTTAAGCGACTTTGATATACCTGTCAAAGTTGGAAAAACACTGTCAAAGTTGGAAAAACACCGTCAAAGTTGGAATAATATAGCTAGTCGTCATTATTAGCACCCACGGAAACTTTGTTTGCGGAATTATATCGGAGTTTGGAAGAAAATTGGATTATTTTTTTGTTGAAATTTGGTGGAGGTTGCAAATTTCTCATTTATGAGAAAACGTTAGAACATATCGGAATCTGCGGGGTCGATTTTTAAGAAACGAACCCCAACTGGATCGGTTTTAAGCGACTTTGATATACCTGTCAAAGTTGGAAAAACACTGTCAAAGTTGGAAAAACACCGTCAAAGTTGGAATAATATAGCTAGTCGTCATTATTAGCACCCACGGAAACTTTGTTTGCGGAATTATATCGGAGTTTGGAAGAAAATTGTATTATTTTTTTGTTGAAATTTGGTGGAGGTTGCAAATTTCTCTTGATGAGAAAACGTGTGTACATTTCGGAATCTGCGGGGTCGATTTTCAAGAAACGAACCCCAACTCGTGCAGTTTTAAGCAACTTTGATATACCTATCAATGTTGGAAAAACATTCTCAAAGTTGGAAAAACACCGTCAAAGTTGGAATAATATAGCTAGTCGTCACTACGGAAACTTTCTTTGAGGAATTATATCGGTGTTTGTAAGAAAATTGTATTTTTGTTTTGTTGAAATTTGGTGGAAGTTGAAAATTTCTCTTGATGAGAAAACGTTTGAACATTTCGGAATCTACGGGGTCGATTTTTAAGAAACGAACCCCAACTCGGGCGGTTTTGAGCGACTTTGATATACCTGTCAAAATTGGAAAACTACTGACAAAGTTGGAAAAACACTGTCAAAGTTTGAAAAACACCGTCAAAGTTGGAATAATCGGATCTCGGTCCTCCAATATTTGTCATTATCACATCACTTATCACTTGCCACAGCCATCAGGGTAAGATTAGACAGACAAGTTAAGACTTTTTGATTGTCTTTGAGTTATTTGTTAAGCACCTTGATACCAACGTGTTATTTTATAACATTTATTTAACATAGAACTGAGAATTCTTACTAAAAGAATGTGACGTAATAGTCACTCGAATGGGAGTGTCATAAATGTAATTAATATTCTTATCAAACGAGCAAGACCGACATTCCGGAAGTCTTCGTCCGGAATATTCCGGATCCGACATGAGAGTGTTTCTTAAAACAATTGCACCAAATAATGTGACTCACAAATGTTATATCATCAACGATGAAAGGAGTTTATTTCATGCTGCGTTTATTATTAGTTCTAATAACTGTAATCAAGTGTGCTGATTGTGAAACTAGTCTGAGTTGCATAAAACTATTTTTTAAACAAATTTTTTCAACAACAAAAATAATCCAATTCTCTTGCAAACTCTGATATAATTCCGCAAAGAAAGTTTCCGTAGATGCTAATAGTGATGTCTAGCTATATTATTACAACGTTGACGGTGTTTTTCCAACTTTGATAGTTTTTTCAACGTTCACAGGTATGCCAAAGTCGCTTAAAACCGCCCGAGTTGGGGTTCGTTTCTTAAAAATCGACCCCGCAGATTCCGAAATGTTTACACGTTTTCTCATCAAGAAAAAAATTGCAACTTCCACCAAATATCAACAAAATAATAATCCAATTTTCTTCCAAACTGCGATTTAATTCCGCAAAGAAAGTTTCCGTGGGTGCTAATAGTGACGACCAGCTATATTATTCCAAATTTGACGGTGTTTTCGCAGCTTTGACAGTGTTTTTCCAACTTTGACAGGTATATCAAAGTGGTTTAAACCCATGCGAGTTGGGGTTCGTTTCTTGAAAATCGACCCCGTAGATTACGAAATGTTCACATGTTTTCTCATTAAGAGAAATTTGCAACTTCCACCAAATTTTTACAAAAAAATAATGCAATTTTCTGCCAAACTCCGATATAATTCCGCAGGTATATCAAAGTTGCATAAAATCGCCTGAGTTGGGGTTCGTTTCTTAAAAATTGACCTCGCAGATTCTGAAATGTTCACGCGTTTTCTCATCAAGAGAAATTTGCAACTTCTACCAAATTTTAATAAAAAAATAATACAATTTTCTTCCAAACTCCGATTTAATTCCGCAAGGAAAGTTTCCGTGGGTGCTAATAGTGACGACTAGCTATAAATATTATATCCATATAGCTATATTATTCCAACTTTGACGGTGTTTTTCCAACTTTGACAGGTATATCAAAGTTGCTTAAAACCGCCCGAGTTGGGGTTCATTTCTTAATAATCGACATCGCAGATTCCGAAATGTTCACGCATTTTCTCATCAAGAAGAATTTGCAACTTCCACCTAATTTCAACAACAAAATAATAGTAGTACAATTTTCCTCCAAACTCCGATATAATTCCACAAATAAAGTTTCCGTGAGTGCTAATAGTGTCTAATAGCTATATTATTCAAACTTTGACGGTGTGTTTCCAACTTTGATTTTGTTTTTCCAACTTTGACAGGTATATCAAAGTCGCTTAAAACCGCCCGAGTTGGGGTTCGTTTCTTAAAAATCGACCCAGCAGATTCCGAAATGTTCTCGCGTTTTCTCATCAAGAAAAATTTGCAACTTCCACCAAATATCAACAAAAAAATAATAAACTTTTCTTCCAAACTCCTATATAATTCCGCAAAGAAAGTTACCGTGGGTGCTAATAGTGACGACTAGCTATATTATTCCAACTTTGACGGTGTTTTTCCAACTTTGACAGTCTTTTTCCAACTTTGACAGATAGGTCAAAGTCGCTTAAAACCGCCCGAGTTAGGGTTCGTTTCTTAAAAATCGACCCGGCAGATTCCAGAATGTTCACACGTTTTCCCATCAAGAGAAATTTGTAACTTGCGCCAAATTTCAACAAAAAAATAAAACAATTTTGTTCCAAACTCCGATTTAATTCCGCAAGGAAAGTTTCCGTAGGTGCTAATAGTGAGGAGTAGCTTTATTATTCCAACTTTGACTGTGTTTTTCCAACTTTGACAGTGTTCTTCCTACTTTGACAGGTATATCCTAGTCGCTTAAAACCACCCAAATTGGGGTTCGTTTCTTAAAAATCGACCCCACAGATTCCGAAATGTTCACACGTTTTCTCGTCAAGAAAAAATTTGCAACTTCCGCCAAATTTCAACAAAAAAATAATCGAATTTTCGTCCAAACGCGATTTAATTCCGCAAAGAAAGTTTCAGTGGGTGCTAATAGTGATGACTAGCTACATTACTCCAACTTTGACGGTGTTCTTCCAACTTTGACAGTGTTCTTCCAACGTTGACAGGTATATCAAAGTCGCTTAAAACTACCCGAGTTGGGGTTCGTTTTTTTAAAATGGACCCCGCAGATTCCGAAATGTTCACACGTTTTCTCATCAAGAGAAATTTGCAACTTCCACCAAATTTCAACAAAAAAAATCCAATTTTCTTCCAAACTCCGATACAATTCCGCAAGGAAAGTTACCGCGGGTGCTAATAGCGACGACTAGCTATATTATTCCAACTTTGACGGTGTTTTTCCAACTTTGACAGTCTTTTTCGAACTTTGACAGGTAGGTCAAAGTCGCTTAAAACCGCCCGAGTTAGGGTTCGTTTCTTAAAAATCGACCCGGCAGATTCCGGAATGTTCACACGTTTTCCCATCAAGAGAAATTTGCAACTTCCACCAAATTTCAACAATAAAATAAAACAATTTTGTTCCAAACTCCGATTTAATTCCGCAAAGAAAGTTTCCGTAGGTGCTAATAGTGACGACTAGCTATATTATTCCAACTTTGACGGTGTTTTTCCAACTTTGACAGTGTTAGCAAATTAACAATCATAACAAACTAATCGTCCAATTTTTAGACCTTATAATCACACAATCAAATGACCTACATATAGTATACTATAAATAATAAGTGATGTTTTCCATAAACGCTTTCAACATTAGACGTTAATGCTTTCAGCACGTCTACAATCGTTTCCGCGAGAATACTCGAGAACACCCTTTCATATCTCCACTAACTACACGCACCTCTATATCGCAAACTTGACGAAACTTTGATATCAGTTTGTTGTTGTTACTGCTTCAAGATACGATCTCAACTGTGTATACAACTCACAATCTCACGTCCCTCTATAAGTAAATAGTTTTGGTACTTAGTGCGCATTCAAGGTGATGGATGTAGTGCCAGCTTCAAAACTAGTTCAGCTCAACTATGTGAAACAACTAAGTAATATAACTAATTAGTTTTAAACTATTTGTTATGTTTAAATAGTTAGACAGACTAGACCAAACATACAAATAGGATGGGATAGTCAAGATTAAATGGACAAGACTAAACAGACAAGATTAGATAGACAAGACTAGACAGACAAGACTAGACAGACAAGACTAGACAGACAAGACTAGACAGACAAGACTAGACAGACAAGACTAGACAGACAAGACTAGACAGACAAGACTAGACAGACAAGACTAGACAGACAAGACTAGACAGACAAGACTAGACAGACAAGACTAGACAGACAAGACTAGACAGACAAGACTAGACAGACAAGACTAGACAGACAAGACTAGACAGACAAGACTAGACAGACAAGACTAGACAGACAAGACTAGACAGACAAGACTAGACAGACAAGACTAGACAGACAAGACTAGACAGACAAGACTAGACAGACAAGACTAGACAGACAAGACTAGACAGACAAGACTAGACAGACAAGACTAGACAGACAAGACTAGACAGACAAGACTAGACAGACAAGACTAGACAGACAAGACTAGACAGACAAGACTAGACAGACAAGACTAGACAGACAAGACTAGACAGACAAGACTAGACAGACAAGACTAGACAGACAAGACTAGACAGACAAGACTAGACAGACAAGACTAGACAGACAAGACTAGACAGACAAGACTAGACAGACAAGACTAGACAGACAAGACTAGACAGACAAGACTAGACAGACAAGACTAGACAGACAAGACTAGACAGACAAGACTAGACAGACAAGACTAGACAGACAAGACTAGACAGACAAGACTAGACAGACAAGACTAGACAGACAAGACTAGACAGACAAGACTAGACAGACAAGACTAGACAGACAAGACTAGACAGACAAGACTAGACAGACAAGACTAGACAGACAAGACTAGACAGACAAGACTAGACAGACAAGACTAGACAGACAAGACTAGACAGACAAGACTAGACAGACAAGACTAGACAGACAAGACTAGACAGACAAGACTAGACAGACAAGACTAGACAGACAAGACTAGACAGACAAGACTAGACAGACAAGACTAGACAGACAAGACTAGACAGACAAGACTAGACAGACAAGACTAGACAGACAAGACTAGACAGACAAGACTAGACAGACAAGACTAGACAGACAAGACTAGACAGACAAGACTAGACAGACAAGACTAGACAGACAAGACTAGACAGACAAGACTAGACAGACAAGACTAGACAGACAAGACTAGACAGACAAGACTAGACAGACAAGACTAGACAGACAAGACTAGACAGACAAGACTAGACAGACAAGACTAGACAGACAAGACTAGACAGACAAGACTAGACAGACAAGACTAGACAGACAAGACTAGACAGACAAGACTAGACAGACAAGACTAGACAGACAAGACTAGACAGACAAGACTAGACAGACAAGACTAGACAGACAAGACTAGACAGACAAGACTAGACAGACAAGACTAGACAGACAAGACTAGACAGACAAGACTAGACAGACAAGACTAGACAGACAAGACTAGACAGACAAGACTAGACAGACAAGACTAGACAGACAAGACTAGACAGACAAGACTAGACAGACAAGACTAGACAGACAAGACTAGACAGACTAGACAGACAAGACTAGACAGACAAGACTAGACAGACAAGACTAGACAGACAAGACTAGACAGACAAGACTAGACAGACAAGACTAGACAGACAAGACTAGACAGACAAGACTAGACAGACAAGACTAGACAGACAAGACTAGACAGACAAGACTAGACAGACAAGACTAGACAGACAAGACTAGACAGACAAGACTAGACAGACAAGACTAGACAGACAAGACTAGACAGACAAGACTAGACAGACAAGACTAGACAGACAAGACTAGACAGACAAGACTGGACGGACAAGACTAGACAGACAAGACTAGACAGACAAGACTAGACAGACAAGACTAGACAGACAAGACTAGACAGACAAGACTAGACAGACAAGACTAGACAGACAAGACTAGACAGACAAGACTAGACAGACAAGACTAGACAGACAAGACTAGACAGACAAGACTAGACAGACAAGACTAGACAGACAAGACTAGACAGACAAGACTAGACAGACAAGACTAGACAGACAAGACTAGACAGACAAGACTAGACAGACAAGACTAGACAGACAAGACTAGACAGACAAGACTAGACAGACAAGACTAGACAGACAAGACTAGACAGACAAGACTAGACAGACAAGACAAGACAGACAAGACTAGACAGACAAGACTAGACAGGCAAGACTAGACAGACAAGACTAGACAGACAAGACTAGACAGACAAGACTAGACAGACAAGACTAGACAGACAAGACTAGACAGACAAGACAGACAAGACTAGACAGACAAGACTAGACAGGCAAGACTAGACAGACAAGACTAGACAGACAAGACTAGACAGACAAGACTAGACAGAGAAGACTAGACAGACAAGACTAGGCAGACAAGGCTAGACAGACAAGGCTAGACAGACAAGGCTAGACAGACAAGACTAGACAGACAAGACTAGACAGACAAGAGTAGACAGACAAGAGTAGACAGACAAGAGTAGACAGACAAGAGTAGACAGACAAGAGTAGACAGACAAGAGTAGACAGACAAGACTAGACAGACAAGACTAGACAGACAAGACTAGACAGACAAGACTAGACAGACAAGACTAGACAGACAAGACTAGACAGACAAGACTAGACAGACAAGACTAGACAGACAAGACTAGACAGACAAGACTAGACAGACAAGACTAGACAGACAAGACTAGACAGACAAGACTAGACAGACAAGACTTGACAGACAAGACTAGACAGACAAGACTAGACAGACAAGACTAGACAGACAAGACTAGACAGACAAGACTAGACAGACAAGACTAGACAGATAAGACTAGACAGACAAGACTAGACAGACAAGATTCACCAAATCCCCTATTCCACCTTGGCTTTTAGTATGCGCCACCCCGGTATCGCATATATTGCATTCATTCAGGGTGGGCAGCCCGGACTGTTAATGAAAACCGCCCTAGTTGTCGCCTCCCCGACCAGGATTCGAACCCGGGTCTCCCGCATTGAGACAGACAAGACTAGACAGACAAGACTAGACAGACAAGACTAGACAGACAAGACTAGACAGACAAGACTTGACAGACAAGACTAGACAGACAAGACTAGACAGACAAGACTAGATAGACAAGACTAGACAGACAGGACTAGACAGACAAGTCTATCCGCTATCTCTAACTTAGTATTGAACAGTATTTATAGGTGTAAAAGCAGTTTTAGTATTTAGTGTACGTAATAATAGTATTTAGTGCAAATAAAATGGGTATTGGTGTAAATAAGTGTTGTGTGCGATTTTGTGTAATCCAACTGATTTTTAGGCAGCATCGGACATAAATCAGCTGTACACGCGGTTAGATGCGTGCGTGATAAACCGCGGCAAGCTTTTGCACGCGGCGATGAGTTCGCTGCAGAATCTGGACAGGTCCCTGGACAAGTTCCTGGCCTGGTTGAGTGAAGTGGAATCGGTGCTGGAGAGTCTCGAGACTGAAGGGGACTCGCGACGCGGAGCTCAAGGACTGAAGGAACTGCAGGCGGATATCGAGAGGCAGTCGAACACGCATTCGGCTCTGAGAACGTCTAGTCTCGCTTTGTTGGGCACTCTGGCGCCCGAAGACGCTCTCATGTTGCAGCTGAGAGGGGATGAGATGGAGAGGCGCTGGCAGGTCAGTTTTCTGATACTCATTACGTGTTCTGCACCGCGCCAGAACGGTTTCGTGTGTACCTTACTATTTGTTTATTTGTTAGTTGTTTTTGTGTTATCTCTCTCTCTCGGGTGTTATATGTCAAGGTAATATTGTTTTAACTTCTTGTATACATTGTTTTATTTAATATTTTACTTTATCCATTTATTTTTCACTTCTTCTTTAACATTATCTAGTTAATACCTAAACTGCCAATTATCTAGTTAAGACATAAACTGCCAATTATTTAATTAAGACCTAAACTCCGAATTATTTAGTTAAGACCTAAACTGCCTATTATCTAGTTAATACATAAAGTGCAAATTATCTAGTTAATACCTAAACTACCAATTATTTAGTTAATACCTAAACTGACAATTATCTAGTTAGGACCTAAACTGCCAATTATCTAGTTAATACCTAAACTGCCAATTTTTTAGTTAAGACCTAAACTGATAATTATCTAGTTAAGACCTAAACTGCCAATTATTTAATTAAGACCTAAACTCCGAATTATTTAGTTAAGACCTAAACTGCCTATTATCTAGTTAATACATAAAGTGCAAATTATCTAGTTAATACCTAAACTACCAATTATTTAGTTAATACCTAAACTGACAATTATCTAGTTAGGACCTAAACTGCCAATTATCTAGTTAATACCTAAACTGCCAATTTTTTAGTTAAGACCTAAACTGATAATTATCTAGTTAAGACCTAAACTGCCAATTATTTAATTAAGACCTAAACTGCCAATTATTTAGTTAAGACCTAAACTGCCTATTATCTAGTTAATACATAAAGTGCAAATTATCTAGTTAATACCTAAACTACTAATTATTTAGTTAAGACCTAAACTGCCAATTATCTAGTTAAGACCTAAACTGCCAATTATTTAGTTAAGACCTAAACTGACAATTATCTAGTTAGGACCTAAACTGCCAATTATCTAGTTAATACCTAGACTGCCAATGTTTTAGTAAAGATCTAAACTGCCACATATCTAGTTAAGACCTAAACTGCCAATTATCTAGTTAAGACCTAAACTGCCAATTATCTAGTTAAGACCTAATCTGACAATTATCTAGTTAGGACCTAAACTGCCAATTATTTAGTTAAGACCTAAACTGCCAATTATCTAGTTAAGACCTAAACTGCCAATTATTTAATTAAGACCTAAACTCCGAATTATTTAGTTAAGACCTAAACTGCCTATTATCTAGTTAATACATAAAGTGCAAATTATCTAGTTAATACCTAAACTGCCAATTTTTTAGTTAAGACCTAAACTGCCAATTATCCAGTTAAGACCTAAACTGCCAATTATCTAGTTAAGACCTAAACTGCCAATTATCTAGTTAAGACCTAAACTGACAATTATTTAGTTAAGACCTAAACTACCAATTATCTAGTTAATACCTAAACTGCCAATTATCTAGTTAATACCTAAACTGCCAATGTTTTAGTAAAGACCTAAACTGCCAATTATCTAGTTAAGACCTAAACTGCCAATTATCTAGTTAAGACCTAAACTGACAATTATCTAGTTAAGACCTAAACTGCCAATTATCTAGTTAAGACCTAAACTGCCAATTATCTAGTTAAGACCTAAACTGCCAATTATTTAGTTTAGACCTAAACTGACAATTATCTAGTTAGGACCTAAACTGCCAATTATCTAGTTAATACCTAAACTGCCAATGTTTTAGTAAAGACCTAAACTGCCAATTATCTAGTTAAGACCTACACTGCCAATTATCTAGTTAAGACCTAAACTGCCAATTATCTAGTTAAGACCTAAACTGACAATTATCTAGTTAGGACCTAAACTGCCAATTATTTAGTTAAGACCTAAACTGCCAATTATCTAGTTAAGACCTAAACTGCCAATTATTTAATTAAGACCTAAAATCCGAAATATTTAGTTAAGACCTAAACTGCCTATTATCTAGTTAATACATAAAGTGCAAATTATCTAGTTAATACCTAAACTGCCAATTTTTTAGTTAAGACCTAAACTGCCAATTATCTAGTTAAGACCTAAACTACCATTTATCTAGTTAATACCTAAACTGCCAATTTTTTAGTTAAGACCTAAACTGCCAATTTAGTTAATACCTAAACTGCCAATTATCTAGTTAAGACCTAAACTGCCAATTATTTAGTTAAGAGCTAAACTGACAATTATCTAGTTAGGACCTAAACTGCCAATTATCTAGTTAATACCTAAACTGCCAATGTTTTAGTAAAGACCTAAACTGCCAATTATCTAGTTAAGACCTAAACTGCCAATTATCTAGTTAAGACCTAAACTGCCAATTATCTCGTTAAGACCTAAACTGACAATTATCTAGTTAGGACCTAAACTGCCAATTATCTAGTTAAGACCTAAACTGCCAATTATCTAGTTAAGACCTAAACTGACAATTATCTAGTTAGGACCTAAACTGCCAATTATCTAGTTAATACCTAGACTGCCAATGTTTTAGTAAAGATCTAAACTGCCACATATCTAGTTAAGACCTAAACTGCCAATTATCTAGTTAAGACCTAAACTGCCAATTATCTAGTTAAGACCTAATCTGACAATTATCTAGTTAGGACCTAAACTGCCAATTATTTAGTTAAGACCTAAACTGCCAATTATCTAGTTAAGACCTAAACTGCCAATTATTTAATTAAGACCTAAACTCCGAATTATTTAGTTAAGACCTAAACTGCCTATTATCTAGTTAATACATAAAGTGCAAATTATCTAGTTAATACCTAAACTGCCAATTTTTTAGTTAAGACCTAAACTGCCAATTATCCAGTTAAGACCTAAACTGCCAATTATCTAGTTAAGACCTAAACTGCCAATTATCTAGTTAAGACCTAAACTGACAATTATTTAGTTAAGACCTAAACTACCAATTATCTAGTTAATACCTAAACTGCCAATTATCTAGTTAATACCTAAACTGCCAATGTTTTAGTAAAGACCTAAACTGCCAATTATCTAGTTAAGACCTAAACTGCCAATTATCTAGTTAAGACCTAAACTGACAATTATCTAGTTAAGACCTAAACTGCCAATTATCTAGTTAAGACCTAAACTGCCAATTATCTAGTTAAGACCTAAACTGCCAATTATTTAGTTAAGACCTAAACTGACAATTATCTAGTTAGGACCTAAACTGCCAATTATCTAGTTAATACCTAAACTGCCAATGTTTTAGTAAAGACCTAAACTGCCAATTATCTAGTTAAGACCTACACTGCCAATTATCTAGTTAAGACCTAAACTGCCAATTATCTAGTTAAGACCTAAACTGACAATTATCTAGTTAGGACCTAAACTGCCAATTATTTAGTTAAGACCTAAACTGCCAATTATCTAGTTAAGACCTAAACTGCCAATTATTTAATTAAGACCTAAAATCCGAAATATTTAGTTAAGACCTAAACTGCCTATTATCTAGTTAATACATAAAGTGCAAATTATCTAGTTAATACCTAAACTGCCAATTTTTTAGTTAAGACCTAAACTGCCAATTATCTAGTTAAGACCTAAACTACCATTTATCTAGTTAATACCTAAACTGCCAATTTTTTAGTTAAGACCTAAACTGCCAATTTAGTTAATACCTAAACTGCCAATTATCTAGTTAAGACCTAAACTGCCAATTATTTAGTTAAGAGCTAAACTGACAATTATCTAGTTAGGACCTAAACTGCCAATTATCTAGTTAATACCTAAACTGCCAATGTTTTAGTAAAGACCTAAACTGCCAATTATCTAGTTAAGACCTAAACTGCCAATTATCTAGTTAAGACCTAAACTGCCAATTATCTCGTTAAGACCTAAACTGACAATTATCTAGTTAGGACCTAAACTGCCAATTATCTAGTTAAGACCTAAACTGCCAATTATCTAGTTAAGACCTAAACTGCCAATTATTTAGTTAATACCTAAACTGCCAATTATCTAGTTAGGACCTAAACTGCCAATTATCTAGTTAATACCTAAACTGCCAATTTTTTAGTTAAGACCTAAACTGATAATTATCTAGTTAAGACCTAAACTGCCAATTATTTAATTAAGACCTAAACTGCCAATTATTTAGTTAAGACCTAAACTGCCTATTATCTAGTTAATACATAAAGTGCAAATTATCTAGTTAATACCTAAACTACCAATTATTTAGTTAATACCTAAACTGACAATTATCTAGTTAAGACCTAAACTACCAATTATCTAGTTAATACCTAAACTGCCAATTTTTTAGTTAAGACCTAAACTGACAATTATCTAGTTATGACCTAAACTGACAATTATCTAGTTAAGACCTAAACTGCCAATTATTTAGTTAAGACCTAAACTGACAATTATCTAGTTAGGACCTAAACTGCCAATTATCTAGTTAAGACCTAAACTGCCAATTATATAGTTAATACCTAAAGTGCCAATTATCTAGATAAGATCTAAACTGTCAATTATCTAGTTTATACCTAAACTACCAATTACTTAGTTAATACCTAAACTGCCAATTATCTAGTAAAGATCTAAACTGCCAATTATCTAGTTAAGGCCTAAACTGCCTATTATCTATTTAAGACCTAAACTGCCAATTATCTAGTTAATATTATCTCTCGTTTCTAGCCTTACAATAAAAGTAGACAAGGTGAAGTAGACATTCTTATGCCAAGATAAAGTAGACGTTATCTACTTATATCATACGCCTGTAACATGCCGTCTACTAATTTTATTTGATTGCTGCCGGTTTAATTTATAAATAACCATATGAAGCGTGTAATTATCGTTTCCAGTGTTTACGAAATGTAAATTTAATTCCAAGTTTACATTCAATCTATTAGCAGTAAGTCTACAGAACATTAAAAAAACACGTAAACATAAACTCGACAATAAACGTAGTTTACATTTGACTATATTATCCGTCTAGTGTGTAGCGAATATAAAACGCAACATAAACAAACAGATTTTAATTTAAATTTTTACTGCGACAAGTTTATAAATATGAATTTGTTGTTTTCAGGCGCTGAGGACGCGGACGATGGAGCTGCGCAATCGGTTGGAGCACAACGCCGAATACTGGAACGCACTGTTGCTCTCGTTAAGGGAATTAACCGAATGGGTAATTAGAAAAGACACCGAGTTGGGACTTGCGGCCAGACAGGACGACCACCGCGCGTTCAGACAGCAGTTGGAGGACAAGCGGCCGCTGGTCGAGGCGAGCTTACGCAGCGCTCGCCAGTTCGTTGCCGGCGAACCCTCCGGGGATTTAGCGAGGAATCTGCGCCGGGAATTAGTGAAATTGAGTGATAAGTGGAATGCTTTAATTGATCGCTCGGATCAGTTGGCTTCACGATTTGAACAAAATAATGTGGTAAGCTTATTTAATATAAGTACCAAGTCTAGCGAAATATAATTTGCATATTTGTAATCAGCATCAAAAATGCTTTCAGAAGCGTTTTTAAATTTTGCTGTAACTAAAAAAATAACGATTTTAGCAAAATATATTTCGTCGTTTCCGCGGTATTGACATCCCGTATCGATTGTATTTCTTAACTGAAAGCTTCCAGGGGAATATTATATACGTTTCCTGACTGATTTTGGGACGCTGAATCGATTGGTGAAGACTAGAAGTCTCTGCGAGCCGTTCAAAAGTTATGACAGCTTGAAATCAGTCGGAAATGCGAGATGGTGTACAGCGAAAAAATATATAAAACTTGTTTATTTGAAACTTTAGAGCGAAATAAACTGGAAAACGGTTTTCAGCACTACGGTATCCTTCGGGGAACCGAAAAAAAATTACGACAAAATTTTGGAAAAAAATTTTCTACGAAAATTACATCATTTCGTTCGAAAAATATGTGCTCTTTCGGTTTTTTTCGATTTTCTCAAGAGCGGTAAAAAGCAGCGAAATCATTTTTGGCAAACAGAAACTACACGACAAGCCGAACAAGTCGATGTGTAAATTGTCTGGAAAGATTCAATTATTCGTCGCGATATTTCAAACTGAAATTTACCCGATTCTCGATTTGCTAAGTAGATGTCTCGGAAACGGTTGCAGATAATCAAAAACGGATTGCGGCATCGTTTTCAAAAGGTAATTTTCCTGTTAATACACTAAGATTGTCCGCGAAAACTTCAAGACTTTCTGAGATCTCTACTCGAGCGCCAAAATTTCATAAAAATTTCTGCAATTTTTGCAAGCGGTAGTGAACGAAAAGAGCTAGCGAAATATAATTTATATATCTGTAAGCAGTAGCAAAAATGCTTTCAGAAACGTTTTTAAATTTTTAAATTTTTGCTGTAAAAAAATGACGATTTTGTCAAAATCGATTTTCTCGTATTTCGTCGTTTCCGCGGTCTAGACTCCCCGTGTCGATGGTATTTCTTAACTGAAAGCTTCCTAGGGAATATTATATACGTTTTCCAACTAATTTTGGGACGCTGAATCGATTGGTGAAGACTAGAAGTCTCTGTGGTGAGCCATTCAAAAGTTATTACAGCGTGATATCAGTCGGAAATGCGAGATGGTGTTCTGCGAAAAAATTTATAAAACTTGTTTATTTGTAACTTTAGAGCGAAATAAACTGGAAAACCGTTTTCAGCACTTCGATTTCATTCGGGTAACCGAAAAAAAATCACGAAAAAATTTTCAACAAAATCATTTTGTTCGAAAAATATGGGCTTTTTCGATTTTCTCGAGAACGGTAAAAAGCAGCGAAATAATTTTCGGCACACAGAAACTACACGACAAGACGAACAAGTCGATGTGTAAATTGTCTGGAAAGATTCAATAATTCGTCGCGAAATTTCAAACTGAAATTTACCCGATTCTCGATTAGGTAAGTAGATGTCTCGTAAACGGTTGCAGATAATAAAAAACGGATTGCGGCATCGTTTTCAGGAGGTCATTTTGCTGCTAATACACTAAGATTGTCCGCGAGAGATTCACGACTTTCCGAGATCTCTACTCGAGCGCCGATATATTTCTTAAAAATTTCTAGAATTTTTGCAGGCGATAGTGAACGGAAAGTGCTAGCGAAATATAATTTGTATATTTGTAATCAAGAGCAAAAATGCTTTTAGAAGCGTTTTTAAATTTTGCCGTAACTAAAAAAATAACGATTTTGACAAAATCTATTTTCTCGCATTTCGTCGTTTCCGCGGTTTAGATTCCCCGTGTCGATGGTATTTCTGAACTGAAAGTTTCTTAGGGAATATTATATACATTTTCTGACTAATTTTGGGACGCTGAATCGATTCGGGAGGACTAGAAGTCTCTGCCACGAGCCGTTCAAAAGTTATGACAGCTTGAAATTAGTCGGAAATGCGAGATGGTGTACAGCGAAAAAATATATAAAATTTGTTTATTTGTAACTTTAGAGCGAAATAAACTGGAAAACCGTTTTCAGCACTTCGATATCCTTCGGGTAACCGAAAATAAATTACGAAAAAATTTTGGAAAAAAAAATTCAACCAAAATTTTCCATCATTTCGTTCGATACATATGGGCTTTTTCGGTTTTTTTCGATTTTCTCGAGAACAGTAAAGAGCAGCGAAATAATTTTTGGCACACAGAAACTACACGACAAGACGAACAAGTCGATGTGTAAATCGTCTGGAAAGATTCAATTATTCGTCGCGATATTTCAAACTGAAATTTACCCGATTCTCGATTTGCTAAGTAGATGTCTCGGAAACGGTTGCAGATAATCAAAAACGGATTGCGGCATCGTTTTTACAAGGTAATTTTCCTGTTAATACACTAAGATTGTCCGCGGGAACTTCAAGACTTTCCGAGATCTCTACTCGAGCGCCAAAATTTCATAAAAATTTCTGCAATTTTTGCAGGCGATAGTGAACGGAAAGAGCTAGCGAAATATAATTTGCATATCTGTAAGCAGTATCAAAAATGCTTTCAGAAACGTTTTTAAATTTTGCTGTAACTCAAAAAATGACGATTTTGACAAAATCGATTTTCTCGTATTTCGTCGTTTCCGCGGTCTAGACTCCCTGTGTCGATGGTATTTCTTAACTGGAAGCTTCCTAGGGATTATTATATACGTTTTCCAACTAATTTTGGGACGCTGAATCGATTGGTGAAGACTAGAAGTCTCTGTGGTGAGCCATTCAAAAGTTATTACAGCGTGAAATCAGTCGGAAATGCGAGATGGTGTATAGCGAAAAATTATATAAAACTTTTATATTTGTAACTATTATTATTATTATAATCAAATTTCTTCTACCCTTTCGGGTGTAGAATGTTATTGTTGGTCTATTTCATGTTTTTTCTATTATTATTTTGTTCCAGCTCTTTTTGTTTCTTATGGTTTCCCTCATCTGGGCGTTTGAGATTCCCATGATATTTTCGACATATTTGTCCCATTTTTTTTTTGGTCTTCCCACTTTCCTTTTGCCCGATATTTTTGTGTGCCATATTAGTTTTGTTTGGTTGGTGTCTTCTCTTCTGTGTAGGTGTCCCAGCCATTGCAGCTGTGTTTTCTATTATCTTGTTCAGTTTTCTTATTTCAAGATCTCTTCTTATGTCCACGTTTCTGACTCTGTCTTTTCTGGTTACTCCGTATACTTTTCTTAGATACTTCATCTCTAGTGTCTGCATCTTGCTTTTTGTCTCCTATTTACCGTCCATGTTTCGCATCCATATAGCAGTGTTGGGATTAATACTACTTTGTATATTATTGGTTTTGTTTTTCTCGATATCTTTTTGTTGTTTAGTGTTACCCTTTGGATCGTCTGGAAGGTTCTTGTTGCTGCTTGTAGTCTGTTGTTTATTTCAACTTCGAGTTCCCCTTTGTTGTCTATTATTTGTCCTAGGTATTTCATTTGTTCGATTTGCTCTATTTTTGTGTCGTTTATTTTTATTTCTTCCATTTCTTTCCCTTCTCCTATTTTCATTATTTTAGTTTTTTCTGTGTTGATTTTCAGTGCTGCTTTTGCGAGTTCTTTGGTCCATACCTTTAGGTTTGTTTCTAGGTCCTTGATGTTTTTCGCTATTAGTGCTACATCGTCTACAAATATGCATTCTGTGATTTCTTGTGCTTTTAGGTTTCTGTATCCTATCTGTGTTTTTTTTGTTTTCTCTTTTATGTTTTTCATTACCGCATCAATAGCTAATATAAATAGGCATGGGCTTAGCGCTCCTCCTTGTCTTAGACCGTTTGTCATTGTGAAATTCTTGGACATCAGGTTACCGGTTCTTATACAGTTTTCTGTTCTAGTATATATGCTTTTTATTACCTTTATCAGTTTTTCTTCTACTTGTTGTTCTTTTAGTGCCTGCCATATGTATTCTCTATTTACTTTGTCGAAGGCTCTTTCTAGATCTATGTATGCTATATATATTTGTTTCTGGTGTTCTCTTAGTTCATCGATTAGGTTCCTGATTGTGAGTAAGTGATCTATTGTGCAATGTGCTCTTCTGAATCCGCTCTGCGAAGGTTCTAGGTTTCTTTCTATTTTTTGTCGTATTCTTTTTTCCAGTATGTCCTCGTATATCTTCTCTGTTGCACATAATAGGGAAATTCCTCTGTAGTTACTACATTCCTTTGTATCTCCTTTCTTCCATATTGGTATTATTGCTGCTGTTTGCCAGTCTTTGGGAATTTTTTCTGATTCCCATACTTCATTTAATAGTCTTTTTAATTGTACTATTCCTTCGTTTCCCATGTATTTTAGTTGTTCGTTTTTGATGTTGTCTATTCCCGGTGCTTTTCCCAACTTCAGTTTTCTTAATGCCTTGTTTACTTCTTCTGGTGTTATTTTTTCTTCTGTTGTTTCTTCTTCATTTTGGTTTTCTTTTCCAGATTTCTTCTGCTGTTTTGTTTGTTGCACCTCGTCTCTTTCTTCGGCAAACTCTTCTTTGCCCAGCAGCTCCTCAAAGTGTTGCCTCCATCATGCCGCTATTTCTTCGTCTGCTGTCAGTATATTCCCGTCTTTGTTCTTTATTTGATGTATCTTAATTATTTTTTCTTTTCTGTTTGTTCTTATTACGTTGTAGAATAGTTTTTGGTTTTCTGTGCGGTTGTTTTCCATTTTCTCTCCGAATTGTTCCCATGATGCTTCTTTTGCTTGTTTCACACTGTTTTTTACCTTTCTTCTTTGTGAGGTGTATCTTTCATAATCTGTTTTGCTTCAGTTTTGCTTTGTAGGTATCCTTGCCATAACTTTTTTTTTTCAGTTTTATTTCTTTTTTCAGTTCTTCAGTCCACCAGTTCGTTTGTTTTTTCTTCCTGTTGGTTTTTATTGTACCACAGGCCTCTTTCGCTCCATTTGTTAGCATGTTTTTGAAATCTTTCCATGTTTCCTCTGCATTCTCGTATTTCGATTTTTCCATTTTTTCTGCTTCTTGTTTTATTAGTTTCTGGTATTGTTTCCGTGTTTCTTGGTCTTTTAGTTTGTACACTTTTATTACTTCTTGTGTTGTGTCTTTTATTTTAATCTTTTCTGCCTCTGCTTCTTGTTTGATTGTTGCTCCTACTAGGAAGTGATCGCTTCCTATTCCGTGCGTCCTATAAGCTCGTACATCTTTTATTTGTTTCCTTTGGGTTTGTTTCGTTATTATGTAATCTATTATTGATCTTTCTTTTCTGCTGCGTACTTCTCTCATGTACTTGGGTATTCTCTTATGTTTGTATGCTGTGTTAAGTATAATTAGATTGTTTATTGTGCAGAAGTCCAGTAGTCTGTTTCCGTTTTCATTTTTGTGTTTTTCTCCATGTTTTCCGATTACGTTTTCTAGTCCTCTGTTCTGATTTCCTACTCTAGCGTTTATGTTGCCCATTAGGTGTAATGTTTCGTCTTCGTAGTGTTCTATGATTTCCTGTAGTTTATTCCAAAATTTGTCTTTCATTTCTTTTGTTTCGTTTTCGTCTGGTCAGTAGGCTATTATGTTGTTGGTTTTAGTCTTATTATCTTTCATTGCTCTCCGTTTCCCTCCTCCATTCCTTTTATTACTATGTTGTATTTCTTGCTTTTCTTGTCCAGTCGGGTTTTTAGTTGTTTTATAGTTTTATTTATCTCTTCTCTATCTTTTTGCCATTCTTCTTCTTTCTTTTTCATTTCTTCTTTCATATTTGTGATTATCTCGTTATTTACCATAAATATCTTCTCTTAATTGTCTATAGTTTCCTCCCATTTCTTCTTGAAGTTCTTGTTTCATTGAGATTATCGGCTTCTTTATTTCTTCTTATATTTGTAACTTAGCGAAATTAACTGGAAAACCGTTTTCAGCACTTCGATTTCCTTCGAGTAACCGAAAAAAAATCACGAACAAATTTTCTAAAAAAAAATTCAACAAAAATTTTCCATCATTTCGTTCGAAAATAATGTGCTTCTTCGGTTTTGTTCGATTTTCTCGAGAACGGTAAAATGCAGCGAAATAATTTTCGGTACACAGAAACTACACGACAAGACGAACAAGTTGATGTGTAAATTGTCTGCAAAGATTCAATAATTCGTCGCGAAATTTCAAACTGAAATTTACCCGATTCTCGATTTGCTAAGTTGATGACTCGGAAACGGTTGCAGATAATCAAAAACGGATTGCGGCATCGTTTTCAGGACGTCATTTTTCTGCTAATACACTAAGATTGTCCGCGAGAGATTCACGACTTTCCGAGATCTCTACTCGAGCGCAAAAATTTCATAAAAATTTCTGCAAATTTTGCAGGCGATAGTGAATGGAAAGAGCTAGCGAAATATAATTTGCATATCTGTAATCAGCAGCAAAAATGCTTTCAGAAACGTTTTTAAATTTTGCTTTAACTCAAAAAATAACGATTTTGACAAAATTGATTTTCTCGCATTTCGTCATTTCCGCGCTCTAGACTCCCCGTGTCGATGGTATTTCTTAACTGAAAGCTTCCTAGGAAATATTATATGCATGTTTCGACTTATTTTGGGACGCTGAATCGACTGGTGGAGACTAGAAGTCTCTGTGGCTAGCCGTTCAAAAGTTATTACAGCGTGAAATCAGTCGGAAATGCGAGATAGTGTACAGCGAAAAAATATATAAAACTTGTTTATTTGTAACTTTAGAGCGAAATAAACTGGAAAACCGTTTCCCGCACTTGGTTTCCTTTGGGTAACCGTAAAAATATCACGAACAAATTTTCCAAAAAAAAAATTATCAAAAATTTTCCATCATTTCGTTTGAGAACTATGACCTTTTTCGTTTTTTTTTCCGATTTTTTCTAGAACGGTAAAAGGCAGCGAAGTCATTTTTGCCACATAGAAACTACACGACAAGACGAACAAGTCGATGTGTAAATTGTCTGGAAAGATTCAGTAATTCGTCCCGACATTTCAAACTGAAATTTGCCCGATTCTCGATTTGCTAAGTAGATGTCTTGGAAACGGTTGCAGATAATCAAAACCGGATTGCGGCATCGTTTTCAGAAGGTCATTTTCCTTTTAATACACTAAGATTGTCCGCAGGAAATTCACGACTTTCCGAGATCTCTACTCGAGCGCCTGAAATTCTTAAAAATTTCTTCAATTTTTGCAGGCGATAGTGAACGGAAAGAGCTAGCGAAATATAATTTGCATATTTGTAATCAGTAGCAAAAATGCTTTCATAAATGTTTTTAAATTTTGCTGTGACTCAAAAATTAACGATTTTGACAAAATCGATTTTCTCGCATTTCGTCGTTTCCGCGGCCTAGACTCCCTGTGTCGAAGGTTCATTAACTGAAAGCCTCCTAGGAAATATTGTATACGTGTTCCGACAAATTTTGGGACGCTGCATCGATTGGTGAAGACTATAAGTCTCTGTGGTGAGCCGTTCAAAAGTTATGACAGCATCAAATCGGTCGGAAATTCGTGAATTTATTTATTTGTAACTTTAGAACGAAATAAACTGGAAAACCGTTTTCAGCACTTCGATTTCCTTCGGGTAACCAAAAAAAGTTTCGAAAAAATTTCGAAAATCATTTCGTTCGAAAAATTTGTGGTTTTTCGGTATTTTTCGATATTCTCGAGAACGATAAAAGGCAGCGAAATTATTTTGCGGCACAAAGAAACTACACGACAAGACGAACAAGTCGATGTGTAAATTGTCTGGAAAGATTCAATAATTCGTCGCGAAATTTCAAACTCAAATTTACCCGATTCTCGATTTGCAGATAATCAAAAACTAATTTCGGCATCGTTTTCAGAAGGTCAATACACTAATTGTAAGATCATCCGCGGGAAATTCAAGACTTTCTGAGATCTCTACTCGAGCGCTGAAATTTCTTAAAAATTTCTTCAATTCTTACAGGCGATAGTGAACGGAAAGAGCGAGCGAAATATGATTTGCATATCTATAATCAGCAGTAAAAATTCTTTTAGAAACGTTTTTTAAATTTTGCTGGAACTAAAAAAATAACGATTTTATACAAAATTGTTTTTCTTATCATTTCGTCATTTCCGCGCTCTAGACTCCCCGTGTCGATGGTATTTCTTAACTGAAAGCTTCCTAGGAAATATTATATACGTGTTCCGACTAATTTTGGGGCGCTGAATCGATTGGTGGAGACTAGAAGTCTCTGTGGCGAGCCGTTCGAAAGTTATTACAGCGTGAAATCAGTCGGAAATGCGAGATGGTCTACAGCGAAAAAATATATAAAACTTGTGTATTTGTAACTTTAGAGCGAAATAAACTGGAAAACAGTTTTCAGCACTTTGATTTCCTTCGGGTAACCGAAAAAAATTCACGACTTTTCTTAAAAAACTGTTTCCAGTTTCTGTTTCCAAAATTTCTTAAAAATTCATTCAATTTTTGCAGGTGATAGTGAACGGAAAGAGCGAGCGAAATATGTATTTGCAAATACATATTTTGCGAATATATGTATTTGCATATCTATAATCAGCAGCAAAAATGCTTTCAGAAACGTTTTTTAATTTTGCTGTAACTCAAAAAATAACGATTTTGACAAATTCGATTTTCTCGCATTTCGTTGTTTCTGCGGTATAGACTCCCCGTGTCGGTGGTATTTCTTAACTCAAAGGTTCCTAGTGAATATTATATACGTTTATCGACTAATTTTGGGACGCTGAATCGATTGGTGAAGACTAGTGATGGGTCAACTCGATTTTTTAAACCGGGTTAACTCGAGTTAAGGATAATTCGAGTCAACTCTATTTTCGATTTACCAACTCGAGTTGATACGCTGCATCACCGACCGACTAATCGGTTCAACTCCTTAACCATCATGGTCAACGGCGTAAACGCAATACATCGTGGTGCGGATATACCCGACCTACGGCGATTGTTGCTACATGTAGTGTAAAGTAAATATTTTCTACATATTATTGGGGGGGAAGTTTACCGGAATAATGCCAGGTCCTAGAAAAAGATCAGTGGTGTGGGAAGTGTTTAGTTTACTCATTGATGGAAAAGTAAAACGTAAAACATGTTCTAACACATATAAATTTTCTGGAAATACAACCACATTGATGAATCATATTAAAAAGAAACTTCCCAGTTAAAACATTGGTTTGATGGCGCTCGATAGTAAGTAATACAATATAATCAACAAGTCAATTTCAAAAATCAATTTTAGATGAATCGCCGATGCCGGCGATGCCTGTTCCGGTTTCGTCAAATGATGTCGAACCTCCAACAAAAAATTAAAACAAAGCCATTTAAATTTAAATCTAGACAATAAATCTGTGCAGAAATCTGGGGACGATGCCCTAATGCATATGATAGTCAAAGATTACCAGCCATTACAAATCGTTGAAAATGAAGGTTTTCGCAAATTTACCAAAACATTAAACTCCGAGTACAAAATTCCATCGAGAAAAAAACTTACAAAAATGATTGAAGAAAAATATGACTTAGAGTCCAGAGCTTACAAAAAGAGATTGGTGGATATTGAATACATTGCAATAACATCTGATATTTGGTCCTCAGATAGCAATAAAAGTTTTATAACTGTGACAGCTCATTTTATACAAAATGTAAAATTACATTCATTTGTTATTCCACTTCAGAAATACTAGAAAATCATACGGCTGAAAACTAGTATTGGATGATTGGAAAATAGATTCAAAAATAGTCTGCATAGTCACTGATAACGCTGCACCTATGAAAAAGGCAATTAGTGAGATTCTTAAAAAATGAAACCATTTATGTGTTGTTCATACACTTAACCTTGCTGTCAAAGACTGTATAGATAAAGAATGGGTCAAATATTACAAGTATTAAATATGTGCCGTTCGATGGTTTCCCACTTCAAGCATAGCAGCAAGTCGTCCTATGCTTTACTTGACATGCAAAAACAAATGAATATGGATTTACTAAAAGTAAAGCAAGATTTTCGTACCAGGTGGAACAGTAGTTTCTACATGCTGGAGCGCTTAATTAAATTGAAGTTACCGCTTTCTGCTGTTTTACCTACATTGAATTTACCACCATCAAATTTAGAGTCTCATGAGTGGTTATTGGCTGAAGAAATGGTGGCGTTTTTACATCCTTTTGAACAGTTAACTGTCATTTTATCCAGAGAAAAATACCCATCCCTGTCTTCTGTTATACCTCTTGTATTTGGTCTCAGGAAGGCTGTAAACAGCAAAACTCCACTGACAGTCAGGCAAGTTTTTACAAAAAATTCTTGACAATGTAGTAGAAAAACGACTTGGAATTTATGAAAATAATAGGACAGCAGCCATAGCTATCTTTCTTGACCCTCGATTTAAGAAAAGAGCATTCTTATTAGAAAATAATGCTAAGAATGCACAAATGTGGATAATAAATGAATTACAGGACATAATATCAGTTTCAGCAAATATCTCACATTTACGAGAACAACCATCAACTTCTACTGCTGCTGCATCTGAATTGACCTGTTCAGATGATGACATTTGGGCTGTTGTGGATAATAAAATAACAAAATCGAACAAAAAGTGCACTCCATATTCTTCAGCTGCTATGATAGTAAAACAGTACGTTAAAATGATCGCAAAAATGATCCACTTCAATTTTGTAGTGAAAAAGAAAGTTTATTTCCAGCATTGTTTAAAATGGCGAAAATAGTTATTTACATTAGAGTGTGGAAAGTTTGAAGCGCTCCAGCTAATGGGGAACTCGCCCTTCGGGCTCGTTCCCCAAACGAGCTGTCGCGTTGTAAAATCATTTCCGCACGAAATTTGGATATTTGTTTATGTATATTTTTTTTGGCCGACAATTATTATTTAAGAAACAAATAGACCTTCCGCCTCCACTTCCGGTCCCTCACACAGATTTTGTTGATTTTTTTTTTTGCTTGTTTATTTATAAATTCATTTATAATATATATATATATATATATATATATATATATATATATATATATATATATATATAAATATGAAGTCAATTATAAATTAGATTCTGGACGCCCCTGGTCTTAATTGGCACTTATAAGCCAACCATTTTATTTTTCGCTCATTAATTTTCATAAAAAAACTATTTTTTTTTTGCAAGATATATATATATATAAATATATATATATATATATATATATATATATCTTGCAAAAAAAAAATAGTTTTTTTATGAAAATTAATGAGCGAAAAATAAAATGGTTGGCTTATAAGTGCCAATTAAGACCAGGGGCGTCCAGAATCTAATTTATAATTGACTTCATATTTTTCGGCTAACTCGGTTTGGATAACTTGGTTTGAAATCGGGTTACGCAAATTTTTAACCGGGTTAACTCGAGTTAACAAAAATACGAGTTTGCCCCATCATTAGTGAAGACTAGAAGTCTCTGCCGCGAGCCGTTCAAAAGTTATGACACCTTGAAATCAGTCGGAAATTCGACATGGTGTACAGCGAAAGAATATATAAAACTTGTATATTTGTAACCTTAGAGCGAAATAAATTGGAAAACGGTTTTCAGCACTTCGATATCCTTCCGGCAACCAAAAAAAAATTAGGAAAACATTTTGGAAAAAAAATTTCAACAAAAATTTTCCATCATTTCGTTCGAAAAATATGGGCTCTTTCTGTTTTTTTCGATTTTCACCAGAACGGTAAAAGGCAGCGAAATCATTTTCGGCACACAGAAACTACACGACAAGACGAACAAGTCGATGTGTAAACTGTCTGGAAAGATTCAATAATTCGTCGCGAAATTGCAAACTGAAATTTAGAAGGTCATTTTCCTGTTAATACACTAAGATTGTTCGCAGGAAATTCACGACTTTCCGAGATCTCTACTCGAGTGCCAAAAATTCTTAAAAATTTCTTCAAGTTTTGCAAGCGATAGTGAACGGAAAGAGCTAGCGAAATATAATTTTCATATCTGTAATCAGGAGCAAAAATGCTTTCAGAAACGTTTTTAAATTTTGCTGTTGCTAAAAAAATAACGATTTTGACAAAATCAGTTTTCTCGCATGTCGTCGTTTCCGCGGTCTAGACTCGGCGTGTCGAAGGTATTTCTTAACTGAAAGCCTTCTAAGAGATATTATATACGTGTTCCGACTAATTTTGGGACGCTGAATCGATTGGTGAAGACTAGAAGTCTCCGTGGTGAGCCGTTCAAATGTTAGGATAGCGTGAAATCAGTCGGAAATGCGAAATGGTGTACAGCGAAAAAATATATAAAACTTGTTTATTTGTAACTATAGAGCGAAATAAACTGGAAAACCGTTTTCAGCACTTCGATTTCCTTTGGGTAACCGAAAAAAATTCACGAAAAAAATTTCCAAAAGAATTTTCTACAAAAATTTCCCATCATTTTGTTCTAAAAATATTTGCTTTTTCGGTTTTTTTCGATTTTCTCGAGAACGGTGAAAAGCAGCGAAATAATTTTTGGCACACAGAAACTACACTACAAGACGAACAAGTCGATGTGTAAATTGTCTGGAAAGATTCAATAATTCGTCGCGAAATTTCAAATTGAAATTTACTCGATTCTCGATTTGATAAGTTGATGACTCGGAAACGGTTGCAGATAATAAAAAACGGATTGCGGCATCGTTTTCAGGAGGTCATTTTCCTGCTAATATACTAAGATTGTCCGCGAGAGATTCACGACTTTCCGAGATCTCTACTCGATCGCCGATATTTCTTAAAAATTTCTCGAATTTTTGCTGGCGATAGTGAACGGAAAGTGCTAGCGAAATATAATTTGTATATTTGTAATCAGGAGCAAAAATGCTTTTAGAAGCGTTTTTAAATTTTGCCGTATCTAAAAAATAGCGATTTTGACAAAATCTATTTTCTCGCATTTCGTCGTTTCCGCGGTTTAGATTACTCGTGTCGATGGTATTTCTGAACTGAAAGTTTCCTAGGGAATATTATATACGTTTTCTGACTAATTTTGGGACGCTGAATCGATTAATGAAGACTAGAAGTCTCTGCCGCGAGCCGTTCAAAAGTTATGACAGCTTGAAATCAGTCGGAAATGCGAGATGGTGTACAGCGAAAAAATATATAAAACTTGTTTATTTATAACTTTAGAGCGAAATAAACTGTTAAACGATTTTCAGCACTTCGATATCCTTCGGGTAACCGAAAATAAATTACGAAAAAATTTGGTGCAAAAATTTTCAACAAAAATTTTCCATCATTTTGTTCGATACATATGGGCTTTTTCGTTTTTTTTCGATTTTCTCGAGAACGGTAAAGAGCAGCGAAATAATTTTTGGCACACAGAAACTACACGACAAGACGAACAAGTCGATGTGTAAATTGTCTGTAAAGATTCAATTATTCGTCGCGAAATTTCCAACTGAAATTTACCCGATTCTCGATTTGCTAAGTAGATGTCTCGGAAATGGTTGCAGATAATCAAAAACGGATTGCGGCATTGTTTTCACAAGGTAATTTTCCTGTTAATACACTAAGATTGTCCGCGGGAACTTCAAGACTTTCCGAGATCTCTACTCGAGCGCCAAAATTTCATAAAAATTTCTGCAAATTTTGCAGGCGATAGTGAATGGAAAGAGTTAGCGAAATATAATTTGCATATCAGTAATCAGCAGCAAAAATGCTTTCAGAAACGTTTTTAAATTTTGCTGTAACTCAAAAAATAACGATTTTGACAAAATTGATTTTCTCGCATTTCCGCGGTCTAGACTCCCTGTGTCGATGGTATTACTTAACTGAAAGCTTCCTAGGGAATATTATATACGTTTTCCAACTAATTTTAGGACGCTGAATCGATTGGTGAAGACTAGAAGTCTCTGTGGTGAGCCATTCAAAAGTTATTACAGCGTGAAATCAGTCGGAAATGCGAGATGGTGTTCTGCGAAAAAATTTATAAAACTTGTTTATTTGTAACTTTAGAGCGAAATAAACTGGAAAACCGTTTTCAGCACTTCGATTTCCTTCGGGTCACTGAGAAAAATCATGAAAAAATTTTACAAAAAAAATTTCTACGAAAATTTTCCATCATTTCGTTAAAAAATATGTGCTTTTTCGGTTTGTATCGATTTTCTCTAGAACGGTAAAAGGCAGCGAAATCATTTTCGGCACACAGAAACTACACGACAAGACGAATAATTCGATGTGAAAATTGTCTGGAAAGATTCAATAGTTCGTCGCGAAATTTTAAACTGAAATTTACCCGATTCTCGATTTGCTAAGTATATGTCTCGGAAACGGTTGCAGATAATCAAAATCGGATTGCGGCATCGTTTTCAGAAGGTCATTCTCCTGTTAATACACTACGATTGTCCGCGGTAAATTCACGACTTTCCGAGATCTCTAGTCGAGCGCCAAAATTTCTTAAAAATTTCTTCAATTTTTGCAGGCGATAGTGAACGGAAAGAGCTAGCGAAATATAAATTGCATAGTTGTAATCAGCAGCAATAATGCGTTCAGAAACGTTTTTAAATTTTGCTGTAACTCAAAAAATAACGATTTTGACAAAATCGATTTCCTCGCATTTCGTCGTTTCCACGGTCGAGACTACCCATGTTGATGGTATTTCTTAACTGAAAGCCTCCTATGAAATATTATATACGTGTTCCGACTAATTTTGGGACGCTGAATTGATTGGTGAAGACTAGAAGTCTCTGTGGTAAGCCGTTCAAGGGTTATGACTGCGTGAAATCTGCGGGAAATGCGAGAGTCTATTTTAGTGTATAGTGTATATATTATATTTTATTAACCCTTTACCGCATCATGTGCCATAAATGGAACAAAGCAAAAAAATATTTTATTTAGCGTTTTAATTCAATTTTAGTCCTAATTGCATAGCTGCTCATATCTGGCACATATAAATACTGCGTGCAATATATGCGGTATTGCTCTGATGTTTGGACAACCAGCGCTTTCGCGGTTTCGAGTTCATTGTTGTCGAATTTCAAGCCACGTCTCTAAAAAAATCCAAAAAGGGATTGTCCCATATGTGGTACACTATGAAGTTATGGACTATCATACGATGCATTGGTGTTTCTTGTAGATATGGATACAAAACTATTTTACGGTAAAATGGCACCCATTTTCCGAATACCGGATAGTATTGCCAGTGAAGTATCAGATCTGTCCGATGAAGACATCATAAACCAGACGATACTGGCTCCAGATAGTGACGTTGAGGAGCCTAAAAATTCCTGCAACAACTTCAGATTCCTCTGATGATGATATCCCTTTGTTTAAAATACGAAGAAGCAAGATGAAGAAACCTCATAATTGGGTAGAAGGCAATCTAAGAAAATCTGAAAATGAAACAAAATTTACTGGTTCTGAAGATCTACCTTCTTCAGTTACATAATTAGAAACTCCAGTCCAATTTTTCAAGTTTCTCTTTCCTGCTAGTCTTATAGAGATAGAGCATATTACTGAACAGACAAATTTATACTCAGTGCAACAACGTCCGAACAAACCAGCTAACATAAAAAGTTACGAAATTGAACAATTCATAGGAATTACTATTTACATGTCAATAATTCAGCTTCCTTCTACAAGACATTATTGGAATATCAGTATTGGTCATCGAGCAGTAAGCGACGTAATAACATGTAACAGGTTCGAAGAAATAAAACGTTTTTTGCACTTCAATAACAATGATAACATGATTGAAAAAGATCAGCCTGGACATGACAGATTATTCAAGATCAGACCCGTTCTGAATCAGATTAGAGAACAACTACTAATGGTTCCCAAAGAAGAATTTCTTGCTGTGGACGAACAGATTATACCAACAAAAGCGCGAAGTCAACTAAAGCAATATAATCCAAAAAAAACACATAAGGTGGGCTTCAAAAACTTTGTTCTGAGTGGTATTTCGGGATTCAGCTATGACTTTGATCTATATGCTGGTTCCCAAAGCAATACTGTACTTCCAGGAGCACCAAACCTTACTATGAGCAGCAACGTGGTTGTCAAATTAGCACATTCGATACCAAAACATCAACATTACAAGTTATTTTTTGATAATTGGTTCACCAGCATACCCCTTATGATATATTTTACTAACGAAGGTATTTTACCATTAGTAACAGTAAGAATAAATCGTGTTCCAGGAGCTGTAATGCCGACGGAAAAAGAAATGAAGAAGAGAGGCAGAGGTCATATGGTAGAAAAAATAGCCAATATAGACAATGTAGATGTCAGTGTAGTATCCTGGTTTGATTTTAAAAATGGTTCTACAATGTCAACATATGCTGGAAGTGAACCAAAAGGAGAAAAAAGAAGATATTTCAAACAAGAAAATGCCCATTAAATGTTATCTTGCCCTAACAGTGTCCTAATCTACAACAACTACATGGGAGGCGTAGATCTTCTTGATTCGATGTTAGGATTTTACCACATAAAAATCAGGTCCAAGAAATATTATTTGAGAATATTTTTTCATTTTATTGATATGACTGTCGTGAACTGTTGGTTACTAGCCAGAAGAGCTAAGAAATTTGAAATGCCTCTTTGGGATACCAAACTGGCAATAGCAGATGCTCTATGCAAGGCAGGAAAACCAGCTAGACAAAGCAAAGTAGAAAGACCATCAAGTAGTAGTAGCCTTCAACAAATGTACGAAAATTAACGAAAAAAGGGACCGACTAAAGAAATTGGGGTATTTATGTAGATATCCGCAAAGATGGGTTTGACCATTTTCCCTACTGGGATGAAAGAAATAGGTCAAGATGCAAAAAACATATATAATTTGCACAAAATGCACAATACCGCTGTGTCTTAATAAAGAAAGAAACTGTTATTCACGGTTTCATACCGAATAAAGTTTATTGTACCCTGAAAATACTGAAATAGTTTTACTCTAATTATACTTACATACCCTAATAAATGTGACCATTTACAACTGTAATATTTTGTTGTTGCAGGATATGTTCCATATTTGGCACAAACTTTTTTTTTGTTGAAAAATGAAGTTATTTTGCAGGCTATATTTTTTTTATTATTTTTACGTGAAAATAGAATTAAAGTTTTCATCTAATAAATTTTTTGGATAAAAAACAAAAATTTATGCGGTAAAGGGTTAAATTAATTATTTTTTTGTTTTTACCTGTTGTTTTTATACACCATTATTGGAGACGAAGTTGTCTTTTTGGCCACGGGTGGCGCTAAGCGCAGTTACGCACGGAGCGAATTGATGATAACCTCTAGTTGTTATAACCTCAGTTGTTGATTTTTTCCGTTTCTTTAAAATTCCAGCATTCACAGAATGAGTTACACTTAAAAATAAACACTTAATTTGAATATTACCATAGCAACATAATTTACGACCACAACACAATCGATACTATCTAACCCATCTACAATTTAAAACTGGCATAATTTCAAATCGTTTCAAACACTTCTCCCTTTTGCAGAAGTTAAAACATTTGTGTGCAATATTAGAAGAGTCTTCGGCGGCCGTCGCCCGACTGGAGCGAGCGACCTTGAGCTGGAGCGGTCCCAGGAGCGCGGCCGAAGCCCGCGAGTTATTAAATAGTTTGAGGACTTTGGAACAGCAGCTTCCACCGTTGCAGCGATCCTTGGAGGAGGCACGAAGTCAAGCTTCCATGTTGGGATCCGCTGTGCCTCAGACTTCCGCCACTCAGTTGGAAGACTGCACTGCTAGATGCAGAGCTTTACAAGCTGCCATAAGGGAAAGGAGAGATGTTTTGACTAGCTCTAGTCAAGGTAAAATTTATTCTTATTAGAAAAAAAAAAGATCAATTGTATACCAGACAGACAAGGTGAGGTTAGGTTGAGCGATACTGTGTGCCTTAGTCTTCTGGCACTCAATTGGAAGATTGCACTGCAAGATGCAAAGCTTTACAAGCCGCCATAAGGACAAGGAGATATGTTTTCACTACCTCTAGACTCTTATCTACCGAAAACTGTAATGTTTATCCTCCTTCAGAGTGCACAGTATCATTACTGATAAGTCATCTAGTCAGGTGGTCGCAGACGAAACTTCTCACTGCTCTCAGCCATCAGGGCTTTCCTTAGTATTCTAAACACCCTTTGGGCATTAATTGCATCGCCCCAGACTATAAGATAACGATAAAAAAGCTTAAACCAGATTAAATAATTGTTTTGTGTTTTAGGTGAAATGTCTCCTGGTCCATCAAGTGTTCAACCGCCGTGGGAGAGAGCGACAACTCCAAACAAAGTACCTTATTATATTAACCATAACATGGAAACCACGCACTGGGATCACCCCCATATGCTAGAGCTAGCCGCTTGTCTCCTTCAGTTAAACGAAGTGCGCTTTTCCGCTTACCGTACAGCTTTAAAACTACGTGCCATACAGAAGAAGCTTTGCTTCGATTTAGTTACTTTAGCCGCGGCTTCGGAAGCCTTCGACATACACGGCCTCCGCGGCCAAAATGATCGTTTGTTGGATGTGGCTGATATGATGTTGATCCTAAGAGCCATATTTAGTAACACTGGACAACAACATCCAAATCTCGTCGATATTCCACTTTGTGTGGATTTAACACTTAATTGGTTACTTAATGTTTATGATAGTCAAAGAACTGGACAAATAAGAGTACTTAGCTTTAAGGTAAACACCATTTAAAATTCAAAGTCCCTATAATATTTATCATTTTTATTATCTAGGTTGGTTTAATATTATTGGCGAAAGGTCATTTGGAAGACAAATATCGCTACCTTTTCCGTTTGATAGCGGATCCCCAACAAAGAGCGGATCAAAGGAAATTAGGACTCTTGTTGCACGATGTCTTGCAAGTGCCGAGACAGTTGGGAGAAGTTGCAGCTTTTGGAGGCTCTAACATTGAGCCCAGCGTGAGAAGTTGTTTGGGCGAGAGAGACGATCTCGAGGCAACACACTTTTTGGCCTGGCTCAAACAAGAACCGCAATCTTTGGTCTGGGTACCTGTTTTACATAGACTCGCCGCTGCCGAAACCGCCAAACATCAAGCCAAATGCAACTCATGCAAACAGTATCCAATTGTTGGCCTGAGATATAGGTAAATTTCTCCAACCTCAACCTTCTTGTATTAACATTTTATTTCTTCAGGTGTTTAAAATGCTTCAATTTTGATATGTGTCAATCTTGTTTCTTCTCTGGACGTTTAACCAAAGGCCACAAGCTATCCCATCCAATGCACGAGTACTGTGCAGCTACAACTTCAGCTGAAGACGTTCGCGACTTCACCAAAGCCCTCCGCAACAAATTCAAGAGCAAAAGACATTTCGTTAAACATCCACGTGTAGGTTATCTTCCAGTGCGCTCGGTCCTAGAAGGAGATGAGCTTGAAAGTCCAATTGCTTCCCCTCAACACAATGACATGCATTCGAGGTTGGAGATTTATGCAAGTCGGTTGGCAGAAGTCGAGCTGAGAGCTGCATCTCCTGAAGATGAACATAGACTGATTGCTGATTTGTGCCAATCCTTAGAAGGCGCTCCAGCAAGCCCAGGCCAGTTGATGTTGGTTATTGATGAAGAACAAAGAGCTGAGTTACAAGATATGATTAGGGAATTGGAATCTGAAAATACTGCTTTAAGACAAGAATATGAGCAGCTACAAAGAGGTTTGAAAAGTATATGTTTAATGGTATTTGTTTTTAATATAATTTGCTTCAGGTACAAATCCTCATCCTCCTCCAGCTCAACACGATGTCGTAGCTGAAGCAAGGCTTTTGCGTCAACACAAAGGACGCCTGGAAGCCAGAATGCAAATTCTAGAAGATCACAATAGGCAACTCGAAGCTCAACTTCAAAGATTAAGACAGCTGCTGGATGAACCGGCAGCTACCACTACTCTCCAAACGCGATCTGTAACCGCGTCTCAGTTGAATCAGGACACTCCTGGGAGAGTCACCCAACCTCCTCCCCCAACCAACGATCATCGCTAACATATTATGTTGAGCTTTTAGAAATTAAATATCGCACCTCATCGTACTTATAAGCATATCATATGTAGGAACGCTTCAAATGTAATACTCAGTATATATCATGTATACCATATCATTAATATACATATTGTTTTTGTGGCCAATGTAAAAAGAAATGGAAGGATGTTAGAAATGGAAAAGTCTGCGTTTATTTAAGCCTTCTATAAGTTTACAAAATCGAATTCTCGGTCCATGACTAAGGTGATGATAAGGCTTTGAAGATCCGTATCGAATTTAGCGTTGCCTAGTTGTGGATTCACGGGCTGTGGTAGAGGTACAGCAAGGTAGAAGTTTGGACTTGTTAATTCCAAGCTGGTTTTCAAAACCTTCAAGTCAATGTTTTGTCTAGATTCTCCGGGTAGTTCAACTTTGACGATCATGTTCTCGCAACTTGCAGTTGCATTCGTTTTTCCGGTCATCTAAAATAAACGAAAGGAAATTTAATTAAAATATTTTTTAATGTAATGGACGCGTCTTACTTGTAAGAATACATCTGATGGGGAAACTTGTTGTCTATATGACACGTCCCATTTCGGCGTCTTTTTCCAATCGCACTTGCTACTAACAACTTCGGTTTCTTCAAAATACTGCTCGATATCTTCGATCTTCTTACGAGTCTCTTTAGCTTCCTTTTTTATTGGTTCTTCTTTGTTTGGTACGCTTATATCGGCAGGACTCAAGTCTTCAATGGGATATATAACGATATTAAATACAGTAGAATTATATAAATATGTTCATAAAATTGCAATTACAGGATCGTTGAGAACCGCCCCAACTGTAGCTCTGGAAGTCATGATATGCCTTCCTCCCTGGAATATCTTATGAGTGAGGCAAGGATGGGAGCCTTTAGGATGCAAATGTAATGGTACATGGGAGGCTCTGGCGAGGTCAAGGCACGAATGTAATATCAGTGCCAAATTTGTGTTAGAGCGAATTCGTGTTATAGGATTTCGTGTTATAGAATTCTTTTCCCATATTTCTAAATGTTTTAGAGCGAATTCGTGGTATGGGTTACCGGAGCGAATTCGTGTTATAGGATACCGTGTTATAGAATGCTTTTCCTATATTTCTAAACGTGTTAGAGCGAATTCGTGTTATAGAATACCGTGTTATAGAATGCATTTCCCAAATTTCTAAACGTGTTGGAGCGCATTCGTGTTATAAGTTACCTTGTTTAAGTAGGGTCATAAAACATACAAAAATGCAACACTACAGGTTTCAATTGACGAGGACATAACATATCGAATACCAATCAACAGACGCGTTTGTTGTGCAATAGCCCAAAGACAGATAGCTCACAAAGGCTATCTATCTTGTGGAAAGTGGAATTCTAAAAAGACCAAGGAAAATTGGCATACATTTTTGGAACAAAGAAAGGTTGCAGCCAAGATAATTCGAGGAACCAAACGAAGCTTCACACAAACAAAACTAACCCAAATCGAAGAGAGATTTCCTAAGAATAATTCCAGAGATTTCTTTGGAACCTTTAAGCAGGCACTCAGAAAATAAGCTCCGCCAAGCCTCCACTTCAGAGACTCACAAGGCAAACTGGCTTATAACGACAACTGCCACCTTTTGGCTCAGTACTTCAAAAATCTACTCAACTGTGACCCACCCAGCGAAGACTTCGACTATAAAGAAACCACACCAAACCCGGACTCGCTTCCCCCTTCATTGGAAGAAGTTGGCCAGATCATTCAACTTCTTAAGAATAATAAGGCAGCTGGAGAAGACTCTATCGTTGCTGAACGGTGGAAAGGTGCTGGAAACAATGCCGTGCGCAAACTAACCGATATCATCCAGGACATCTGGGAAATAGAGAAATTACCACCCGATTGGAAATCTGCTCTGATCTATCCGCTTCACAAAAAGGGAGATATTACGGATCTAAATAACTACCGTGGAATTTCTCTCGTCCCGGTAACATACAAGATTCTCTCGAAGGCGTTACAAACAAGGGCAGAAAATCAGTTGGATAGTCAACTGGGAGAATACCAAGGGGGCTTCAGGAAGACCCGATCCTGTGTGGAACAGATCCTCAATCTTAAAACTGTACTTGCTTACTCCAAGATGAGAAACCGCAAGGTGGTCGTCACCTTTGTTGATTTTATGAAGGCCTACGATTCCATTGATAGAGAAACGCTTAACAAAGTACTCCAGGAACTAGCACTAGACAACAAAACCCGCAGACTAATTCTAGAAACTTTGACCAACACCCATTCCAAGGTTAAATTTAGAGGCGAGATTTCAGAAAGCTTCAAAATAAAAACTGGAGTGAGACAAGAAGATGGACTTTCCCCACTTCTCTTCAACTGTGTCCTTGAAAAGATTATGAGAGAATGGCGCAAGGAACTGAACAATTTGGGTGCTCAGAGTGGTATCTACCTGGGACATAAGAACCATGGACTAGTTGTAGATTGCCTGGCCTTTGCAGATAACATGACACTGTTTGCTTATTCCCTTGAGATGGGACCAATGCAGGTAAACTGCCTCAGAAAACAGGCTGCCAAATTGGGTCTTCAAGTATCGCTAAAGAAAACAGAATTCTTCACCAACATCAGAGAAGCAAACAGAGAGATGTTACTAGAACAGGGAAACATCAAGAGGACTGAGAAATTTAAGTATCTGGACGAATGGATTGAACCCAACTTATCACAAAGAGCATCATTATCCAAGAGAGTCAGCAAGTTAGAACTAGCCTATCGGCTGACTAAGAACACTTACAATAAGAAATGCCTGTCACACAACCTGAAACTTAAACACTACACATCAATCTTACGACCAGAAGCCCTGTATGCCATGGAGTGTCTTTCCTTGAACCGAAGGGGTCTAATAGAGAAATTGGAAATCAGAGAGAGGAGAATCCTCAGGAAGATCCTAGGCCCAGTGAAGGAAGATGGGGAATTCCAAAGATGGCATAACTCTAAGCTCTACAAACTTATTGAGATGCTGACTGTGCAAGGAAAAGAAGGGTAGCTTTCTATGGTCACGTTGCAAAATTGCCTCCAAACCGACTAACCAACTGTCTGTTCACCTTCTGGCAAAACAAGAAGCTTCATACCATTTGGTTGACAGAGACCGAGAAGGATATTAAAGAACTGGGAATAACAGATCCCCAAAACAGGCAGTCTGTCAGACGCACCCTGAAGGAAGTCCGTGGATTTTAGGAAAAACCTCGAAGGAAAGGTACCCCCTGGATAGAAGAGAGAAAGGAGTTACACCGACAGAAGATGCGACAGTACTGGGCAAAGGTCAAAGCCCAACAGTTGAACAAGTGTGGTCCAAAGTAGGCCTATTCGAAAGAAGAAGAAGAAGACGCGTTTGTCCTCTCACCATATGTCGGAAGATGAATTTAATAGGTAGCATTGGGAACCAAGAGGTATATAGTGAAACCATCTACGCTTTTCCGATGATATTATGTTAATAACCAGCGATCTCAATCAACTAGAGCTTATAATGATAGAACTCCATGAAGCGTCCCTGCGGGTAAGACTAAAAATAAATCTGAACAAGACCAGGGTTATGAGTACCTAGGTCACTTAATTAAATTGGGCAAGGAAAATCAAACGTCTGAGATAACCAGAAGAGTACGACTGAGCTGGGAGTTGTATGGGACATATTCTTAAAGAACAAAACGTCTCAAGAGAAAAGTCTATGATAAATGCATTTTCCCAGTATCCACATATGGTCTAGAAACTAAAACATTAACACATTGCAGTTCGTTGACGTACTTATACGTTTTCTCCATTTGAAATATGGTAACTGACGACGCTAAAGTACGTCAATTTATAATCGAGGTATAAGAGCCATTGACGTAACTGTACGTTATTTTTAATTTTAATTCTTTCCCTGAAGAAAATCGACTGAAGAACGACAGCAGGCAGTTTCCGTATGGTCCGAGAATATTTTGTAGGAACGTAATTATTGGTAAGTCTGTTTGATTTCTTGGGGTTTTGAGAAATTTTCATTTTGAAAATTTTAGGAAAACTCTTGCACTCGAATTTTTCCTCGATTTTTTGGGAAACTGTTACTGGGGCAACACCAAGAGGAAGTTTGAGGATTTGCCTCGACTTTGAACGAGGAGAGGACGAGAGGTGGAGTTTTTATTAAATTTTCAGAAATACCGTTATATGGATTATGGACCAAACCTCGAGAAACTGAAAAAGTTGTTGGACGCCAGTCTTTGAATTTTTTCAAGCTGCTTCTTCATAGAGAGATCAGCTTAGTTCTACTTCCCTAAAGTTGTTGGAACATTTGGAGATTGCCCATGATTTTCGAAAAAAATTATACTTGGATCTTGTACCACATATTGTGGAACTGAAGAAATTGTCGGAAAATTCTTCTTGGTTTAGTACAGCAAGTACAGCATTTTGTACTGAGCCTTGCAGAACTAAAGAATTTTCTGAAAAAGTAATTCAATTCGCGAAACCAAAAAGTAATTGGGGGGACCCTTACCAGAGGAACAGAAAATCTTTTGAAAAAATCCTCAGTCTCTCGAAAAAAAATTTCATTTAAAAAATTTCTCATTTTATGCCTTTGTTTTCGGAAAAACTAAGCCCTAATAGTATTTTGAACCAGAAAATTTGCAACTTTACAGATTTTTTATCTCTCTCATCGCGCAGCCTGTGTACAGTTACCAGAGAAAAACAACACAAAGAGCATTGGAAAGGTAAGTCCATGGTCCATGCTTTGAATCGGCCTACAAGACAAAATACGCAATACAGAAATTAGGAGGAGAACGAAGGTAAAAGACCTCACTGGGAGTATAGCTAAATTTAAGTGGCGTTGGGTTGGACATATGGCACGGCAGGATACCAATAAGTGGATAATACGTCTAGTAGAATGGCGGCCACGATTAACGATTAAAGAGATGTCTCATACATATGGAACATCTTATCCTCATCGTCTGACATATGGAAAAATTTTTAAGAGGCTAATTTTTATATTCAGGAAGCTGCAAATAATACCGGAAGAATGGAACATAGGCCTGATATGACCTCTGCATAAAAAAGGTGACCAACTAAATTGCACAAATTACAGAGGTATAACACTCTTAAATACAGGCTACAAAATCTTATCAAACATTGAATTGGTAAAACCATACAACATTATAGATAATCAGATAAACTTAATAAAGACGGAACAAAGCTTGAATATATAAATATACTCAACCTTTCCGGAACTCTATAATACTAATGAGTCTTTTTAGGACTACCAAAAACAAATCTCGTATGAAATTTGTCAGTTATTCTATAGCTTTCAGTCCACCTTCGTGGCACTCAACAAAAACCATAAAAATAACATTGATTTTTAAGATCATGTCTTTCCGATACCTTGAGTGGATAGCCATCTGTGGACGCGTGCTGATGAGAGATAAATCTCGAAACGCGTCCACAGATGGCTATCCACTCAAGGTATCGGAAAGACATGATCTTAAAAATCAATGTTATTTTTATGGTTTTTGTTGAGTGCCACGAAGGTGGACTGAAAGCTATAGAATAACTGACAAATTTCATACGAGATTTGTTTTTGGTAGTCCTAAAAAGACTCATTAGTATTATAGAGTTCCGGAAAGGTTGAGTATATTTATATATTCAAGCTTTGTTCCGTCTTTATTAAGTTTATTATCAAACATTATCCATAGCAGAATAGTAAGTTATGTCGAACATATAATTGGAAACTATCAATGTGGATTCTGTAGTGGAAGATCGACAACCGATCAAATCTGAATTTATGGTGGATACATACCACACATTCGTGGATTTCAAAGCTGCATACGACAGCATAAATAGAAAGGCGCTATATGACGCGATGCAAGAACTTGAAATACCACCCAAGCTTATAAATCTCACGAGACTTACAATGAAACAAGTGATATGTGCAAGATACAAAACGAAACATCCAGGCAATTTAAAACACGAAAAGGAGTGAGACAAGGGGACGCTCTTGCGTGCCCACTGTTTAAATAGTTCATATACCTAGGTTCCCAAATAGATAATGAAAGAAAAAACGAAGAAGAAATAAAGCGAAGAATAATCACATCTAATAGATGTTACTATGGAGTCGAAAAACAACTGAGGTCGCCGAACCTGACAAGAAAATGAAAATGTATAATATACAAAACATTAATAAGGCCAGTATTAACATACGCTTCAGAAGCGTGGACCCTAAGCAAAGCAGACCAGAACCTCCTGGGAGTCTTTGAAAGGAAAATATTGAGAAAAATATTTGGCCCCGTCCAAGAAAACCAGGCATGGAGGAGCAGATACAACCACGAGCTGTACCAAATATATGAAGATGTCGACATAGTAAAAATAATAAAACTAGGAAGACTAAGATGGGCAGGACATCTAATGTGGATGAATGACGAAAGACCCACAAAACGAGCACTTAGATCAGAACCTGATGGAAGTAGAGGAAGAGGTTAGGTTAGGTTTTTTGACATCTACCAAAATTTTGGTAACATCTACCAAAATTGCGATGGATAGACGGGGTAGAAAAAGACCTGAGAAGCATAGGGGTAACTAACTGGAAGAATAAAGCCCAAGACAGAGATGGATGGCGGAAGATCCTTGAGGAGGCCAGGACCCACCCAGGGTTGTAGTACCAACGATGATGATGAGGATGAATTTTTATATCCAGCAGAAGAAGAAGCTTTCTGGGAAATTGAAATCGAGAAAAAAATATTATTTGAAAATTGTTCCAATCAACTTAAATACAAAAAAACTCGTTGTAAACTTGACTATTTTCCATATTTGTCGTGAAAAATACCGTTTTATGCATCTGGTAAAACTGAGTGCAGAAGGTGGATTGGCAAACGGAAAATGTTTTGGCAGTACAGTTTGCAATAAAAAAAATCTGAATTCAAAGGAGATTTACAAATAACTTACATTTTGACTGTGAAACTGGAACATCTTCTTCATCAGATTCATCTTGCTTTTGCGGATTTAATAGATTCGAGAGCAGTTGTAATTCACAACCAAACTCACTCATGATTGTCATTCAAATATTGACCAAACAATCCAAATATCATAGCAACGCAATAATAAATTAACAGTTTTACGGTTAGTAAAGCGCATGCGCGTCCGCTATATTTAAAAGGCGGGAATATGAAAGTTTCGGGCACATTTTGTTGTTTTCACTGGTTATACGGCAAAAAGTGCTCGAAAAACATGGTGGAAATTGACACATGCACACAAAAAAAATTCACATAAGAAAAGGTATTAATTCAATTTTTAAAAAACAATCGATATCCTTCAAACTTTCAGTATTATTGAACGTTTTTTTCTAAAAAAAATATTTCTTAGTCTTTTTATATATCTTACTATATTTCTTATATATCTTACAATCATTCTTGTATATCTTACTATCTCTAGTTCTAATGAGATACTTATGAGTTGTTTTATTTATGATAGAAAAACCTGGCTTATACCCGGCGTGTCGCTGCCGCATAAGAAATTCGAATCGTCTTGCGTCGAGACTTGTAGGTGAAAGTGCGGAAATGCGTTTGCCACCTATTGCTGTTTTCCATTACATCGTCAATGTGGCAAGAAAATTCTGATTTTTACGAACCCGAAATTTTGGAAAATTTGGAATTCCGGTTCGCAACCGGCGAAGAAAGGAAATTTACAACCCTTGCAGAAAAGTGTTGGAATTTGCAAATTGCGGCGGTAAAAGTTTAAAAACGAGTGAAATATGACGCGCGAAAAATCGTCCACGATACGCAGGGCTCCGAGGGACGCACCGCAGAAGCGAAACATGTAAACTTGGAATGTCGGCAATTTCCTGCGGAAGCACACCGTGCAAAATTTTCTCTAAAATTCACAACCACCTCCCAGCCAGAATTACATTTTTTTTTGCAATAACTTTGCCAGTTATGAACTTTTGCAACTTTCAATAGCCCATGACATGGTCCGTCTGTTCTAGATCTGCCATTGTAGGACAGGAAGTTGTGCCATTTGTACTTTTGTAGATGCGGATTGCTATCCTACCGGTTTTCTTTTATCGGCCGTGGAGACCTCGTGGTTTCTGCGAATCGGCAAATGGGCATACCTCACGCAAGATACCGTCGACCGTCATCGAACGGTGAAGAGGAAATTGCAAAATTCCACCCATTTTCGTTTCGGTAGCCGCAAACGTCTGTTTTTGCAACTACAATCGCACGACCGCATTTGCAAAAAATTGCGCGCCCTCTCCGAAGACCCAGAGAGGAAGAACCTGCGAAACCGGATCCGCGCAAACCGGAAGCCGTTCCGTTGAGCGGTCGGCTCGCAATACAACGTCAAAGAAGATCGATTTTTTTTCGGTTTTTAGCAATTATCTCCAAATTTTCAGCGTGTGCTCGAAAATTCGTGACATCGTTTTGTGCGGAAAAAATCGCCGCTCCTGATGTTACTACTTTCGTCGCGATCAGCCCAAATACGACCGCGCAGATGCCCAAAAACTGAAATTTTGTTTTCGCGCCACACCCCTGCCGCCTACCGCATCATCACTATATTTCAAACATCAGTCAATTATCTGCAGTTTTCCAAACATTTTGCTACTTTTGCCAGGCAAAATTCCTTTCGCAAATCCCTCAAAATGTCTGTTTTCATTCTCAAAACACGATTTGACGTATTTTTCCCGCCCCGTCCTAAAAAGGCATTACGCTATTCTTTTAGTAGATTGTTGATTTCGTTGCTGACTTGTACTGCGACCTTCATAGATACTACCCACTCTTTTCCACTAATCCTTGGTATGCTTACCCATTTAGAGCGCTTTCTGTAATCCTGATTCCTTTAGGAATTTCAGGATCTAGGTGGGATTCAGGGACTGTAACTCCTCTGCGTTCAAGCAGTGGGCCTCAGTGTCTCTTGCGATGCAGTGCTCCGCAGCCTTTGAACAGATGTATGGGGGTTTCCTCTGCTGATTCACATAATCTGCATCTGTCATCTTCCTCTGAGCCTAGAACCGTAAGGTGTTTTCTAAGTTTGCAGTGTCCCATCAGGACTCCTGTCAGAATTCTAAACTTGTTCCTGTTTAGTTTCAGGCAATCTTTTGTTCTTTTCGGATTAAAAGATCCAAGCATTACTTTGGATGTCTTAGCCCTGGATGTTCTTTCCAGGTTTTCATCCAATGTCCTCTTATTTCTTCATCTAAACTTTTGTCGATGGTGTGCATAGACTTATTACAAAATCGTTCCGCACCTATAAAGGGATTACTGGTTCACTTGTTTGTGAGGTGATCGGCTTCTTCGTTTCCATCTATACCAGTGTGTCCTGATACCCAGTATAGCGTTACTTTATTTTCTCTGCCGAGCTTGTTTAGCTTTCGCACACAGTCCCATGCCAGTTTGGATCCGATGGTGTATGAGCTAATGGCCTTGATGACTGCTTGGCTATCCTACAGGATAGAATTTCCAATAATTCCTGTCAAGGTTAAATTGTACTCATCTCTCGATTGCATGTACCTATGCTTGGAAGATGTACCTATGCTTCCAATGTAGATTCCAATGGAGTCAAAGTATTTGGTCCAAGGGCCAAACACTCCTGCACCAGTACCTTCCTTTGTCTTCAAACCATCTGTATACCACTTGATAGCACTTTGTTCTATGCGGTATGCTTAGGCTTTACTACTACATATTGCTGTGTAGTTTTTCTCGAAATCGTATTTGCATACCATTTCTTCTTTAGAAACTTCCAGCCAGGGGATCTTGGCACCAAGGCTGTTCCGGTCTCTGCTCCCAATTACTTTACCTCTGCATATTCCTTCCTTTCTGAACCTTATAATCGCCGATCTGGGGACCCCTCCACGACAAGGGGCAGGGGAGTCAGATTCAGCAGCAGTTCCATTGCTGCTGTCGGGCATGACCCCATCACCCCCGTGATGCAGACACCCCACCGTCTTTGAATCTTCTCAAGCTGCTTCTTCATAGAGACCAGCTTAGTTCTACTTCCCCATGCAACTGCCTCATAAGTGATCGCAGGTCTCACTATAATGGTGTACATTCTTCGCAGGCTTGTGGGTTACAACCCCACGTTTTTCCTACCAGTTTTCTGGATTAGCGCGCGTTTGGATTTTCCTACCATTTCTTCAGCGTGCCTGCTCGATAAGAGTTACTTTACCTCTGTCTATTCCTTCCTTGCTGAACCTTACAATCGCCGATCTGGCGGCTCCCTGCACGACAAGGTGCAACGGAGTTAGATCCAGCAGAAATTCCATTGCTGCTACAGGCCAGAATACAGGCCAGTTTTTGAATCTTCTCAAGCTGCTTCTTCATAAAGACCAGCTTACTTCTACTTCCCCATACAACTGCCTCATAAGTGATCGCAGGTCTCACTATAATGCTGTACATCCATCATAGGATTGTGGGTTTACAACCCCACGTTTTCCTGCCAGCGCGCGTTTGGCTTTTCCCACCATTTATTCAGGGGTGATGGCATATATATGGTCAAGATAGCCAACCGAAACGTCAACCTCGCCTGCCCGAGTGGTGACTATGTCATCCGGTGCACCCTGCTAGAACTAAAGAGGCTCTGACTACCGAGTCACGGCGGAATAACCGTTCAACCTAGAACTGAAGGAAATGTCGTTCTAACTTCTAATAATAATAAATTCTAATAAATTAACTTCTACCTTCTAAATTAATCCCTCCCTCTATCAATCCGCATTGGCCAGCGTGATAGGTGAATGCTAAAAAACCTCAAACCAAGATGGAAAGCAAAAATCATAGATGGCCCTCAGTCCCCGGCAGACCGTTTGTCCCCGGCCAAGGCGGAGGTCGGAAAAGACAACAGTTGGAGGGTGCTAAGAATCACCGGGTTGGATCAGGCCGCCAAGGAAGACGATTTAAGAAGGATTTTCCCAGAACTGGATCCAGGATGCCCAAGACCGAGCAAGATAGTCTAAGTTAAGAGATGGTCTTCCTCGGTGGTGTAGTTGACAACATACCAGCCTTTCAATGCAGGAGAGAGACCCGGGTTAGAATCCTGGTCGTGGAGACAACAACTAGGGCGGTTTTTATTAAGCGTCCGGACTGCCCACCCAGAATGAATGCAAAATATGCGATACCAGGGTGGCGCATACTAAAGGCCAAGGTGGAATAGGGGGTTTAGTGAGAGCTTCTCCGAACTTTCGGTTAAGAGAGGCTTATGTCCTGCAGTGGACAAGCTGCCATATGATGATTCAACGTGCCTGTTCTATAGGAGTTTGCTATCTATACTCGGGCCGGCGAGAGAATGCAGCTGTACTGCGCCTACAGGTATGAGGGGCAGGGGACGCGCCCAGGTACGCGCAGATTAGTTTGCATAAAGAAATATGCGTCAGTTTTTCAAATACGGACAACTAAACACCGCGCACTCGAAATCTAATGGGGGTAAGCGCAGAAAAATGATAGACTCGTCGAGACGAGATGCATTCTCACGCCGGCCCGAGTGTTATACCCAGATACTGTTAGTATTATCTCCTGTAAGTATTCTACTGCCATCCCATCTAACATTATTAGCTGTAGGCCGTTTAACCTTCCCTTCCTAAAATGAAACAAAGTGTCGAAAAAAGTGTCATATGAAGTGTCTTCGAAGTACAACGTACAAGTGTTTCCGAGACAAACGAAGTGTCGTGCGGCACAAATATCAACACTTCCCCGACACAAAAAATGTTCATCGAAGCTTGAACTGTTCCGATTTCAAAAGACACTAACAACACTACGTTGAGGCATCACTGATAGATATACGCCATTTCATTTCGACAAGGCTTCTAAATACTTAAGCTACGTGCACACTGTACTGAAAACTAGCGAATAGTCCTGTAATAGTTTGACTATATCTGTGTGACCGCATGCCGTATGCCGCGTTGCCGGTGGCGTGGAACACGTGTAATCGCCACTGACCCGCCTGGAGATCACACCGACGTACCGGATCGACCGTTCGACTGGTATCCTCTGTCCTAAGATTTCAGTCTCCAGAATGCTCCAGAATGAAGGGCCGCCTGTGTTTTAGAGGCGGCGAGCTGAAGGCCCCCCGTTTACGTCCACTCCTGAAGTTCCACCGCGCGCGTGACCCTGAGACGCAGCATATCCCAGCACCTGTCGGTGAAGACAAGTGCCAGGTCGTCTGCGTATGCCACAATACCCACCCCTGTGGACAGTAACCATCTCAGCGTCCGCACAAGGCCGTCATAGGCGACATTCCACAAGAATGGTCCTAAAACCGATCCCTGCGAACCCCCGCAGACTACCCCTGCTCACGTTCTCCTCCTCGCGGTACCTGATGGTTCTGTAATCGGCAGTGAGCCTCAGCAACGTCTCCGGTAGTTTCCACCCTGCTAGGGCCTCTAGAACGAACCACCATTGTACCGTGTTGAAGGCATTGGCGACATCAAAGCTGACGACCACACAATGCCCCCTGGTACGGTACGGTCCCCTGTTGGTCACCTCCACGACACGAAGTACAGCCCGAATGGCATGCTCAGTCCCAACCCCTTTACGAAAGCCGAACTGCTGCGGAGCGACCCCGCCCCCTTTCTCTATAACGGCTTGTAACCGCCATAGAAGCAACCTTTCCAGCACTTTTGCCCCGCCGTCCAGAAAACAGATCGGTCTGTACGCACCAGGCGTTGAGGGATCCTTACCCGGCTTTGGAATAAGGGCCAAAATAGCCTTTTTCCAGCACCTGGGAAACACTCCCTCTTCCAGACATCTGTTGCAGACGTCGGCAAGTCCTTCGAGGTCCCCCCTGCTGCCAGGCAGAACAGCTCGTTAGGCAGCTCGTCTGGGTCGGTTGCCCTTTTTCTCGGGTAGTGAGGCTACCGCTCTTCCGACCTCCTCCACGGTGAAGGAGACAACCCCAACGCACCGTCCCACGACAGCGTCTCCCCCCCTCGCCATGACGGGGAAAAGGTGGTCATCCACGGCTTCGGTCCCATCTATCACGCACGCGTCCGGCACCCTTCCCTCGGTGCCCGAACCAACCGGTGATAAGCCCCATGGATCGCGGTCAACCAGGAAAGAGAGTTCCTGCCACCGCTGGGACCACCGCTGCCTCCGCGCAATCGCTCGTCTAAAATCACCGCGGTTCTGTTTCGCCCGCTCCTCCGCAGCCTCACACGGCTCTCTAAAGTTGACGCCTAGACGCCACCGTCACGCGTCTCGCTTCCGCCACTTTTTTCGTCCACCAATAAATCGGCTTCCGCCCCTCCTGAGGACAGACGTCTTTGAGGGAGGCCAGCCCTGCGACGCGTCAACCACACTGTTCACGAACGCCCCCGAAGATCCTCCGCGGTCAGCCCGTGCGGTGTACTTCCTCGAGCCATCTCCTGAGTAATAGCTTCCCGGTCAGCTCTCCCAACTATCCAACGAGCACGGTGCTCTCGCGGCTGCCCCTCGATGGCGTTACTGTACAAGTAAAAGGAAACGCATTGGTGGTCGCTCAACGACTCCCAATGCCTGACTCTTCCCATCAGTCCCTGCGATGCGAAATGTCAAATAATGATTACGTTGTCTTAAATGAGCACGTCGCGTAGCAATAGTGAGAACGTGCCCATTTAAAACAATGTAATCATTAATGATTAATCGCCTGTCAAATAATGATTACATTGTTTTAAATGGGCACTTTCTCACTATCGCTAGGCGACGTGCTCATTTTAAACAATGTAATCATTATTTGACAGGCGATGAGTGTCGCGCATATGGGAATCGACCTAAAAGCTACATACACAAATAAAAAGTTCGTGTGGAAAATGTTGGGTAAAATAGATAAGACTTTTGTTAGAAAATCTCAAAATTTATTTTACTTTAACTTTGATCAATCAGATGCTGATTGCATTAATTATAAATATATCAATATTTAATTAATAAACTATGAAATGTAACTACAAGTCATGTATATACAATAAAAACGAGAATCTGTTTACAGTTTTCCGTTGAAAAAAGAAATATATTAAAGAATTAAACGTGAAAGTAAGAGAAAATATTTCGAAAAAGAAAAATCTGAATATGTATATATTTCTTAAATAAGTACCAGTAAATACATAAAAACCAGACAGATACCTACTTAACGAAAATTAAATAATAACGTTTTGATCCACACACTACAATTCCTGTTTTGTTGCATTTACTCAAAAAATATTCTATTTTTCCTTTCAAACGCACTAAAATTATCGACTAGAGTCAAGTAGTCAAAGTATTCACAAAATATATTTTAAAATGAAGATAACAAGTAACAAAATAATATTAAAAATTTTGTATAAATAATGATTTTATTGCTAAAAAAAGTTAATTAGAAAAAAGGTCAAAATCACCTTTATACATATAATTAAAAAATTATATGTATAAAGGGGATTTATACATATAATTGAGATTGTAGCCAATAAGTTAGTTAAAACGAATCTGTGACTAAAAACTCTATTAATATGTACAAACTGAACTTTATTTAAATTTCTTGAATTTCGTTGGATTACCTTTACCTACTTCATTTACAAATTCACAGAAATATATAGAAAAATAAATAAAGTATATACTATATATTATCCTCAATAAAAATTTCAACCAATATGGTAAAAATACAAATTACTGTATAATCCTAAACATTTCAATTCACATTTATGTAACATATTTATATGAACATCGACCAATAACACGATCGCCTCCCCTCTTATATAAAAAACTCTCCTAACAATTTTTGTTCCAAAAAACTTACATTTACAGCAAGCCGACAGTGTTATTCATCAATGCGCGACTTTTCTCAAAATTTGTACAACAAACAAACAAATGCTGCCAAGTTATTCATAAACAAAAAGGAAATAATAACATACATATATTGGCCCAACAAATTTCTTCTTCTAATACCCATCATATATATATATATATATATATATATATATATATATATATATTTATATTTATATATTTATATATTTATATAATAAAAATAAAGAGGAAAATAATAAGTCTAAAAAACAGTTTCAAAATATATAATAAAAAGTATTAATCTAATCAGTTTTCTTTATACAAATATTACAAGGATTGGTAAACTATTTTACAGAAACTACCCCGAGATAGAAATAATTTTTTGAATTACTTTTAATGAAGCCGCAAGATATCCTGAATCCTTTTAAATCATTGATTACGAAAGAACAACACAATTATAAATTTCTAGACATTTTATCAAAACTCCATTCTAGTGCCTAAAACAATATTGTTTACTTAGTCTATAAACCAATCTATACGTTCTAGTCATTTCCATCTAAGAAACATTAAACTCACGTATAAAGCTCGGTATAGAAAACTAGCGTATAGTTGTGTGACCGCTTCGTATATTTCCACTATACGTATAGTTCAACAATAGTTTTGGACTAGTTCACACAGCCATAGTCAAAGTATGGCACAACTATACGCTAGTTTTCCATATCGTGTATTCGTAGTTTAAGTCTAAAAATGAATAAAGAATTAATTTCCTAAGCAATCTATACGTTCTAGTCATTTCCATCTGAGAAACTTAAACTCACGTATAAAGCTCGGTATAGAAATTTCCATCTAAGAAACTCAAACTCACGTATAAAGCTCGATATAGAAAACTAGCGTATAGTCGTGCTATAGTTGTGTGACCGCTTCTTATGGTTCAACTATACGAATAGTTTTGGACTAGTTCACACAGCCATAGTCAAAGTATGGCACGGCTACACGCTAGTTTTCTATACCGTGTATTCGTAGTTTCAGTCTATAAATCAATAAATAATTAATTTACTAACCAATCTATACGTTTTAGTCATTTCCATCTAAGAAACTTTAAACTCACGTATAAAGCTTCGTATATAAAACTAGCGTATAGTCGTGCTATAGTTGTATGACCGCTTCGTATAGTTCAACTATACGAATAGTTTTGGACTAGTTCATCGCACACCTATAGTCAAAGTATGGCACGACTATACGCTAGTTTTCTATACCGGGTTTACGTAGTTTAAGTTTATAAATGAATAAATAATTAATTAATAACCAATCTATACGTTCTAGTCATTTCCATCTAAGAAACTATAAACTCACGTACAAAGCCCGCTATAGAAAACTAGTGTATAGTCGTGCTATAGTTTGACTATAGCTGGATGATCGCTTCGTATAGTTCAACTATACGAATAGTTTTGGACTAGTTCACACACCTATAGTCAAAATATGGCACGACTATTCGCTAGTTTTCTATACCGGGTTTACGTAGTTTAAGTTTATAAATGAATAAATAATTAATTAATAACCAATCTATACGTTCTAGTCATTTCCATCTAAGAAACTATAAACTCACGTACAAAGCCCGCTATAGAAAACTAGTGTATAGTCGTGCTATAGTTTGACTATAGCTGGATGATCGCTTCGTATAGTTCAACTATACGAATAGTTTTGGACTAGTTCATCGCACACCTATAGTCAAAGTATGGCACGACTATACGCTAGTTTTCTATACCGGGTTTACGTAGTTTAAGTTTATAAATGAATAAATAATTAATTAATAACCAATCTATACGTTCTAGTCATTTCCATCTAAGAAACTATAAACTCACGTACAAAGCCCGCTATAGAAAACTAGTGTATAGTCGTGCTATAGTTTGACTATAGCTGGATGATCGCTTCGTATAGTTCAACTATACGAATAGTTTTGGACTAGTTCACACACCTATTGTCAAAATATGGCACGACTATACGCTAGTTTTCTATACCGGGTTTACGTAGTTTAAGTTTATAAATGAATTAATAATTAATTTACTAACCCATCATACGTTCTAGTCATTTCCATCCAAGAAACTTTAAACTCACGTACAAAGCACGGTATAGAAAACTAGCGTATAGTCGTGCTATAGTTTCACTATTGTTGACTGACCGCTTCGTATAGTTCAACTATACGAATAGTTTTGGACTAGTTCACACAGCTATAGTCAAAGTATGGCACGACTATACGCTAGTTACTATAAAAAGTCTCATAGTACTATAAAAAGTCTCATAATGCCTCCTTTAAAATCCATTCTTTTCATTGGAACAATCCTGTTATAAATATTGACTGTTCTTCCCATTGGAACAATCTTAATGATTAAATTAGAACAATTTTTTTTTTAATTCAAATAACAAATATATTCTACAATTTGTCTAAAGATACGTACGCACGCTATAGACAACTAGTCCTGCTATAGTTAATCTAGGGCATACGGTATAGAAAACTAGCGTGTAGTCCTGCTATAGTTTGACTATAGCTGTGTGATCGCTTCGTATAGTTCAACTATACCAATAGTTTTTGAGCGGCCAAACACCTCTAGTCAAACTATAGCCGGACTATACGCTAGTTTTCTATACCGTGTGTACGTAGCTTTATAAATCATTTATGTCAAAGTCTATGGCATAGACTTTATTTACTCTATCTCATAGATTGACTGGTGAAAGCTAAATTCTTTTTACTATTATGTATATATGGAATAACAGATTACAATTTACGTTAAGCTACGTACACGCGGCATAGAAAACTAGGGTATAGTCCTGCTATAGTTTTCTATACCGTGTGTACTCCAAAACTATTCGTATAGTTTAACTATACGAAGCGGTCATACAGCTATAGTCTAAAGCTACGTACTCACGGTATAGGAAACTAGCGTATAGTTTGAGTATAGTTGTGTGGCCACCTCGTATAGTCTAAAACTAATCGTATAGTTGAGCTATACGAAGCGGTCACATAGCTATAGTCAAACTATAGCAGAACTATACGCTAGTTTTCTATGCCGTAGCTTAAAGCTACGTACACACGGTATAGAAAACTAGCGTATAGTCCTGCTATAGTTTGTCTATAGCTTTGTGACCGCTGCGTAAAATCCCAAACTATTCGTATTGTTGAACTATACGAAGCGGTCACACAGCTTTAGTCTAAAGCTACGTACTCACGGTATAGGAAACTAGCGTATAGTTTGAGTATAGTTGTGTGGCCACCGCGTATAGTCTAAAACTAATCGTATAGTTGAGCTATACGAAGCGGTCACATAGCTATAGTCAAACTATAGCAGAATTTTTGACGAATTTTCAAAAAATGTTTTTTTGTAACATTTTCAAAACGCGATTGCAGATGAACCAAAATCTTTATAATTATTAAAATTTATTCGATCAATCCCAACAGTCCAAAGTTGTTTTTGGCAAGGTTTGGCAAAAATCCGTTCGTTCGTTTTTTAGTTATAAAAGTTTCAGTTTTTATTTGCCAAATTTGCAATTTAAAATTTTGAGTTAAAAAAATTTGCACATGTATTCCTCAAGGTTTAAACTTAAAATCTGCAAAGTTTCGACAAAATCTGCAAGTCGGTCTCTCTGTGACAAATTCTTGAATTTACAGACGAATTAAAAATAATTTTCTTGCAAACTATTCAAAACGCGTTTGTAGAAAAACCAAAATCTTTAAAATTTTGAAAATTTGAACAATCAATCCCAACAGTCCATAGTTGTTTTTAGCAAGTTTTGGCGAAAATCCGTCCGTCCGTTTGCCTGTCACAAAAGTTTCAATTTTTGTTTGCCAAATCTTTCCAAATTTGCAATTTTGAGTTTCAAAAATTCGCACATATATTCCTGAAGGTTTAAACTTGAAATTTGCAAAGTTTCGACAAAATCCATACTTCGGTCTCTCAGTGACAAATTTTTGAATTTACAGACGAATTTTCCAAAAATGTTTTTTTGCAACATTTCCAAAACGCGATTGCAAAGCAACCGATATCGTTAAAAATTTTGAAAGTTTGTGAGATTAATTTCAACAGTTCGAAGTCGTTTTTGGCAAGTTTTGGCGAAAATCCGTTCGTTCGTTTGTCTGTTACAAAAGTTTTAATTTTTATCCGCAAACCGTTCTATCCGCCACAAATTTTTGAAATTTACAGACGAATTTAAAAAAAAAAATATCAACATTATCAAAACGCAATTATAGAAAATCCTTAAAATGTTTAAAATTTTGAAAGTTTGTTGATTCAATCCTACAAACGCGATTGCAAAGCAACCGAAATCTTTAAAAATTTTGAAAGTTTGTGCGATTAATTTCAACAGTCCGAAGTTGTTTTTGCCAAGTTTTGGCGAAAATCCGTTCGTTTGTTTGGCAGTTACAAAAGTTTCATATTTTATTTGCCAAATCTTACAAAATTTGCAATTTTAAATTTTGAGATTCAAAAATTTGCACACATATTCCTCAATGTTTAGTCTTAAAATCTGCAAAGTTTCAACAAAAACCGCACGTCGGTCTTTCCGTGACAAATTTTTGAATTAACAGACGAATTTTCCAAAAATGTTTCTTTTGCACCATTTTCTAAACGCGATTGCAGAGAAACCAAAATATTAAAAATTTTGAAAATTTGTAGGAGTAATCCCAAGAGTCCAAAGTTGTTTTTTGCAAGGCTTGGCGAAAATCTGTTTGCTCGTTTGTTAGTTAGAAAAGTTTCAATTTTTATTTGCCAAATCGTTCCAAATTTGCAATATTAAATTTTGAGTTTCAAAAATTTCTACATATATTACTCAAGGTTTAAACTTAAAATTTGCAAAGTTTCAACAAAAACCACACGTCGGTCTCTCCGTCACAAATTTTTGAATTTACAGACGAATTTTCCAAAAATGTTTTTTGCAACATTTACAAAACGCGATTGCAGAGAAACCAAAATCTTTAAAATTTTGAAAATTTGTACAATCAATCCCAATAGTCCAAAGTTGTTTTTGGCAAGGTTTGGCAAAAATCCGTTCGTTCGTTTTTCAGTTATAAAAGTTTCAATTTTTATTTGCCAAATCTTGCCAAAATTGCAATTTTGAGTTTAAAAAATTTGCACATAAATTCCTCAAGGTTTAAACTTAAAATTTGCAAAGTTTTGACAAAATCCACACGTCCGTTATTCGTGGTAAATTTTTTAATTATCAGACGAATTTTCCAAAAATGTTTTGTTGCAACAATTCGAAAACGCGATTAAAAAGCAACCGAAATCTTTAAAAAAAAATTGAAAATTTGTGCGATTAATTTCAACAGTCCGAAGTTGTTTTTGGCGAAAATCCATTCGTCCGTTTGTCTGTTACAAAAGTTTTATTTTTTATCCACACACCTTACTCCTGCTATAGTTTGTCTATAGCTATGTGACCGCTACGTATAATCCCAAACTATTCGTATTGTTGAACTATACGAAGCGGTCACATAGCTATAGACAAACTATAGCAGGACTATACGCTAGTTTTTTATACCATATGCACGTAGCTTAAAGCTATCTATACACGGTATAGAAAACTAGCGTATAGTCCTGCTATAGTTTGACTATAGCTGTGTGACTGTTTTGCATAGTTCAACTATACGATTAGTTTTGGACTATACAAGGCTATCAAACAGCTATAGACAGACTATAGTAGGACTATATGCTAGTTTTCTATGACGTATGCACGTAACTTAACTATAGCAGGACTATACGCTAGTTTTCTATACACACTGTATACACACGTACCTGTAGACTAGATTGTTATAATGCAACATAGATTTTATATTAGTAGTTTTGCTTGTACATTTAAAATAAAGATTGTCTTTGCAAAAATGTTTAGAGAAATAATAATTTAGTTTAGTTTCGACTGATATAGTCTAGATAATACAAATGGTTTGTTCCTTCGTAGAATCTAAGAATTAAAAGAATTACGAAATCATGAAACTTCAATATGTTCAAACTGCTAAGAGAAAAAATAAATTACATAATAATAGATGGTACACGTAGTTTGTTTTGTACAGAAAAATAAATTTCAGAAGGGTACATAGCGTTCGCTGACGGAAACAAGAATAAAAAAATATATATAACTTGGTACATTATAAAAATTACTCTTTTCGCGAAATAATTAGTTATCAGGGTTGTCCGGTATAGTTGTGTAATCTAAAATGTAAGGTTTTTGTGTAATATCTTCAACGGTGTGACCATTGCAATCATTGCCAGAATGTCCCATTCCGCCGCAATTAAAGCAATTGGGATTTCTGGAGGGCTGTGGGGGATTGCTGGAATAAATGACAGAATAAGGAGGAAGGGTGTAAACGTCGTTTTGCTGATATGGATAAGGAAAAGGTGCTCTAAAAGGCGTCGTGAAATACCTGCTCGGGTGGACGTGCGACATGGTATAAGGCACAGTGCTAAACGGCGGCATTTGGGCCGAGTCGAAGATGAATTGATGGGGGATTCCGTTCATTCGAGTTTTCGAATCGGTGCCGCCCCTGCCTGGGCCGTGCGGCGTCACCGACGGCGTTATCGACGGCGTCTCCGTCGGTGATTGGTTGTTGCTGTTGTTACTCGACGTCGAGTTCGAACAGTGCAGCGAATTTTCCGCTTCTAATTTCAACACTTGGATTTGATCGGTGAGAAATGTGAACGACGGACGCACCCCGTTCATTTGTTTTATTGGATCGTACATTGGACTGCTCAACCACTGGTGCTCCCTCAATTTATCCTCTGATATATGATTACTCTAAAACATATTTTAATCAATGTTAATAAAAGAAACTGAAAGAACTGATAAGATATAAATGGACGAGCCAAGCTAACGGCCCGCGTACACCAAAACCGATTTTGTCGACCGATCGCGGACAAAACTACCCGGACTAGTGGCTCGCGTACACCTAATCCGTCATCGGCCGAACTCGGACGATTGAATCAAACACTTGTAAAAGAAAGAGAGCGCGTACACAAACACGACCGTCAACATCCGATGATGCCCGAAAACGGCCGAACTTATTGGGATTTCTCGCCAGTCTGCCGGCGTCTACAGTGCAAATTGAGTGTATTTATAGTTAAATTTTGTTGTCTACCTAAACGACTATGGATATTGAAAAATTAACTCTGTTAAGTGTTCTCAACACTCTGTTAAGCAACACTGAACACAGTCAACTACAGAATACCGGCAACGGCCAATGTCGCCACAAGTTGTAACCTATTCGTTCTATTATAAAAACAACCAATTAATTTTTCAATATCCATTGTCGTTTAGGTATATAACAACAAAATTTAACTATAAATACACCCAATTTGCACTGTAGACGCCGGCAGACTGGCGAGAAATCCCAATTTGTGGGAGTTGATCGGCCGTTTTCGGGCGTCAACGGACGATGACGGTCGTATTTGTGTACGCGCTCTCTTTCTTTTAAAAGTGTTTGATTCAATCGTCCGAGTTCGGCCGTCGTCGCCCGAGCAAACTTCGGCCGATGAAGGATTAGGAGTACGAGAGCCGTAAGAAACTCATAGTCAGAGTTACTTCCGACATTCACAGTATTTTTTTCTTAATCCAAAGCAGGGATAACCCAAGTCTCGCGGGCCACATGTGTCCCCTTCACTTTCTAAAGCGCCTTTCAAAAGTTTTACAATCCAAAATAATCTTCCACATATGTCTTTCAATGGCAATTTTAATAACAATATCTTTATATCAGGTTTATTTTGTTAATACAGGGATCATTTGAGTTCATGATTCAGTGTTCGTATTTATGCTAATACGTGTGGCCCCGTTTCTTACTTGTGGCCCGTACAACATACAGTATAATCTCGGTAATTCGGCCACCACTCTTTCTTATAATCCGGTGATTGTCTGGTCCCATATGTGCCGGATTATCGAGATTATACTGCATTTAAATTTCGTTGGGTCATTTTAAATCTAATGTTTATCAAAACCGACTTGAAACCCGGAAGAGTTAAAACGAAACATTCGACCAACTATTGAGAAGATTTTTCATTCCTTGCAAACGGAGGACATCTAATCGATGTACTTTTAACTATTAATTTAGGATTAAGCATTTAACTTGTTATTAAACTTTAGATTTTACTGTACAATGTTCAATAAAAAAATTTGGTGTCACGACAAATCAGGACACTCTTAATTTGTCACTCAGTACTTTGACTAGTTATGGTACTTAATCTATAGTCCTTTTTTTAAGAATGCAGTACAGGGAAGATAGGGCTTATTTGACCTTGTTCTCTGATTGGCTTAAATCGAAGAGAAGTCACACGGACGATATTTACTTCTCCATCTCAACCTCTTTTCTCTCTTTCTTTTCACGTACATTTGCAGCTGTTAGTTGTCAATGGCTGCCGTGTCAATTCACAATTATCATCTGATCTGTTTGTATCATTTAGATTTTTTGAGTTTGTCTCCATTTTTGTTACTACTGTTGCCATTTGGTTTATGTAATCAATAATAATGAATAATAATGTAAACCATTAGTAAATAATGAATGATAAATATAATAAATGATAAATAATAATGAAACCATTAGTAAATTACCAATTTTATATTCAAGTAACTATATTTGAATTTAGCGCCAAATTTTGTAACTAGATTGAACATTTTTCATAGTGTAAATCAGGTTTCTAGTTACTGCATTCTTAAAAAAAATGAACTATAGTGCAATAACAAAGTTTATTCTTTTTAAGTAATATTTGCGCTAATGCAAATGCTAATTGAAATTTATCAAAAATATGATATCTTACATCATCCTCGTTACTCTTAATGCTGACAATTTCAGGTTCGGAATTGAAGGGCAGATTGGGCGTTTGGGGCAGAGGGACCTCGAACGGCGTCGTGGTCATCTCTTCCGGAGGAATCGGCGGAATTATCGCGCCTGACAATTGCAGCGTGTTCGTCGGCAGCGGTCGCATGTTGAAGCTTCTTGGGGGCGACGTCGCCCGACTCAACGGCGGCGACCCCGTCTGGCTCATCAACGGAGACACCGGTTGTGCAGGAAACGGATGCATCTAACAATAATAATTATTTAAAAGATTTAATGGAAACAGTTAATGAGGATAATAAACTAGCTATGCAAGAAGGATAACGAAGGAAAATCTAAAGGAAGAAGGAAACGTGCATGCGTTTAACTAACCGTGTATTGAAAAATTTTCTTAATTGAAATCCAAAAATGTGTAAACGGATAATAACCTGTTTACACATTTTTGGATTTCAATTAAGAAAATATTTCAATAGGCGTTTAGTTAAACGCATACGCGTCCTTCTTGTATCAAAGGCGGGAATATGAAAGAAACGCATGCGCGTCCGTCTTGTTTAAAAGGCGAGAATATGAAAGTTTCGGGCACATTTTGTTATTTTCACTGGTTATACGTCAAAAAAGTGCCCGAAAATATGGCGGAAATTCACGCATGCGCATAAAAAAATGTCAACTATGAAAATGTCTATTATTTAAGATTTGTTTCATTCTTATAATTATATTTGTAAAGGTGGAAGCAGCATGTTATGTTAACATCATTAATCTTTAAGCATATCTAGATCTTGAAAACTAGAATTAATCTGAAGTATAATGTAGATGTTTCTGGTAATAGCTTTAAGGTAGGCTACCGAGCAAAGCGGCTCTGGTGTCACTAACGCAACGATACTGACGCGGCGACATAGTGATAGTATTATACACTATGAAAATTATGAAGCGAAAATTATCGAGCGCAGCGACACTGACGCTGACCGCGTCAATGTCGCTACGATCGAATGGCACCTCATACATTTCCATAGTGCATAATACTTTCGCTATGTCGTGGCGGCTGTGACGCTGCGTTAGTGACGCCAGAGCCGCTTTGCTCAGAAGTGTACCTTAAGAAAGCTTTCAACATTTAAATCGGTTTGCATCAAGTTTTCTTATTGGTAGCCCTCATACATATATTGTTAAAAGGACTGAAAACTTAGTAACGCCAATGTTGTGATATAGTCTAGGAGTAGGTCAAAGTACAGGTAATTTTCAAACAACACGGTTTCTCTCTTGCGCGTTTAGATATTTTTCAGAGTAACACGGTCACCTATAACACGATAATGCAATGAAACTGTGCAAATTCAAGTTTTCTTATTGGCAGCCCTCATACATATATTGTTAAAAGGACTGAAAACTTAGTTACGCCAATGTTGTCATGTAGCCTAGGTGTAGGTTAAAGTACAGGTAATTTTCCAACAACACGGTTTCACTCTTGCGCGTTTAGATATTTTTCAGAGTAACACGGTCACCTATAACACGCCAATGCAATGAAGCTGTGCAAATTCGGCTTAAAATGGATCTTAGTCAATCCCATTTAAGAACTTCTTTTAATAAATTTTCTATCGTTCTTCCTTTTCTTATAATAGCGCTGAGAGATCGAGTATCGCTAACCGTGCACTTTCAATAAACGGAAATTGGTGAAGCAGATTGTATAAATCAGAAGCTACGGCTCGCGTACACCAAAACCGATTTTATCGGCTGATGGCGGACAGAACTACTCGGACGAGTAACTCGAACGTGTATGTGCTTACACTGCAACAGTGTTACCACTTGTGCCGACATTGGACAATTCTTCTGCAGTTGACTGTATTCAGTATTGCTTAACAGAGTGTTAAGAACACTTATCATGAGTCAATTTTTCAATATGCATAGTCGTTTAGGTAGATAACAACAAAATTTAACTATAAATACGCCCAATTTGCACTGTAAACGCCGGCAGACTGGCGAGAAATCCCAAGCTCGGATTCGACGGTTGATCGGCCGTTTTCGGGCGGCATCGGACGATGAAGGTCGTGTTTGTGTACGCGCTCTCTTTCTTTTACAAGTGTCTTTCTTTTACAATTTTCTTGATTCAATCGTCCGAGTTCGGCCGTCGTCGCCCGAGCAAACTTCGGCCGATGAGGATTAGGTGTACGCGAGCCGTAAGTGGTGAATGAAGTGGTGAAGCACAACCCCAATAGAAGAGAGTGGAAAAGTAACGCGGTAATTTCCCTAATCAACAGCAGTTTACACTTGACCTCCCTGGTTCACTCCATCACGGTCGCCAGGAGTCAAGCGGTCATCTTCGGCGCTAAATTATCGGAAGGTGAGCAAATTTTATTGAATTGATTGATTGTTGATTAAATTTGCGTTAATTTGATGCATTTTTTGCTTCTCTAGGTTTTAAATTAAGCTCACAACAAAAGTTTTGAAAATTGATTTATTCGAGTTGCCAGAAAATTCTTAAAGCTTGGTTTACACGGGTATAGTAATCAGGAGAGTAGATATCTAGTAGAGTTCACTCTACTAGCTACTCTACCACTTTTGATTTTTTTTCGTTTAAATAAGTATAGTACAGTAGTGCTATACTATATGAAGCAAAATTGTTGTTAAGAAGTGTTGAAGCACAATTATTTACCTAGAGTTTAAATAGCTCTGATTAGGGAATTTGCGGAAGCGATTGATGAGGAGATAAACAGAGAAGAATGTGGGTGAGAGAATGGCTCAAAATAAGAGATTTACTGTGAGCAACATCGCTTCGCCTAGAAGAGTTAGCCGTAGAGGATCAGTTAGAATATAAACGATGTCTCAGAATGACACCAGAAAATTTTGACCAGCTGTTGAGCATGGTGAAAGGCACAATTCAAAGCGAAGATACGATGCTGAGAGATGCTATAAAAGCTGAGGTCAAACTACAAGTCAGATTGAACTTTCTAGCTACTAGGAACAGCTACGAAGCCTTTCACATTTTTTTAGGGTCTCAAGACCCCTTTTCGCGGCCTTCCTCATGTCTTTGTTTCTATAGTGTATACTGCCTAAATTCCACAGACACTCTTGTTCAACAAATAAATCAACAAGTTTAATTGTTTCATCCTCCGAGAACTTAGCCATTTTTTAAAGAAAATATTGCGCAACAACGTGTACACCGCAACTTAAACTCTACTGGTACTTGCTGTTATAGGATAGAAGATGTTTACACGGGTAGAGTGAAGAGACTAGTAGAGTGGGACTTGTGGTGGGGGTAAGTAGAGTAGAGTCCACTTTACTGCACGCAGAATAGTACTCTACTCTACTAGATACTCTGTACTCTACTCTACTCAGACATTTTTTGGGGGTTTCTACGAACTCTACTTCCTACTCTACTCTGCCCATTACTATACCCGTGTAAACCAGGCCTAACAACTAGAAAACTAAATGGAATTTTGAAAAATTTCTTGAATCACTTAAAACTAGATTAAATTTTGCTTAATTTAATATATTTTTCGTTCCTCAAAGTTTTAAATTAAACTAACAGTTGGCTTTAAATATTGGCAAATTGACGTTTTTAGCCGACTTTCTTCCAGAAAATTTTTGATAACTAGAAAACTAAACGGTATTTAGGCAATTTTCTTAAATTACTTAAAACTAGATTAAATTCTGTTTTATTTGTTATACACTGCCGAGCATAAAATTAGGATCACTCCGTAATTTGAAGTTATTTAATTTTTTTTTTTGTTTTTTACCTGTTTTTTCCGTTGTAACAGTTTACTAACTGATTGCTTGAAGAAAACAAAAGGTTTTTCTTTTTCAACGTTTATTGAAAGTAATGAAAATGAACAATTTTAATTTTATGTGCTAAGTAATGAAAATGCACAAGTTTACTTTGATATGGTTTTGTTGAAACAAAAGAAAGTTTAAGGACAGCATAGCATTTGTTTCTGTGGTGTCGTCTGTCTGTTGTAAATTGTTGTCATTGTTAGTGTTTTACAATGAGCATAAATCCCGTTGTTGCGGCACAAATTGTGGCGGCTTTAGAAGACTGTCGCGGTCAGCGCGAAACTGCGAGAAACGTTTATGTAAGTCTCTCGAGTGTGCAACGAGTATGGCGGCGGTTCGAAGAGACAGGTCTGCTCACTCGAGGACCTTGTTCAGGCCGAGGCAAAACTCCAACAGCTAAGGATGACCGCTTTCTCGTTTCTAGTGCTTTGAGAAACCGAACGGTCACGGCAGTTTCCCTTCGAAATCATCTGCAAGAAGTGAGAAATGTAAACATAAGTGAGTGGGCAGTTGGGAGACGACTTTATGCTGCTGGATTATCTTCTCGAACTAGAGCTACTGGACCGCTGCTTTCCCGTGCACACCGAATTGCGAGGTTGAATTTTGCACGAGAACACTTAACTTGGACAATAGCAGATCGGAGACGCGTATTGTTTTTCGATGAACCGCGATTCTGTCTTACTGGCTCAGATAGACATGTAAGAGTGTGGTGACGACAAGACGAGAGATATGCTCAAGCGTGTAATGCCGAGCGACTACCATTTGGCGGAGGATCAGTTATGGCATAGGGAGGCACATCTTTTGTCACTCGCACGGAGTTACTCTTCATCGAGAATGAGACGTTGACTGCGGATAGGTATCTGACAGAGGTTCTAGAAGACCATGTTTTTCCATTCATGGTTATTCTTGGAGACGACGCAACATTTATGCATGATAGCGCACGGCCCCATACTGCTCGGATAGTTACTGAGTATCTTGACGAGTTTGAAATCACGCGATTTTTATGGACAGCTCGCAGTCTAGATTTAAATACAAATTCACCAAATTTGGTATGAGATGGGAAAACTTTTACGGAGACATGTGCCGGCCCCCAGAAATTCTAGCGAGCTTCGCGACATACTGGTGCAAGAAAGGGACAATCTTCCGCAGAACGTGATCCAAAATCTAATCCAGAGCATGACACGTCGTTTGCAAGCTGTTGTCACTGCCAATGGAGGGAATACTCACTACTGAAGTCCTTAAACTTTTTTTTGTTTCAACAAAATCAAATCAATGTAAAGTTGTTCATTTTCATTACATAGCATATCAAATTAAATTTGTTCATTTTTATTACTTTCAATAAACTTAGAACAACAAAAACATTTTGTTTTATTTAAGCAATCAATTAGTAAACTGTTACAACCGAAAAAACACATAAAAATTTCTAAAATTACTTCAAATTATGGAATGACCCTAATTTTATGCTCGGCAGTGTATTTTTCGTTTCTCAAAGTTTTGAATTAAACTCACAGTTGGCCATAAAAATTGTCAAATTGCCGTTTTTAGCCGACTTTCTCAGAGAAAATTTTTGATAAATAGAAAACTAAATGGAATTTAGAAAATTTTCTTAAATTACATAAAGCTAAATTAAATTCTGTATAATTTGACATAATTTTCGTTCCTCAAAACTAGATAAAATTCTGTTTAATTTGATGTATTTTTCGTTCCTCAAAATTTTGAATTAAACTCACAGTTGGCTATCAAAATTGTCAAATTGTCGTTTTCAGCCGACTTTCTCGCAGAAAATTTGTGATAACTAGAAAACTAAACGGTACTTAGACAATTTTCTTAAATTACTTAAAACTAGATTAAATTCTGTTTAATTTGTTATTTTTTCGTTTCTCAAAGTTTTGAATTAAACTTACAGTTGGTTATAAAAATTGTCAAATTGCCGTTTTTAGCCGAGTTTCTCGCAAAAAAAATTTGATAACTAGAAAACTAAATGGAATTTACAACATTTTCTTAAATTACTTAAAACTAAATTAAATTCTGTATAATTTGACATATTTTTCGTTCCTCAAACTTTTGAATTAAACTCACAGTTGGCTATAAACATTGTCAAATTGTCGTTTTCAGCCGACTTTCTCGCAGAAAATTCTTGATAACTAGAAAACTAAATGTAATTTAGAAAATTTTCTCGAATTATTTAAAACTAAAATTCTGTAAAATTTGATGTATTTTTCGTCCCTCAAAGTTTTAAATTAAACTCACAATTGGCTTTTTAAAATTGTGGATTTTCACGCAGAAAATTTTTAATAACTTGAAAACTAAAACCACCCACGGAGCCACGTGATTGTGTTTGTTTTCAGACAAGAAAATTACAAAATTATTGAACTTTTTTTTTTACTAATCAGCTCTGGATCTCGTATTACACGGTTTCAAATAACACGGCAGCTTCATGGAACTCATCTACCGTGTATTAGGAGCATTACCTGTACAGGAAAACATAAAAACAGTTTCTATTTAATCTTAAAATATTAGATTTGTATCTCACTCGTCCAACCCTCTTGCTATTCCAATGTTTCATAAACTTTTTACCTGTTATTTTGACTAAATATGTAATAATTTTCTTACATCTGGGGCACCAACGACTGTAGGTTGAAAGGCCGGTCGGATGTCCGTTCTTCCGGTCACGATGGCGGTTTGGAAAAAGTCTATGGGATGTTGATGCGAGGGTGGTGGAAGACCTGGAGGAGGGTGCAAAGTGCTCGTATCTCCGCTCGCCACCAACGGTGCTGTATTTTTGACTGGTATGACGTTTTGGTGACTCTTAAATACACACAAAAAAATATTCAAATCATAAAACAAAGATAGGAATCAAATTCGGAGCTATTGGAAGATTACGTTTTGAACTGTTTTTGAATTATATCAAATTATGAAGTTAACTTTAGTCTTCATATTTTGATATACAGAATAATCTCGATAATCCGACACATATGGGACCAGAAAAACCGCCGGATTATAAGAAAGAGTGATAGGAGGGAAGATCGCGAGCGGTCTCGAAAAACCGTCCGATTACTGGACGTGTCGTCCGATTACCCAACGCGTTGGGTTTTGTTTTGGCGTTGCAACGGCCGAATTACCGAGATTAATAATAATAATAATAAATATGTTTGTAACAGAATAGAATAATAAATATGTTGGTGGTAATAAGGTAAATAAAATATTGAAACTTACGGATAAAGTTCTTGGTGAGGTAACTGGACCATGCATAAAATTCTGTGCACTGGTATATTTATTTGCTTCACTAGGCGCGATTAATTTATCGAGCAACTTTCCAAAATGAGTTTTCTGCTCGAAGGTGAAGGCGGGATGATAGATACCTAACGTGAATAACAACAATAGTTCACTGAGCGTGTTGTCGTCTTTGGTAAAGCCGTTCACAAAATTTTCTAACGTATCAGTCCTGAACAGTGTCCTATAAAACCAATTAGCACAAGAACAGTTTCTGGCCGACAGAACGGACATGTAAATCACAGCACGGTGTCGAGTCTTCTCGTCTAAAAGACCCAGATGGAGGTTCGGGTCTTTCGACAGACGTTCCACGTCGTTGGCGATGATGCTCGGGCCGCGCAACTCGTGGTACGTGTGTTTTCCCATTTCCTCGATGCAGCTGCCCAAGAAACGCACCTCGAACGGAATACACATGTTTAACAACTCGTACATTACATCTATTCGCTTATAACTTTCTAAGTCTTTAAACCATAATAAAACATCCTCTTTACACACCATTTCCAGAAACCATTGATATTGCTATTCCAAATTCTACAACAAATACAATTAATAATTAAAATACAAACAAGAATACAATTTGTCAATATTTGTCAATTGGTGCAACAATTGATGCAACGGTTTTCAAAAAGTGGGATTCGTACCACCACTGGTACAGCCTCCATGTGGTGGTACGCTACCAGAGAATAGACGTTATGTCCTTGCTTTCAAATAAAACATTGGGTGACTTTTATTGAAAATTCTTATCTTTTGTTGCATTTTATTCGCTCTAAGCGCAACATCACTAGCGCCAAAGGTGACACTTTTAAGAACTTCATGACCAGTTACGTGATTATTTAGAATTTATTTGTATATATTGACGTGTACTTTGCTAAATAAAAAAGGGTTTTATTATTTTACACAAACTAATAAAGTGCATAAATTGAGAATGAATTCTAGGCCAAAATATAGGGTAGATCTTGCTTACTTGTAACTTTAGAGCAAATTATACTCGAAAATCGTTTTCAGCACTTCGATTTCCTTCGGGTAAGCTAAAAAAAATTTTACAAAACATTCGTCAAAGAAAATTTTTCATCATTTCGGTCGAAAAAAAATGAGCTTTCTCGGATTTTTTCAATTTTCTCAAGAACGGCAAACAGCAACGAAATAATTTTCGGCACACAGAAACTACTCGACAAGACGAACAATTCGATGTGTAAATTGTTCGGAAAGATTCAATTATTCATGGAGAAATTTCAAACTGAAATTTTACGATTCTCGATTTGATAAGTCGATATCTCAGAAACGGTTGCAGATATTCAAAAATGGATTGCGGCATCGTTTTTAGAAGGCCATTTTCCTACTAACACACTCAGATTATCCGCGGTAAATTCATTACTTTCTAAGATGTCTACTCGAGCGCCGAAATTTCTTAAAATTTTGCTCAATTTTAGCAGGCGATAGTGAACGGAAAGAGCTAGCGAAATATAATTTGCATATTTGTAATCAGCAGCAAAAATGCTTTCAGAAACGTTTTTTAATTTTGCTGTAACTAAAAAAATAATTTTCTCGCATTTCGTCGTTTCCGAGGTATTGGCTTCCCGTGTCGATTGGATTTCTCAGTTGAAAGATTCCTAAGGAATATTAAATTCGTTTTCTGACTAATTTTGGTAAGCTGATTCGATTCCTGATGACTATAAGTCTCTGTGGTAAGCCGTTCAAAGGTTATGACAGCGTGAAACCTGTTGGAAATGCGAGATAGTGTATGCGAGAAGTGTATTTTACAATTAGTGTATATGTTGTATATTTTATTAAATTAATTATTTTTACTTTTGTCTGATGTTTTTATACAGTATTATTGGAGACGAAGTTGTCTTTTTGGCCGCGCGTGGCGCTAGTGCATGGAGCAAATACTCCGCAGGGGCACAGAGCGTAACAATCAAATTGTTACATGACAAGTCAGAAATAGGGTATAACACATATGAACAAAACAGAACATATTTTGTTACAATAACTTGTGGAAGTCCTGTTCCCTCAGGAGTACTTTCAGTCTTCTTCTGAACAATTTCGAGTTGTCTACCTTAACTTCGGCCGGTAGGCTTTCACGGCAATAAAGTTGTAACATCTCTGCGTCTTAGAGAGTCTGTATTTTAGCAGTTGTAACATCTCTGCGTCTTAGAGAGTCTGTATTTTCCTTTCCGCGTGTCTGATGATTATGAACCTTCGAGTGTGGTGTATACTTCTCTCTGTTTTCCCGGACATGACACAGACAGGCAAGTATGAAACAAGAAAGAATAGGCAGTATCCTAAACAGCTTGAAACGTTCTTTGTAGCTGTCCAATTCCCGCAATAGAGACCGAATCCATAACACCGAAGTCCGGAGAAGATCTGGGGATATTTTGTCGGAGGATGTTTTGTCGGGGCTATTTTGTCGGGGGATGAAAAGTCGTATTACCCTTCCACATCTGGCAATATTGGACTTTGCCCGTCTTTACCAGCGGTTGATTTAACGTCGCTTAACCTCCTTCTTTGTGGACGAACCCTGCTCCTAGATCGTCGCTGGGTAATTCTGGCAGTCCACCTGTTGTTGCTTAGTCTTGCGACTTGTCCGACCCAATGCCATTTTAACTGCGCTATGCGTTCAATAACGTCGGATAGTCTCGATCTTCCTCTGATAATCTCATTCCTGCCTTTGTCTCTTAGTGAGATACAATCATTGGAGTTTAGCATACGCTGATGATGTAGTTGTATTTGCCAAGACAGCTGGGGAATTGAGAGAGGTGATTGAAAGGGTGAGAGGGTTTTTTGAAAGGAGAGATTTGAGGGTGAATGTGGGAAAAACTAAATGGATGCGGTTCAAAAGAGGTGGGAAGTTCAAGAAAGAGAGGTTTGAATGGAGAGGGAGGGAAATCGAGGAGGTGCAAAGGTTTAAGTATCTGGGGTATGTATTTGGAAATGGAGGTAGCAATAGAGAACATGTGGAGTATGTAGCGAAGAAAGCGCGGGTGGCAGCTGGGCGTGTCTGGAATGAATGGAGGAATAAATTCGAAGGAAACTTCAGGGCGGCTGAGACAGTGTGGAAGGTGTGTGCGAGAAGCATTTTATTGTATGGCTCAGAAGTCTGGGGGACGAGAGAGGAGGAGAGGATAGAGAGAGTCCAGTTAAAGTTTTTCAAAAAAATCCTGAAGCTTGATAGGTCGACACCTAGTTACATTGTCCTCCAGGAGGTGAATGCGTGCAAGGTGGCAGTCTTGGCTGCAAGAAAGGTCATAAGGTATGAATATAAGGTGAGTGAAATGGGAGATGAAAGGTTAATAAAAGAGGTCTTTAGAATAGGCGGTATGAAAAGGAGTGACTGGGGTAAGAATAAGAGGAAATTGTATGAAAGAGGTGGTATATCTGGTGAGGGGCTCGAAACGCTAAAGCAGGAAAGGGCAGGGTGGGCCGAAAGGTTTGTAGAACGTTTGTAAGAAGTGGACCTACAGGAGCGGCAAAGCAAAATAGAAAGTAGTAATTTTCATAAAGGGTACGTAAAGATATAGGTACATGGGCGGTTACCAACCTATTTAAGTGTAAATCATGTCATGTCAACAAGTCATGTTAGCAAGGTATAGGTGTGGATGTGTGGAGCGTGGAAGAAGATACTGAATGAGTGAGGAGCATAGAAAGTGTAGTGTTTGTGGGACAGCAAAGGATACTTGGCAGCATTCGATGGAAGAGTGTACAAGGGGTGAATGGAATGAGGGAGAGAGGCGGGAACGAAAGAAATGGGAGGAATGTATGAATGATAGCGGAAAGGGTCTGAAACTGCTGAGACGGATAAAAAGATGGAAAGAGCAAACTGGTAACAGAGAAGGTGTATTATAAAGGAAATTGGAGTTTATTTTGCGTTTTGTGATAATTTTGTATTTTTATTTTTAAATTTATATTTTTTTTTGTATGTGGTTTCTAAATGCCAGTAGGTTAATAAATAAATAAATAAAAATACATCATTGATCGCTCCATGGACATTTGCGTTACCTTTAGTCGATCGGAACTCTTCTTTGTGAAGCTCAAAGTTTCTAAACCGTATGTAGCTACTGGCAATATGCAGGAGTTGTAAACTTTACTTTTTAGGTTTATTAGTATATCTTTGTTTCCCAGGATGTACTTTAGTTTGCCATCCATCTGGTCGCTTCAGCTTTTTGGTTTTCCTTTCCAAACTTGATCATATGGCAGAGGTAGGTGTAGTGGTTAGGTATTCGATGGTTACCTTATCGAGCACAAGGTGTGAAATCTCTGGACTCATGATCTTTGTTTTGCCCTTGTTCATTTTAACCCAATCTCGCTGGTTGCTTGATTTAGCTCTTACAGCATCTCTTCCGGAGGTGGTGGTGGTCTAGTAGTCAAGGTGTCAGACTACAGAGGCACTGTAGATGGTTCTGGCAAAGTCATCACAGTAAAAATCTACCACGAAACACGCCCTAATAGTGGCTCGGCAACCACATTAAAAATTGTATACAATTTTTATTGTATACATAAAATTGTATACAATTGTATACATATAATTGTATACAATTGTATACAACCACGTTGTAAATGTGGCTCCCTACACTTGTGTCTAAGATCAAGACACAAAGCACAAGACCGATGACATACTCTACTACGGCGTTTTCATATGGTGGCCGGCACTTAATAAAAGAGTCCATCAAATGGCGCTTACAAAAGTGCAGAGAATGGCGGCGCTCATGATAACGCGAGCCATGAGAACGACGCCTACGAAAGCCTTGGAGACAATCCTGGACATAGCCCCGGTTGATTTAATGGGCAGGCAACTTGCCATTACCACAGCACTTAGACTAAAGGCACTGACTTTGACATGACTTTGATGACTTTGACAATGTTGACATCGGACTATCGTGGACACGCCGGAATAATCAATGAATTTAAAGGGGTGCCCAAAAACATAGACGAATGACTACGGCGATGACATACTCTACTACGGCGTTTTCATATGGTGGCCGGCACTTAATAAAAGAGTCCATCAAATGGCGCTTACAAAAGTGCAGAGAATGGCGGCGCTCATGATAACGCGAGCCATGAGAACGACGCCTACGAAAGCCTTGGAGACAATCCTGGACATAGCCCCGGTTGATTTAATGGGCAGGCAACTTGCCATTACCACAGCACTTAGACTAAAGGCACTGACTTTGACATGACTTTGATGACTTTGACAATGTTGACATCGGACTATCGTGGACACGCCGGAATAATCAATGAATTTAAAGGGGTGCCCAAAAACATAGACGAATGACTACGGCGATGACATACTCTACTACGGCGTTTTCATATGGTGGCCGGCACTTAATAAAAGAGTCCATCAAATGGCGCTTACAAAAGTGCAGAGAATGGCGGCGCTCATGATAACGCGAGCCATGAGAACGACGCCTACGAAAGCCTTGGAGACAATCCTGGACATAGCCCCGGTTGATTTAATGGGCAGGCAACTTGCCATTACCACAGCACTTAGACTAAAGGCACTGACTTTGACATGACTTTGATGACTTTGACAATGTTGACATCGGACTATCGTGGACACGCCGGAATAATCAATGAATTTAAAGGGGTGCCCAAAAACATAGACGAATGACTACGGCGATGACATACTCTACTACGGCATTTTCATATGGTGGCCGGCACTTAATAAAAGAGTCCATCAAATGGCGCTTACAAAAGTGCAGAGAATGGCGGCGCTCATGATAACGCGAGCCATGAGAACGACGCCTACGAAAGCCTTGGAGACAATCCTGGACATAGCCCCGGTTGATTTAATGGGCAGGCAACTTGCCATTACCACAGCACTTAGACTAAAGGCACTGACTTTGACATGACTTTGATGACTTTGACAATGTTGACATCGGACTATCGTGGACACGCCGGAATAATCAATGAATTTAAAGGGATGCCCAAAAACATAGACCGATGTCTAGCAACACCTGCTTTTGGCAACAACTTCTCATACCACGCTTACGCCTGCCAGACTACTGCAGCGTTCTACAGGCAGAGGTAACCGCCATAAAAGGGGCAGCAGAGTGGCTGATGGAAAATGGGGACCCTGGTGTACAGATCCACATTTACACCGATAGCCAAGCTGCTCTCCGGGCAATTACTAGCGTGTGCACCAACTCAACAGTGGTCTCTGACTGTCGGAGAAAGCTGAATGAGCTCGCAGCACATACAAACGTGAGACTCATATGGGTACCAAGCCACTGCGGGATCCCAGGTAACACAAAAGCGGATGAGCTTGCAAAGAACGGCACAAGCCTGCACTCAACCGAAGTATTACAGGATATTGGTATTCCATTTGCCTCGTGCAAGGAGACCATAGCCGAAATAACCTCGAACCTAGCGGAGCGAAGGTGGAGGGATGAAGACACCTGCGAGGTAACCAGGCAAATATGGCCTCACCGAAACAGGAAAAGAAGCACCAACATCGTCTCTCTAAAAAGAAACGATATCAGACTGGCAGTGGGAGTCATCACGGGACACTGTGCCATTGGCAAGCACGCTGAGAGACTGGGCATAGCGAAGCGGGACTACTGCAGAGGCTGCCTGGACGAGGAGGAAGATGAGAGTGTTCAGTATTACCTATGCCAATGCCCCTCTCTGACCGCAACACGATTGCTCTTCTTAGGCCGACCTTTCTTGGATGATCTCTCTGACCTCGCATCACTAGATGCGCAGACTCTCATGAGGTTCATCCACGGCTCGAAATGGTTTGACAAAATCCCCTGAGGAGGGTTGTACTCCAAGTACCGTGGTAACACAACGGGCCCATCTGAGGCCTATGTGAGCATTAGCTGCCACTTAAACCTAACTTAAGGTATCCGAGGAGGACCTAACTGTATGCAACCCATATGCTTCTGCTGCCTGACAATACCACGCAACACATCAGTGTATTGTGTATGTGTATGTATTTTCAAGTTTCTAATAGTAAATTCGCATTTTTCTTGTAATTAAACTACATATTTACGATTTTCAGATTATTCCCTTTGCATGTGCTGTAAGACACCGCTTCTTGCCAAATTTCATGATTCTAGGTCAACGGGAAGTACCCTATAGGTTTTGATTCCCTTGTGAAATCGCAAAATATGCGACATAAACGGTCATATCTTTTGATCGCGTTGACCTACAAGTTTGATTTTTTCACAGCTGAAAGAGACCGCAGACCCGAGTATTTGATACAAATTTCAACTTGTTACCTCTACGCGTTCCTGAGAAAAATGGTCTTGACAGACAGACAGACGGACAGATAGACAGACAGACAGACAGACAGAAAGACAACTGATCCTATAAGGATCCTATAAGGGTTCTGTTTTCGGTACGGAACCCTAAAAATCATGAAAATGACGAATCCATACGTAAACATTGCTGTGGAAATGCGCATAATAGGTTAGAATCGCTACTTCTTCATTTACTATGGATTTAAATCGAGGTGTCGTTTATATGCCAGAGGAAAGCTGCTTAAACATCTTTCACCCAGGATGTCAAAAAATCATATATTGTGAATCCGAGCAGTTTTCAGGCCAGGCCAGGCTTCTTGCTTTCGCGTCTTATCTATTACAAGTCTGTCGTCACCAAACAATTTTTGAACCTCGGTTAGGGATTGGTTTGAGAGTTGAGCGAGTGTTTCTAACAAATGGCTTAATTAAGAAGAGTTACTTCGTCTGCATACAGGCACTTTTCTCAAGGTATGATGTTCGAAGATATGTCGTTTCTATACAGTATAAATATAAAGGGACCCAAAATCGACCCTTGAGGTACATCAAGTATATTTTTTTGCTTCGACATTTTACCCTTGACAGATTACTCTTTCAAGTGAGTTGGAACCGACCTTGTAGGTGTGACTTTAAGATTTTGTTTGGGGCTCCTTGACCCATTATATTCTAATCTTGAAGGGCGGTATTTCTTATTGTACCATAAGTTTGGCGGATATGTACATAAAGCACAGCTCTTTTTCTTAATCTTTCATTATAGTGCAATTCGTTTGATCCACACTGTAGGGGAATCATAGACGGAAAAAAAGTTTGAGATCCTCTGGTGCAGTGTATATTAATAATTGAGATACAAATTCAAAAGTGGATTAAAAATTGCTGAGAACACGTAAATATGTAAAATATTTTATTAGAGATAAATAAAATTATGTACTTTAAATTGCTAAACTAGATAATTCATTGTCATCTAATTTAGATAGTGAAATCTATTTTTATATCAAACATTAGTTGCAATATTTAATATTCTGGTGGCCTAATCAAAATTACACACAAAATGATATGGTCAATCAACGCTTCACTAATGAAATTAAATTTACATACAAAAACAAGAATGAAAAAAATTACGAAAACGATAAACGAGCTATTATTATTATATTTATCATATGTATGATATGCACTATCGAGTTTCATTCATCATTTTCAGCTTAGCTAAACTAAATGATTTTAGTGAACTTCGCACGATACGAGCGATTTAACTTTTCCAATAATAAATGTGACTGGATCATATAAAAAGAATAAACAATTCTAGCCGGATGGTCTACGTTAGTAATCGTAAAATGCGCATTTTCCATATACATCATTATAAGTGATTCATGCCGTCATGCAAAGTTAAGTGTAGGTCACCGGTGGTTCACGGCGTCAAATAAAATGTTTTGGGACAGCAAAAAAAGGGACAGTCACTGGTGGCCCATGCCGAGTTAAACGGGACAAAATGACCTGTCCTTTAAAAAAGTTATTATATACATATATGTTTCCAATTAAACGTAGGTTTGTTATTAAACGTCAATTAAAGGTCAATTTGTTATTGAACAGTAAAGTATTATTGAATTTTGTAAAAAGATAATTTTAATGGTTTCGGTAAATTTTATGTTTCTCGCAAATTTTTATTCGCAAATTCTGTCGCTAACTGGAATCAAAATTCCTTCCAAAAACACATACTGTATAATCTTGACAATCCTACACATATGGGAACAGACAATCGCCGGATTATCAAAAAAAAATCCGGATTATCGAATATTACAATTTTTTACATATTTTATGTTCAATTCTATTTCAGAATTTATTTCAGAATAAAATATGTATCTATATAGGTAAACGTGTACATACAAAAAATATGTACAAACTAAGTACGGATAGTATTAAATAAAAATAAGTGCAAAAATATTATAACAATTTTGCTTTTTGTTTCTTTGCCTTAAACATTTTATCAAAAACGCACTCATCCGCGTTTTGTCATCCGTGGAACAAATTAGGCTAAGGATATCTTCGTCAGAAAACAAATTAAAATTTTCCTCGCTTGAGCCTTGATGCCAAGCTATGTCATCGTTTGTCAGTGTAACATCCATTTAACATTTGTTGAAAAATTCCGAAGACAATTGTAGAGTAGAGTTAGCTTGGTCAGAATAATGAATCAGGTTTTCTTGATTCTTGATTGAAGTCAAGTTTCAAGTGTAACTGAGCTGTGCGCGAGGTTTATAACCGACGCGGGACAGCGGAAAGAAAAGACACGTGTTTCCACAGAGCGCTGGATTACTGAACGTTACGAATTAACCAGCCGACGGATTATCAAAATTATACTGTATTAACTCTCTTTGTAGCTAAAAATAAGTAGAAGTTCCAACGGTATCCAAAGTAGAATCGGTCAAAGTAGAACAGGTTTCGGTGCGGCAACAAGGAATAGGATAGAAGGTACTAGTTAAAGGAAACGGAGAATACCATATATAATACCATTTGTGTACCATATACGGGGTAGGTACTGACAGGTGGACACATTGGATGGAAGAGTGCAAAGGACTAACATGGGAAGTACAGAATACGAAAAAGTATAAAGATTGGGAGTCTGGCATTTGTCGCACTAGAAAACGTGCGCCAAGATAGTACTTTTAACGCATTTCTAATAAAAATGTATAAATGAGTAGGGGGTCAAAAGAGGAGGTAGAGAGGATAAAAGGGGAGGTAGACAGGATAAAAGGGTGGGTAAAGAGGATAAAAGGGGGGTAGAGAGGATAAAAGGGGGGTAGAGAGGATAAAAGAGGGGTAGAGAGGATAAAAGGGGGGTAGGGGATAAAAGGGGGCGGTAGAGAGGATAAAAGGGGAATGCGTGATGTTTGAAACATTGTTGGATGAAAGGAGTAGGGAGATAGAGTTGCAGACAAGACAATGTCATATAGATGAAAGCAGGTACAACCGGGATTACAACAAGGTATAAGCATACAACAAACTCTATAGATAGTACTCATCGTGAGTACTATCTACTACCGTTCAAAAGTTGTGAAATCGGCGGAAAATGCGAAATAACTTATTCCCCTCAATTGCCACAAAATTTAATATTGACAAAAACTGTGTAAGCAGACTATTAACTTTACTGAACGTTATTTCCGTCTGACAATACTACCTTTCTATCTAAGTAGAAGTTCCAGCAGTAACCAAAGTAGAGTAGCCAGGTTACAGTGCGGCAACAAGGAAAAGGGACTGTACTGTGAGGGTGTAGGAAAAGGGTACTGGCTAAATGATAGATAAAATTTGTGTACCATATTCGGGGAGGCTACTGACACATTGCCCATGGTGGGCACATTGGATGGAAGAGTGGAAGGGCTGACATGGGAAGTACAGAAGAAGAAAAAGTATAAAGATTGGGAGTCTTCCAGGGGCGAGTCAATTAGCCCATAATGCGTGAAACTTTAGAGAGGAAGGGAGCAACATAAAGGGTTTAGGGAGTTTGTGTCAGGGTGGCAAGGGCTAGGTTCGAGCGAAAGAAGCCGGAGGAGGCATATGTGTCAGCAGGACACGCTGATGCGGTTACTGGTGTGTTATAACATTTATCTACGACCACTATTGTAAATGCCCATTATTGTACAGTTCGTGGACTATGTAAATACATCATAACACACACGTATGTAACAGTCCACGATTAATGATAAGTTATGATTGATAACACACTATAGTCCATTTTTTTTAAGAATTCAGTACAGGGAAGATAGGGCTTATTTGACCTTGTTCTCTGATCGGCTTAAATCGAGAAGTTCACACAGACGATATTTACTTCTGCATCTCAACCTCTTTTCTCTCTTTCTTTTCAGATATATTTGCAGCTGTTAGTTGTCAATGGCTACCGTGTCAATTCACAATTGTCATCTGATCTGTTTGTATCATTTAGTTCTTTTGCGTTTTTCTTCATTTATTTGTTTGTTTTGTATTACTATTGCTGCCGTTTGGAGTATTTCATCAATAATAATAAGATATTCAATCAAACCATTCATAAACTACCAATTTTATATTCAAGTAACTGTATTTGAATTTAGCGCCAAATTTTGTAACTAGATTGAACGTTTGCCATAGTGTAAATCAAGTTTCTAGTTACTGCATTCTTAAAAAAAAATAGACTATAGTGCGTTTGGTTTACGAGTCGTTGATTGGTTGAGGGCTGCTACTACGTGCTCATACGTTAAGCGCCCCCCCCGTGCGACAATTCAAACTAACGGAAATTGACATTGCGATCATTGGGTTGCCTATATCTATGAACTCTCTTATTCCAGTTTAACCCAAATAAGTACTAAATAATAAGGTATGCAACCATTAAGAATGTATTTATTTTCATTTCTTTCAAGATAAATAATGTCGAGTAACACTTATATATGAAAATACAACTGTTTGTTTATTATAATGTTAAATAATGATAATTAAATAAACATAACCTAATAGGAAATAAATTTGTTACATCAAAGAAAATTTTCATATTAAACAGAAACAAATTAGTGTGGTCGTAGATAAAGTATAGTACATAACTCGAGGCAATTACGTACTCGCGGAATTACGCACGACCGTTCTATAGCGGGGAGTTCTGTTCCGCTCATACGTAATATGCTTCTTACAACTCATGTTACGTAATATACTATTAAGTATTTCAAATGTATATCAGCAAATAAAGGTTTTTTAATTTTGATGGAGTGATAAAAGTACGGGCGAAGAATTTTTAATTTTTAAGTTGGGTATTTAGGGTTTTTTGGGAGATATAAAGAATTTACGAAATTGTTGACTCCCACCCAATCACAAGACACGTAGACTTCTGCACCTAATTCACGGTCTGGATCCATTTGCTCGAATGGAACAATGTGGGGCAATACAATAGGCCTAGAAGTCTCCAGTGTTTTAAGGGATGCAAATCCATAATGCACACTGGGATGAGAAAAAATAAGGCGAATTTCCTGCTTTTGACCATTGGTCCTTTTTCTACTTGGACAATTGAATTCTGAGTTCAAAGGTAATTCAATGGTGTCAGAAGGAAAAGGGCTAATGGCCAATGATATAGCAGGACATTGGCCCTCTCATTCACTCTCTCTCTCTTTAATTGTGTAAAGATTATTCTGAGTACAATAAATAGTAGACTCGAAATGTTTAAAAATGGACATTGGCCCCTTTTCTACCAAGGTACAAATTTCCTGCTATGGCAGAAAAAGGGGGCATTGTACTGTGATAGCATTGGCCATTGGGTCTGTTCCTACTTACACAATAGAATTCTGAGTCCAAAGGTAAAATTCAATGGTGTAAGTAGGAAAGGGGCCAATGCTATTGCAGAACATTGGCCCATTTTCTTGCTACAGTAGGATATTCAATCTTCCTCTCTTTAATTGTGTAAAGATTATTCTGCGTTCAATGGTAGACCTAATTCGAAATGTTTAAAAATGGACATTGGTCCCTTTTCTACCTAGGTACAGCCTTCCTGCTATGGCAGAAAAAGGGGGCAATGTGCTGCGATAGCATTGGCCATTGGCCCTGTTTCTATTTACACAATTGAATTCTGCATTCAAAGGTAATTCAATGGTGTAAGTAGGAAAAGGGCCAATGCTATTGCAGGACATTTGCCCCTTTTCCTGCTACAGTAGGATATTCAATATTTCTTTCTTTAATTGTGTAAAGATTATTCTGAGTTGAATGGTAGGCTTAACTTGAAATGTTTAAAAATAGACATTGGCCCCTTTTCTAGCTAGGTGCAGATTTCCTGCTATGGCAGAAAAAGGGGGCAATGTGCTGTGATAGCATTGGCCCTGTTTCACCTTACACAATTTAATTCTCAGTTCAAAGGTAATTCAATGGTGTAAGTAGAAAAAGGGCCAATGGCCAATGCTATTGCAGGACCTTGGCCCCTTTTTCTGCTACAATAGGATATTCAATCTTTCTCTCTTTAATTGTGTAAAGATTATTCTAAGTTCAATGGTAGACTTAACTCGAAATGTTTAAAAATAGACATTGGCCCCTTTTCTACCAAGGTACAGATTTCCTGCTATGACAGAAAAAGGGGGCAATGTGCTGCGATAGCATTGGCCATTAGTCCTTTTTCTACTTACACAATTGAATTCTGAGTTCAAAGGTAATTGAATGGTGTAAGTAGGAAAAGGATCAATGGGCAATGCTATTGCAGGACATTGGCCCCTTTTTCTGCTACAATAGCATATTGACTCTTTCTATCTTTAATTGTGTAAAGATTATTCTGAGCGCAATGGTAGACTTAACTCGAAATGTTTAAAAATGGACTTTGGCCCCTTTTCTACCAAGGTACAGATTTCCTGCTATGGCAGAAATAGGGGGCAATGTGCTACGATTGCATTGGCCCTGTTGCTACTTACACAATTGAATTCTGAGTTCAAAGATAATCCAATGGTGTAAGTAGAAAAAGGGCCAAAGGCCAATGCTATTGCAGGACATTGTGCCATTTTTCAGCTACAGTAGGATATTCACTCTTTCTCTCTTTAATTGTGTAAAGATTATTCTAAGTTCAATGGTAGATTTAACTCGAAATGTTTAAAAATGGACATTGGCCCCTTTTCTACCTAGATAGACAGATTTCCTGCTATGGCAAAAAAAGAGGGAAATGTGCAGCGATTGCATTGGCCCTGTTGCTACTTACACAATTGAATTCTAAGTTCAAAGGTAATTTAATGGTGTACGTAGAAAAAGGGTCAATGGCCAATGCTATTGCAGGACATTGGCCCCTTTTTCTGCTACACTAGGATATTCACTCATTCTCTCTTTAATTGTGTAAAGATTATTCTGAGTTCAATGGTAGACCTAACTCGAAATGTTTAAAAATGGACATTGGTCCCTTTTCTACCTAGGTACAGATTTCCTGCTATGGCAGAAAAAGGGGGCAGTGTGCTGCGATAGCATTGGCCATTGGCCCTGTTTCTATTTACACAATTGAATTCTGCGTTCAAAGATAATTCAATGGTGTAAGTAGGAAAAGGGCCAATGCTATTGCAGGACATTGGCCCCTTTTCCTGCTACAGTAGTATATTCAATCTTTCTCTCTTTAATTGTGTAAAGATTATTCTGAGTTGAATGGTAGACTTAACTTGAAATGTTTAAAAATAGACATTGGCCCCTTTTCTAGCTAGGTGCAGATTTCCTGCTATGACAGAAAAAGGGGGCAATGTGCTGTGATAGCATTGGCCCTGTTTCACCTTACACAATTTAATTTTCAGTTCAAAGGTAATTCAATGGTGTAAGTAGAAAAAGGGCCAATGGCCAATGTTATTGCAGGACCTTGGCCCCTTTTTCTGCTACAATAGGATATTCAATCTTTCTCTCTTTAATTGTGTAAAGATTATTCTAAGCTCAATGGTAGACTTAACTCGAAATGTTTAAAAATAGACATTGGCCCCTTTTCTACCAAGGTACAGATTTCCTGCTATGACAGAAAAAGGGGGCAATGTGCTGCGATAGCATTGGCCATTAGTCCTTTTTCTACTTACACAATTGAATTCTGAGTTCAAAGGTAATTGAATGGTGTAAGTAGGAAAAGGGCCAATGGCCAATGCTATTGCAGGACATTGGCCCCTTTTTCTGCTACAGTAGCATATTGACTCTTTCTCTCTTTAATTGTGTAAAGATTATTCTGAGCTGAATGGTAGACTTAACTTGAAATGTTTAAAAATAGACATTGGCCCCTTTTCTAGCTAGGTACAGATTTCCTGCTATGGCAGAAAAAGGGGGCAATGTGCTGTGATAGCATTGGCCCTGTTTCACCTTACACAATTTAATTCTCAGTTCAAAGGTAATTCAATGGTGTAAGTAGAAAAAGGGCCAATGGCCAATGCTATTGCAGGACCTTGGCCCCTTTTTCTGCTACAATAGGATATTCATTCTTTCTCTCTTTAATTGTGTAAAGATTATTCTAAGTTCAATGGTATACTTAACTCGAAATGTTTAAAAATAGACATTGGCCCCTTTTCTAGCTAGGTGCAGATTTCCTGCTATGGCAGAAAGAGGGGGCAGTGTGCTGCGATAGCATTGGCCATTGGCCCTGTTTCTATTTACACAATTGAATTCTGCGTTCAAAGGTAATTTAATGGTGTAAGTAGGAAAAGGGCCAATGCTATTGCAGGACATTAGCTCCTTTTCCTGCTACAGTAGTATATTTCAATCTTTCTCTCTTTAATTGTGTAAAGATTATTCTGTGTTCAATGGTAGGCTTAACACAAAATGTTTAAAAATAGACATTGGCCCCTTTCTACCAAGGTACAGATTTCCTGCTATGGCAGAAAAAGGTGGCGATGTGCTGCGATAGCATTGGCCATTGGCCCTGTTTCTATTTACACAATTGAATTCTGCGTTCAAAGGTAATTCAATGGTGTAAGTAGGCAAAGGGACAATGCTATTGCAGGACATTGGCCCCTTTTCCTGCTACAGTAGGATATTCAATCTTTCTCTCTTTAATTGTGTAAAGATTATTCTGAGTTGAATGGTAGACTTAACTTGAAATGTTTAAAAATAGACATTGGCCCCTTTTCTACCAATTTACAGATTTCCTGCAATGACAGAAAAAGGGGGCAATGTGCTGCGATAGCATTGGCCATTAGTGCTTTTTCTACTTACACAATTGAATTCTGAGTTCAAAGGTAATTGAATGGTGTAAGTAGGAAAAGGGGCAATGGGCAATGCTATTGCAGGACATTGGCCCCTTTTTCTGCTACACTAGCATATTGACTCTTTCTCTCTTTAATTGTGTAAAGATTATTCTGAGCTCAATGGTAGACTTAACTCGAAATGTTTAAAAATGGACTTTGGCCCCTTTTCTACCAAGATACAGACTTCCTGCTATGGCAGAAAAAGAGGGCAATGTGCTGCGATTGCATTGGCCCTGTTGCTACTTACACAATTGAATTCTGAGTTCAAAGATATTCCAATGGTGTAAGTAGAAAAAGAGCCAAAGGCCAATGCTATTGCAGGACATTGGCCCCTTTTTCTGCTACAGTAGGATATTCACTATTTCTCTCTTTAATTGTCTAAAGATTATTCTGAGTTCAATGGTAGACCTAACTCGAAATGTTTAAAAATGGACATTGGTCCCTTTTCTACCTAGGTACAGATTTCCTGCTATGGCAGAAAAAGGGGGCAATGTGCTGCGACAGCATTGGCCATTGGCCCTGTTTCTATTTACACAATTGAATTCTGCGTTCAAAGGTAATTCAATGGTGTAAGTAGGAAAAGGGCCAATGCTATTGCAGGACATTTGCCTCTTTTCCTGCTACAGTAGGATATTCAATCTTTCTCTCTTTAATTGTGTAAAGATTATTCTGAGTTGAATGGTAGACTTAACTTGAAATGTTTAAAAATAGACATTGGCCCCTTTTCTAGCTAGGTGCAGATTTCCTGCTATGACAGAAAAAGGGGGCAACGTGCTGTGATAGCATTGGCCCTGTTTCACCTTACACAATTTAATTTTCAGTTCAAAGGTAATTCAATGGTGTAAGTAGAAAAAGGGCCAATGGCCAATGCTATTGCAGGACCTTAGCCCCTTTTTCTGCTACAATAGGATATTCAATCTTTCTCTCTTTAATTGTGTAAAGATTATTCTAAGTTCAATGGTAGACTTAACTCGAAATGTTTAAAAATAGACATAGGCCCCTTTTCTACCAAGATACAGATTTCCTGCTATGACAGAAAATGGGGGCAATGTGCTGCGATAGCATTGGCCATTAGTCCTTTTTCTACTTACACAATTGAATTCTGAGTTCAAAGGTAATTCAATGGTGTAAGTAGGAAAAGGGCCAATGGGCAATGCTATTGCAGGACATTGGCTCCTTTTTCTGCTACAGTAGCATATTGACTCTTTCTCTCTTTAATAGTGTAAAGATTATTCTGAGCTCAATGGTAGACTTAACTCGAAATGTTTAAAAATGGACTTTGGCCCCTTTTCTACAAAAGTACAGATTTCCTGCTATGGCAGAAATAGGGGGCAATGTGCTGCGATTGCATTGGCCCTGTTGCTACTTACACAATTGAATTCTGAGTTCAAAGATAATTCAATGGTGTAAGTAGGAAAAGGGCTGGTGGCCAATGTTATTGCGGGACATTGGCCCCTTTTTCAGCTACATAATTTCATTCAGCTACATAATAAAAGATTATTCTAAGTTCACTGGTAGATTTAACTCGAAATGTTTAAAAATGGACATTGGCCCCTTTTCTACCTAGATAGACAGATTTCCTGCTATGGCAAAAAAAGAGGGAAATGTGCGGCGATTGCATTGGCCCTGTTGCTACTTACACAATTGAATTCAAAGTTCAAAGGTAATTTAATGGTGTAAGTAGAAAAAGGGTCAATGGCCAATGCTATTGCAGGACATTGGCCCCTTTTCCTGCTACACTAGGATATTCACTCATTCTCTCTTTAATTGTGTAAAGATTATTCTGAGTTCAATGGTAGACCTAACTCGAAATGCTTAAAAATGGACATTGGTCCCTTTTCTACCTAGGTACAGATTTCCTGCTATGGCAGAAAAAGGGGGCAGTGTGCTGCGATAGCATTGGCCATTGGCCCTGTTTCTATTTACACAATTGAATTCTGCGTTCAAAGGTAATTCAATGGTGTAAGTAGGAAAAGGGCCAATGCTATTGCAGGACATTGGCCCCTTTTCCTGCTACAGTAGTATATTCAATCTTTCTCTCTTTAATTGTGTAAAGATTATTCTGAGTTGAATGGTAGACTTAACTTGAAATGTTTAAAAATAGACATTGGCCCCTTTTCTAGCTAGGTGCACATTTCCTGCTATGGCAGAAAAAGGGGGCAAGTTGCTGTGATAGCATTGGCCCTGTTGCACCTTACACAATTTAATTCTCAGTTCAAAGGTAATTCAATGGTGTAAGTAGAAAAAGGGCCAATGGCCAATGCTATTGCAGGACCTTGGCCCCTTTTTCTGCTACAATAGGATATTCAATCTTTCTCTCTTTAATTGTGTAAAGATTATTCTAAGTTCAATGGTAGACTTAACTCGAAATGTTTAAAAATAGACATTGGCCCCTTTTCTACCAATTTACAGATTTCCTGCAATGACAGAAAAAGGGGGCAATGTGCTGCGATAGCATTGGCCATTAGTTCTTTTTCTACTTACACAATTGAATTCTGAGTTCAAAGGTAATTGAATGGTGTAAGTAGGAAAAGGGCCAATGGGCAATGCTATTGCAGGACATTGGCCCCTTTTTCTGCTACAGTAGCATATTGACTCTTTCTCTCTTTAATTGTGTTAAGATTATTCTGAGCTGAATGGTAGACTTAACTTGAAATGTTTAAAAATAGACATTGGCCCCTTTTCTAGCTAGGTACAGATTTCCTGCTATGGCAGAAAAAGGGGGCAATGTGCTGTGATAGCATTGGCCCTGTTTCACCTTACACAATTTAATTCTCAGTTCAAAGGTAATTCAATGGTGTAAGTAGAAAAAGGGCCAATGGCCAATGCTATTGCAGGACCTTGGCCCCTTTTTCTGCTACAATAGGATATTCATTCTTTCTCTCTTTAATTGTGTAAAGATTATTCTAAGTTCAATGGTATACTTAACTCGAAATGTTTAAAAATAGACATTGGCCCCTTTTCTACCAAGGTACAGATTTCCTGCTATGACAGAAAAAGGGGCCAATGTGCTGTGATAGCATTGGCCTTGTTGTTACTTACACTATTGAATTCTGAGTTCAAAGGTAATGCAATGGTGTAAGTAGAAAAAGGGCCAAATGCCCTTGCAGGACATTGGCCCCTTTTTCTGCAGCAGTAGGATATTCAATCTTTCTCTCTTTAATTGTGTAAAGATTATTCTGAGTTCAATGGTAGACTTAACACAAAATGTTTAAAAATGGATATTGGCCCCTTTTCTACCTAGGTACAGATTTCCTGCTATGGCAGAAAAAGGGGGCAATGTGCTGTGATAGCATTGGCTCTGTTTCACCTTACACAATTTAATTCTCAGTTCAAAGGTAATTCAATGGTGTAAGTAGAAAAAGGGCCAATGGCCAATGCTATTGCAGGACCTTAGCCCCTTTTTCTGCTACAATAGGATATTCAATCTTTCTCTCTTTAATTGTGTAAAGATTATTCTAAGTTCAATGGTAGACTTAACTGGAAATGTTTAAAAATAGACATTGGCCCCTTTTCTACCAAGGTACAGATTTCCTGCTATGACAGAAAAAGGGGGCAATGTGCTGCGATAGCATTGGCCATTAGTCCTTTTTCTACTTACACAATTGAATTCTGAGTTCAAAGGTAATTGAATGGTGTAAGAAGGAAAAGGGCCAATAGCCAATGCTATTGCAGGACCTTGGCCCCTTTTTCTGCTACAATAGGATATTCAATCTTTCTCTCTTTAATTGTGTAAAGATTATTCTAAGTTCAATGGTAGACTTAACTCGAAATGTTTAAAAATAGACATTGGCCCCTTTTCTACCAAGGTACAGATTTCCTGCTATGACAGAAAAAGGGGGCAATGTGCTGCGATAGCATTGGCCATTAGTCCTTTTTCTACTTACACAATTGAATTCTGAGTTCAAAGGTAATTGAATGGTGTAAGTAGGAAATGGGCAATGCTATTGCAGGACATTGGCCCCTTTTTCTGCTACAGTAGCATATTGACTCTTTCTCTCTTTAATTGTGTAAAGATTATTCTGAGCTCAATGGTAGACTTAACTCGAAATGTTTAAAAATGGACTTTGGCCCCTTTTCTACCAAGGTACAGATTTCCTGCTATGGCAGAAAAAGGGGGCAATGTGCTGCGATTGCATTGGCCCTGTTGCTACTTACACAATTGAATTCTGAGTTCAAAGATAATCCAATGGTGTAAGTAGAAAAAGGGCCAAAGGCCAATGCTATTGTAGGACCTTGTCCCATTTTTCAGCTACAGTAGGATATTCACTCTTTCTCTCTTTAATTGTGTAAAGATTATTCTAAGTTCAATGGTAGATTTAACTCAAAATGTTTAAAAATGGACATTGGCCCCTTTTCTACCTAGATAGACAGATTTCCTGCTATGGCAAAAAAAGAGGGAAATGTGCGGCGATTGCATTGGCCCTGTTGCTACTTACACAATTGAATTCTAAGTTCAAAGGTAATTCAACGGTGTAAGTAGAAAAAGGGCCAAAGGCCAATGCTATTGCAGGACATTGGCCCCTTTCTCTGCTACAGTAGGATATTCAATCTTCCTCTCTTTAATTGTGTAAAGATTATTATGAGTATCAGAATAATGTGACAATGGTAGATTTAACTCTGAAATGTTTAAAAATAGGCATTGGCCCCTTTTTTTATAAAGGTACAGATTTAACACTAAAACTATGACAGTTGGTCAATTTGGTCCCTTTTCTGCCAAGGTACAGATTTGACACTAAACCTACGACAGTGGGTCAATTTGGCCCCTTTTCTGCCAAGGTATAGATTTGAAACTAAACGTACCATAACGGGTCAATTTGACCCTTTTCAAACCTTTGTACAAGTTTCATATATTCTTTTCAGCAATGCGATTAGACATGTTGATTGAAATTATAAATCGTTTGGTTAATAAATTTGGAAAAAATCGCTATAAATAGCGGAAGACAGTTGTTCTAGAACGAATTAGAATTTCTGTGATGGTTATAGAAAAGTTTTGAAATTTGAAAGATCAGAGAGAATTTTTTTGACACATTTTATCAATGGCTACTCATGGAAGATTATAGGTTAACCTGGAGTGAGGAAAACTGTTCGAAACACAGATCGCAATCCCGAATCGAATTAAACACACAGTGGTATAAGGGGAGTGAGTAATAAATGAAAAAGATACTTACATGCAAATCATTCAAGAGCATTAGAAATGCCAGAATCTGGTGCAGCACATAATTTCAAATAAAAGATTCCATTTAAAAGCAAGTCCAGCAAAACACAGGGAAAACAGGAACCAAAAATAAAAAATAAAGTATTAAAATCGGCACCGTTTCAAATTGTTTCAGCGATTTATGATGTGGAATAACAAATTGACAGTAAATATGGACAGAACGAACGACAGATAAATATCCAAAGCAAACGTGAACGTCTGTCAAAATTTCCACAAAAAAATAATTAGTAGTCTTGTAATAAACTATTCGTTATCCGCAACTTGCACTCGATTTTAACGCTCCGTTCCGGCGAATATCCCCTTAACTATCTTCGAATTATTCCCTTTGCTCGAGTTAAATTGGAATTTGCTGCAGGTTTTAGCCAAACACTCCGCTATCAACATATGATGGCTACAACTACGCAACCACGAAACCTTTTTTACAACGAAAATACTATGCTTATAACTATTACACAACTTACCAACTGAAATTGCGCTACCGTGTTGATTTCCGCCTTTTTTTATCACACGCACTATACACTAATTCCTAACGTAAATAACGAACGATAAGAAAATATTTACTTCAATAAATGTAAAGTGCGGACGGGAAATCGAGCAAACACTTGTCACTTGTATTCTTTATCTGTCTAACTACACTAATCTCTGATTCTACATTTTGTTGAACCCAGTTTTTTAAATTAAAAAACTCGCAAAAAGTTTACAATTTCATTAAAAATAAAATCATCCAATAAAGCGAATATTATTCATAACGAATTTTAAAATTTGTATTGTTTATGTTTTATTACAGCGGTTCTCAAACTTTTTTTTCGCGTACTATGTGGATCAAAAGCGTACCACCACTTGCTTTCGCGTACCTTTCATGTGCAATAGTATTTGACTTCGAGCGCAATTCTTCTTCTTCATGTGCATATCCGATTTCGGATGTTTGCGATGAGCATGACTATTTTCACTTTATTGGTTGCTATTCTGAAGAGCTCGTTCGAAGTCTTCCCGTACCACGCCCTGAGATTCTGCAACCATGAAATTCTCCTCCGTGCAGGTCTTCGTTTTCCGTGTATCTTGCCTTGAATGATGGCTTGTAATAGGGCGTATCTGTCCTCGTTCCGCATGTTGTGGCCTAGATATTGAACAAAGAAGTTCGACAGAAAATGAAATTGGAACGGGAAGCTTACTGGAATAACATCGCGGCTGACATGGAAGAAGCAGCGTCAAGGCATGAGTACCGGACGCTGTACCAGACAATCCGATGGTTAAGTGGCAAAACAACATCAACAAATGACAATATCAAAAAATTGGATGGAACTTTCGTGACCTCTCCTCAGGAACGTCTACAGCGGTGGAGAGAATTCTTTCATCAGCTGTACAACCACAATCCGCCAGTAGGTCCAGCACCCGAACTGCCGATTATTGAGCAGCCGATAAATCAGTTTCCCGATACTGAACCAACAATCAATGAGGTGAAGACGGCAATAAAATCCCTGAAAAATGGTAAAGCGCCGGGAGGAGATCAAGTAACTGCCGAAATGATCAAAGCCGGGGGAGACGTCTTATTACATCAACTTCACGTTCTCACAGTGCATATATGGCATTCAGATTGTGTTCCATCCGTGTGGAAGAAAGCGATTGTTGTGCCTATTTTGAAGAAAGGCGACAGTCGGGAATGCAAGAATTACCGTGGTATTAGCCTCCTCTCGATCGTCGGCAAAGTATTTATGAAAATCTTACAATCAAGACTACAGAAACATCGAGAGCAAACATGCCGGGAAGAACAAGCTGGATTTCGACCACGAGGTCGAAGGATGCATCGATCAGATATTTGCTCTCCGTCAGCTAATGGAAGAAATAATTCGATGTGGCAAACGAACTGTCATCGTCTTCATCGATTTCAAATCTGCTTTTGATTGCATCGATTGGACAAGCTTGTGGGAAGCCCTGAAGATCGAACACGTGCCACTGAAAATCATTCAACTTCTTCAAGCATCGTACGACGGCTCAACCAGCAATGTTCGTATCCGAAACGACATGTCTGAGGAATTCCCGATTCGAACCGGAGTCCGGCAAGGAGACGTGGCCTCGCCGCTCCTTTTTAACATTGTGATCGACACGATTATGCGAAAAGCGTTTGATGGGCGACGCGGAGTTCGATATGATGACAAAAACTTCCTAACCGATCTGATGTTCGCCGATGACAGTGCGGTTTTCGACAACACAGATGCCGAAGCAACAGACACCTTGTATGACATTTCCCGCATTGCCCAGTCATACGGACTGAGAATCAATGCGGATAAGACCAAAGTGCTTACAACGGATGGATCTGAAGCCAGAGTTTACCTCGATGGAACCACAATCGAGCAGGTACCACAGTTCAAATATTTGGGATCACTGGTTGTGGAGAAGAAAGTAGCTTCGACAGCCGAAGTTCACAGCCGGATAGGCCAGGCAACAGCAACGTTTGCTTCACTCAAGTGGTGCATATGGAAGCGGACGAATATTACCATCAAAACCAAAATACGCCTATACCGGACGCTGATCCTCCCAATTCTTCTTTATGGATCGGAAACATGGACATTACTCAAACCAGACCTAAACAAGCTCGAGGCCTTCCAAATGCGATGCCTGAGACAGATTCTCTGCGTCTCACTCCTCAACCACCTCCGAAATGAGACAATCAGAGAAAGGTGCGACCAACAGACACCGATTGTTGAGGAAATTCAAAAACGCCGATTACGATGGTTCGGCCACATCTGTAGGATGGGCGACAATCGAGTACCGCACAAACTCCTCCTGGAAAAAACGACCTCTTGATTGGAGAACACAAAAACAAGCACCGAAGACCACATGGTTGAAACACGTAGAGAACGATTTAAAAAAACAGCGAATAACAACAGCTGAGGCAAGAACCGTTGCAACTGATCGATTAGCATGGAAGCGTATAGTGAATGGAGCACGGAATCTAGCGGCACCAACAGCAGCGTACTGGCTACGAGGTCGACCACCTCTCCATGCGCCGGCTATGGATTAAAGAAGAAGAAGAAGAAGATATTGGAGCTTGCGGGTTTTGATGGTGTCCATGATCTCCTTCTCTTTCTTCATCCTGTGGAGGACTTCGATGTTTGTTACCCGGTCTTTCCAAGATATTTGCAGGATACGTCGATATAGCCACATCTCAAAGGCTTCAAGCTTTTTTGTTGTTGCATCATTTAGTGTCCAGGACTCGACTCCGTAAAGTAATATTGGGAAAATGTAGCACCTCAACATGCGTACTTTGGTTTCAAGATGTAGTTCGTGATTTTTGTAGAGGTTATTCATTGTATTGAAGGCAGCTCGGGCTTTTCCAATTCTACATTTTATCTCTTGGCTATTGTCCCAGTTTTCGTTCACAAGTGTACCTAAGTATGTTGTTTGTCTCACTCTCTCTATTTGTTGGTTGTGAACGTAGAGATTTGCATTAGCTATATTGTCTTTGCTAATGACCATGAATTTTGTTTTGTTGTTATTAATGTTAAGTCCATATTTTTCACTAGCCGCTACAATTCATTAGTGTTTGGAGTCCTTCAAGAGAGTCAGCGAATACCATTGTGTCGTCGGCATATCGGATGTTATTCAATCTGACTCCGTTCAGTAAAATGCCTTCTTCTATGCCTTCTAGCGCTTCATTAAAGATCTGTTCGGAGTATAGATTGAACAGAATCGGAGAAATAATGCACCCCTGCCTTACCCCTCTAGCTATTTCAATGTCTTCTATTTGTTCCTCTTCAATTTTCATGGACGCGGTCTGTTTCCAGTACAAGTTAGTGATGATTTGTAGGTCTTTGGCGTCAATTCCCACTTGTTTAAGGATGTCTATCGTTTTGTGATGTTGCATTCGATCAAACGCTTTCTGATAATCGATTAGGCATACGTAGATATCGCAGTTTACGTCTCTAGCTCTTTGAAAGAGCACCTGCACTGAGAAAAGCGCTTCCCTTGTGCCTACGGCGTTGATGAATCCAAACTGATTTGCTGATATTTGTTCTTCACCTTTGTTATAAATTCTCTTGTGTATTATTTTTAGGAATATTTTGAGAAGATGACTCATGAGACTGATGCTTCTATATTCTTCGCACCGTTTTGCTCCTACTTTCTTTGGTAATACGATGAATTCCGACTTCAACCACTCTTCTGGTATGCTGCCCGAGTTGTATATTTTGTTGAAGATGTTGGTAAGTATTTTGATATGTATGTCACTTAGCAGTTTCAGGATTTCAACTTGTATATCATCCGGCCCCGCCGCCTTCCCATCTTTCATTCGTTTTATTGCTACGTCTACTTCCTCTTCCAAGATGTGCGATCCCGTTTCTCCTTCGATGATTGGTGTTGCTATTCTCTCTTCATCTTCAAATAGTTTGTTGAGATATTCCCTCCACGTTTTCTTTTTGTCTTCTAAGTTTATGATGATTTTTCCCTCGTTGTTCACCAGCTTTACAAAGTTCTTTTTTCTTGTTTTGCCTGCCAGTTCTCTAATTCTTCGATGCACGTTAAAATCGTCATATCTTTTCTGCAGCTGTTCTATCTCTTGACATGCTTCCTCTCTTTCTCTCTCTTTTGCCTTTCTAATTTCTTGTCTAATTGTCTTGTTTATTTTTCTGTATTCTTCATTGTTGTTCTTTTGTTCACGTCTCTGATCCATTAATTTTAGTATCTCGTTTGTCATCCATGATTTCTTCTTTTTATTTTCTCCCTACTTCATATGTGTCTTCTTGGTATTTTGGATGATTTTATTTAAAACTGTTATTTGTTGTTCTACTGACGCGGTTTCATCAATTTCTTTATTGATTTTCTCGTTTAGTTATTTTTCTACCTCTCTTTTGATGTTAAGATCCTTCAGTATTCTCATGTTATATTTGTTATAGCTTTTGGCCTTCGTTTTCTTAAACCGAACTTTAAATTCCCCAACCACTGGTACATGGTCGGAGTTAATATCGGCACCGGGGAATGTTTTAGCACAAGTGCAGCTATTTCGGAATCTTTTATTTATCAGTATAAAATCAATCTGATTTCTGATGAGATGGTCTGGCCTGCTGAGTGGAGATTTCCAAGTATAGAGCTTCCTTGGGGGCATCTTGAATTGAGTGTTTAGTACGACGAATTCATTCTCCTCGACGAAGACTTCCATAGTATCCCCCCGATGGTTTCTCTCTCCTAACCCGTACTGGCCGATGTATTCCGACTTGCATCCTGCTCCAAGTTTTGAAATGAAGTCCCCCATCGTAATGATGATTTCTTGTTTTGGTAAGGCTCGTACTAGTTCTGTGATGGATCCGTAGAATTCTTCCATCTCTTCGTTTGGTTTATCCGCAGTAGGTGCGTAGACCTGGATAATATTGATGTTTACGGGAGTTGCGTCAAGTTGTATCAGTATAACTCTTTCTGATACCGGTGTTAAGTTCTTCACGCTTCGTGTCATTTGTTTGGTCATAATGACGCCAACTCCATGTTCGTGCTTGTTATTAGATGTTCCAGAATAAAAGACTTTGTGTTCATCTATATATAACTCCTGTGCCCGGCCACCGCATTTCACTTACCCCCATTATGCCAATATTTAGTCGTTTCATTTCATTCAGTGCGTTGTATATTTTTCCTTCTTGTGCCATTGTTTTAACATTCCACGTACAAATTCTCATTTTACTTTTCTTTGTATCTATTGATGTAGTTGGTTCGCTCTTCACTGTCTCCCCCGGAGATCCGAATGGGAGACTTGAAACTCCGGATTGAAATTTAGTTCTGAGCATAGTCATGTTCAATTTACTAGGACTTATCTCCTTCGATCTTTAATGAGGTGAGTGTCCAAACTTCTTCCTCATCCTTATGGCGTTCACTGCATTGATTTCCTTCTACAGTTCATCCGCCTTTGGGTCGATTTCTCAATCCCTGGACAAAAGAGTGCCTCCTTCCTCTCAATTCTTCCACCCGAAGCTGTTGATTGACAGGAAGGGGACTACTTATACCGGTAGTCACTCGGTCGACAGAGCCTTGTTAGTTTCTGGCAGGGTGCACGAAGTGCAGGTAAGGTTGTCATTTGGGCCAGCGTGTGCTGTCCCCCCTTGCACCCCAGCGCAATTCTATTCTATAATAATTATGAGATAACAAAATGAGATATTACTCGTCACAATTGATTTGGAACTAACTGAGATATAATTGAATTATTATATCTATTCTATAATAATTCATTTATATCTCAGCTAGTTCCAAAACAATTGTGACGAGTAATATCTCATTTTGTAGATAATTTAATCTAGTTTAAGCACATTATTAACTCATTTAAATATTGGTAATATTTTCGGTGATTTAAGGAATTTACGAAACTTATTTATTTTATTCACAACCCTTTAATATATAAACTTAAACTAAAACTAAAGAAGTATGCAAAATTACACGTACAGCAAAGTTGGACATGAGCAGAATGGATGATGACACAGTTAAAGAAAGATTACAGAAATGCTTCGATGAAGGCGTAAATACTATAAAAGAAAAATCGGAACCGGGAGGAAAATGGAACGCAATAAAAAAAACCTACCTAAGACAAGGATTGACGAAAGGTAGGACTAAACGAAAGGTATGATACCTAAAACAAGTAAAGATAGCCAAACCAGAGTGGATGACAAAAGATGTTCTGAACCTAATGGAACAAAGAAAGAAAGTGAAACAAACAGACGCTACCAGTTACAGTGAAATAAACAAAGATATAAGGACCAAAATCAGAGAAGCCAAAGAAGGCTGTCTATCGGCCAAATGCGACGAAATAAAAAAGCTAGACCGCATCCACGATCACTACAACGTACAATTAAGAAAATGGTAGGAACGAAAAATAGCACAAAAACAACAACAACAACGAGTCTCGCTGATAAGAACGGTAAACTGGTCACGGAAACCTCGCAAAAACTAGAGGGATGGCAGGAATACATTGAAACCCTATTTAACGACACTTCTCGCTCAGAGCACCCCAATAATAATAACAACGCGACAGAAAGCGGTCCAGAAATCACGAAAGACGAAGTAAGGAAAGCCATAGAACTAGCAAAGAATAAATCCGCAGGTCCAGACAACGTCAACACCAAAATGTTAAAGGTAATGTGCAATGCGAACACTGGGAACGATCCTAACTGCTCTCTTTAATAATATCTAAAACACCGGAAACATGCCAGAGGACTGGTTGCACTCCATATTCGTCACGATACCCAAGAAACCAACTGCAAAGAACTGCGTCGAACACAGATTAATAAGCCTAATGAACCACATAGTTCAAACCTTTCTGAAAATCTTACTAGAATCTATAAAAAATGCGAAGAATATCTAGGTGAAAGCCAATTCGGCTTCAGGAACGCACTGGGAACAAGAGAGGCTATTTTTACAGTCCAGGTTCTGATTCAGAGATGCAGAGATATGGGCCGCGATGTCCATGCCTGTTCCATAAATTACTCCAAAGCCTTCGATAATGTACAGCACGATAAAATGATCGAGGTATTACAACAAACAGGCATAGATACAAAAGACATCAGAATAATAGCCATTTCCAACATGCATTGGAATCAGACAGCGTCTGTAAAAGTAGATGACAACAACTCCGCAAAGATTAACATCCGCAGAGGCGTACAACAGGGATGCGTATTATCTCCGACTCTATTCAACCTGTATTTGGAGAAAATCTTCAAAGAAGCGCTCAAAGACACCAGCGAAGGCATCAAGATGATTGGGGAGCTTATAAACAACGTCCGATACGCCGACGATACCATCGCATTTGCTAGCAGTTTGGAAGGCTTACAAGAACTAATGATCAAGATTCACACCACTAGCTCGGAATATGGCCTCAAGCTCAACAAAAGCAAAACAAAACACATGCTAATAAGCCGAAATGCTTCAGATCCCAGCGTATTGATGCTAGAAGGAGAGATCATCGAACAAGTAGAGAAGTTACCCTTACCTGGGAACTATTGTCAACGACAACTGGGAGCACTCCGTAGAGTTGCACTGCAGAATAGAGAAGGCTAGAGCGGCATTTAATAAACTCAAAACAATGCTATGCAGCAGTGACCTGACATTACAACTAAAGGTCCGAATGGTCAGGTGTTACGTTTTCTCTGTTCTGTTGTACGGCGCAGAAGCATGGACGCTAACGGAAACAACAGAAAGGAATATAGAGGCGGGCGTTCGAGCTCTGGGTATATAGAAAGCTGCTCCGCATATCCTGGCGGGATCACATTACGAATGAGGTGGTAATGCAAAGAATAGGCACGCAGAGGTAAGTTCTGAATACAATCAAGAAGATAAAAACTGGCTATCTTGGCCATATAATGAGAAACCAGAAATACCGCTTACTACAGCTGAACCCACCTCCACCTCTGACCTTGACCACTTCCGGTGACCTTGACGACTTTGAATTAGGTTTGGTGATAAATTTTCAGCGCTGTACTTAAGTCCGTGGTGATAATTCTCCAACCAGCGAGCTTGATTCTTATCTGCTGCGTTAACAGATCTGAATGGTGTTGGTGGTTTGAATAACTAGGTGTCTACATCACCCACTTCGAATGATTCGATTGAAAGTTCTTTTGCTGTAAATTTCCCATTTACATTGAATCCTTGAACATCCATGATAAATCGTCTATCCATATGGATGATATGCTTCTTTCTCAGTCTTGGCCCCAGTAATTTTTCCAAATGATTGATTCTTCTTGCACCAGGCTGATAATCCAAACCTTATCCAAATGAAACAGCAGAAGGCACAGGGAAACAAACTACTACTTAAGTTTTATTTAATAATTCATTTTCTGCGACTGTTCAGTTTCATAGCGAGTAACTTTTATGATTATGAATAGCTTTTTGAACATCAATAAGTCTATGGTGAACGTTTCCACTCGTCATACCATATTTTCCAAACCTGCTTTAAATCAGATTTTTATTAGCTTTAATCAGTTTTGAATCGGCTTTAATTAGCTTTAATCAGCTTTTAATCAGCTTTAATCGGCTTTGAATCAGCTTGAATCAGCTTTAATTAGGTTTAATCAGATTTTAATCAGCTTTAATCAGTTTTTAATCATCTTTAATCAGCTGTTAATCAGCTTTAATCTACTTTTATACACTACAAGAGTGTGAGGTCTATGTAGCCCCACACTAAAGAGGGTGTGAGGTCTATGTAGCCCCACGCTACAGGTTTAATCAGTTCTTAATCAGGTTTAATCAGATCTTAGTCAAGCCTTCGAGGTCACCGGAAGTGGCCAAGGTGACTGGAAGTGGTCGATGATAGAAGGGCAGGTGGGTCCAGAACATATAATCTTTCCCTACTTTTGAGTTTTTGTTGAAACAAATGAAACTAAAATTTTGGAAATTTCCGAAATGCTTGCTCAGACTTTGAGGAAGTTCAATTGATTTCGTCTGAGTGTGTGTCTGTACCAAATTTGCAATTATTTGGACAAATCCCGAAAAGTTTTTGGATTTTAACAAATTTTTTATTTTTGACAAAACAAATGAAAATCAAACAACTATTATTATTCTCTAACTTTTCTCTATAACGTTTTTTTACATTATTTATCATCTTGTTTAAAAATTACATTGTCAGTTTCAATCAATCATTCAGTTTGAACATCATTCAGTTTCAACCCACAAGAAATCCAAAATGATTACTCAATATAGGCCGAAATTAAACTAATTATAGTTATAATCATACCAACATATTACAACGGAACACAGCTTGTATATATAAATATATTCAACCTTTCCGAAGCTCTATAATATCATTAAGTCTTTTTAAAACTATAAGACAAATCTCATGTTTTTTGAAAAGAGCAAAGCTGCACTAATGAGAGACAGATCTCGAAACGCGTCTGCAGATGGTTATTCACTTTGGGTTAAATATAAAGAACTGATCTTAAAAACAATGTTATTTCTCTAGTGTCTTGTATTAGTGTCACAAATATCTCTTGTCTTTCAACATGGGATTTGTCTAATAGTCTTAAAGTGACTTAATGATATTATAGTGCTTCGGAAAGGTTGAATATATTTATATATTCAAGCTGTGTACCGCTGTAATAAGTTGACAAAATGATTACCTCTGAATTAACTATGTTTATCATTTTTGTGGTTTCCCAAGGACTCTGTGTAAAGGCGCGCTCCCATGGCCTTTGGCTTGTCGAGCATTTACTCGAAGTTCGTCATAATTCGAGTCGTGGTAACGGCCAGGCTCAAAATGGCTATTGGTGATAACACAAATATCTGTTGTTGTCGTTCAATATGAGATTTGTCTTATAGTCTTAAAGTGACTTAATGATATTATAGAGCTTCGGAAAGGTTGAATATATTTATATATTCAAGCTGTGTACCGCTGTAATAAGTAGACAAAATGATTACCTTTAAATTAACTGTGTTTATCATTTTTTGAGTTTCTTAAGGACTCTGTGTAAGGGCGAGCTCCCACGGCTTTTGGCTTGTCGAGCATTGACTCGAAGTTCAACATAATTCGAGTCATGGGAACGGCCAGGCTCAAAATGGCTCTTGGTGACTTCGGACGTCTCGGAGGTAGTACGACCTTTCCCGTGAAATGTTCATAGATCGAGAGACCTTAAATGATTTTTGCCTGTCCAATTTCGATCAACGAGTACACTTGTGCAGGCCTTCCTCCCCTGGATATATTTATCATGGGCGAGGTAAGGGTGGGATCTTTCAGATGCATATGCAATGGCACATGGGAATCTCTGGCGAGGTCAGGACACACCATGATAACGAATGTCATATCAGAATCGTACCTCAATATAGAGGGGGATTCGATGCCCAAAAGCCTGTCATTCGATCTACCCTTCAAAACACGATGGACAGAAAGCAATCAAATAGCCACTTGCCAAGGAGGACTGGATTGTATACAGTATATACAATCCAGACATACGGTATACAGACGGCTCCATGAGGACAGTGGTACTGGCGCAGGAATCTATGGACTGTCCCTGGGGTGCAGCCTATCTGTACCCATGGGGACACATGCCACAGTATTCCAAGCAGAAATACACGCTATCATAGTCTGTGCCCGTGAAAATTTGAGAATAGACTACAAAAGTAGAAACATCCGCATTTTCACGGACAGTCAGGATGCGATTAATGCTCTAGCGTGTCACGAAATCAAATCCAAGACAGTTTGGGACTGTCTTCAGGACCTAAAAGCCCTGGCAAAGCATAAGAAGGTCACGCTTGGGTGCCTATGCTATGAGGAGGACGAAACCGCCGTCCATATAATCTTCCACTGTGAAGCAATTGCACGTAGGAGACACAAGCTTGATACTACAGCTCAGAGAGTTCCCACATAGAATCCTGGACCTGATAGAGGGACTGGATCTATTTGCACGAACGAAACAATGTGGGGAAATACAATAGGCCAATGGGCCGCAGTGTTTTAAGGGCTAACCCCCCTGGACCCACATTGGTTAGAGGAAAAAAAATCTTTCAGATTTTAAGTGATAAGTTGATAAGTTTTCAGATTTATAATTGTAGAATATTCTAGTTTTCAACTGTGTCTACCTGGACTAGTCTACTAAAGCCTCGCCAAATTGCACTAATCCACCTAGTCCTCAAGCTGAGATATAGAGGAGTACGACTAGTCTAACTACACTTTCTCAAAGATCCAAACTTTGACAGCTTGTAACTCCTGACTAAGACTAGTTAGAATCATCTAGTTTTCAGCTGTGTCTACTTGGACTAGTCAACTGAATCCTCACCAAATTGCACTAATCACCCTAGTCCACAAGCTGAGATATAACTACGACTAGTCTAACAAGATTTCCTCAAAGATCCAAACTTTGACAGCTTGTAACTCTCGACTACTAAGACTAGTTAGAATCTTCTAGTTTTCAGCTGTGTCTACTTGCACTAGTCAACTAAATCCTCACGAAATTGCACTAATCCTCCTAGTCCACAAGCTGAGATATAACTACGACTAGTCTAACTAGATTTTCTCAAAGATTCAAACTTTGACAGCTTGTAACTCTCGACTAAGACTAGTTAGAATCTTCTAGTTTTCAGCTGTGTCTATTTGTACTAGTCAACTAAATCCTCACAAAATTGCACTAATCCTCCTAGTCTACAAGCTGAGATATAACTACGACTAGTCTAACAAGATTTCCTCCAAGATCCAAACTTTGACAGCTTGTAACTCTCGACTAAGACTAGTTAGAATCTTCTAGTTTTCAGCTGTGTCTACTTGCACTAGTCAACTAAATCCTCTCGAAATTGCACTAATCTTCCTAGTCCACAAGCTGAGATATAACTACGACTAGTCTAACTAGATTTTCTCAAAGATTCAAACTTTGACAGCTTGTAACTCTCGACTAAGGCTAGTTAGAATCTTCTAGTTTTCAGCTGTGTCTACTTGCACTAGTCAACTAAATCCTCACCAAATTGCACTAATCCTCCTAGTCCACAAGCTGAGATATAACTACGACTAGTCTAACAAGATTTCCTCAAAGATCCAAACTTTGACAGCTTGTAACTCTGGACTAAGACTAGTTAGAATCTTCTAGTTTTCAGCTGTGTCTACTTGCACTAGTCAACTAAATCCTCACCAAAATACACTAATCCTCCTAGTCCACAAGCTGAGATATAACTACGACTAGTCTAACTAGATTTTCTCAAAGATTCAAACTTTGACAGCTTCTAACTCTCGACTAAGACTAGTTAGAATCTTCTAGTTTTCAGCTGTGTCTATTTGTACTAGTCAACTAAATCCTCACCAAATTGCACTAATCACCCTAGTCCACAAGCTGAGATATAACTACGACTACTCTAACAAGATTTTCTCAAATATCCAAACTTTGACAGCTTGTAACTCTCGACTAAGACTAGTTAGAATCTTCTAGTTTTCAGCTGTGTCTACTTGCACTAGTCAACTAAATCCTCACCAAATTACACTAATCCTCCTAGTCCACAAGCTGAGATATAACTACGACTAGTCTAACTAGATTTTCTCAAAGATTCAAACTTTGACAGCTTCTAACTCTCGACTAAGACTAGTTAGAATCTTCTAGTTTTCAGCTGTGTCTATTTGTACTAGTCAACTAAATCCTCACCAAATTGCACTAATCACCCTAGTCCACAAACTGAGATATAACTACGACTAGTCTAACTAGATTTTCTCAAAGATTCAAACTTTGACAGCTTCTAACTCTCGACTAAGACTAGTTAGAATCTTCTAGTTTTCAGCTGTGTCTACTTGCACTAGTCAACTAAATCCTCACCAAATTACACTAATCCTCCTAGTCCACAAGCTGAGATATAACTACGACTAGTCTAACTAGATTTTCTCAAAGATTCAAACTTTGACAGCTTGTAACTCTCGACTAAGACTAGCTAGAATCTTCTAGTTTTCAGCTGTGTCTACCTGGACTAGTTCACTAAATCCTCACCAAATTGTGCTAATCTATCTAGTTCACAAGCCTAGTTCTAGACTAAAACTTGTTTGAAGATTTCCATGGGATGAAGGGTATGGGCACGGTGTTGAGGAACACTGGTGCTTTTTTCATGCGACGCACCTACAATGACGACAGCCTGTATTGGGCGACGTTCCTTCAGTACTTGCACCAGCTGGTAACGCAGGGCGACAGCGGCGTCGAGTTCTTCATCGAGGGGTATACAAAGTTGGGTGTTCCCAAACAGGGGTTTCGTTCTGCCGCACTATAGACGAGACCCAAAGCCGAACATCGAAGGTTAGTAGCCGACGCATCCCATGTCGTGCCACAGAGCTTCTGTAAGATATTATTTCTTGTTCGGATTTTGGCTGCCATATTATCTAGGTGTTTCTTGTATGTTATAGTTCTATCGATGGTAATTCCCAAGTACTTTGGCGTGGGATTATTTGTAATCTGCACATCATTAAAGTGTATCGTAAGTTGATGGTTAGCGAGTTTGTTGTTCAAGTGGAAGCAAGCGCATTCGGTTTTACTTGCGTTAGCTTCCATCTTCGGTAATATTGTCCAAGGACATTGAGGTCGTTGGTTAAAATTTGTTCTTTGCTTTCTATTGTCTTCCATCTGAGTGCTAATGTCAGGTCGTCTGCGTATAGGAACTTTTTTGATATTGTTTCACAGCATTTGATATTGTTTAAACAGCACAGGAGCCAGTACAGATCCCTGTGGTGGGACATTTTGCAGTCTTATCACCTTGCTGGATAAGTCACCCATTTCCACCCGTAGTAATCTGCCACACAGCATGTTGATCAGAAGCCGACCCAGCCTTTTATCGGGGAGCACTCGGAGGAAGTTATAAAGTAGGCCATCTCTCCGGACTGTGTCATACGCCGCGGTGAGGTCAATAAATCCCGCGGACGTCTAAAGGCATTCATGGAATCCAGCCTCAATAAACGTTGTCAGGTACGAAACTGTTGTCAATTTTCCAAACGTTGATTATTACCTAAGTATTAATACTACATAGGTGTATTACATATCATTTTAACGCTAATTTAATCTAGTTTATAGATTTTATGAACTCATCGCAAAATTCATTATATTTTCAAGTCCAGTCATTTTTGTCAAAAAAGGTGTCAATCTCGGAATCTAACGGAATATACGGCTGAATTTTTGTATAGACCTTTATTTTAGCATTACAAATGTTGTCTCAAAAGTCACATATGCCAACATGTGAGCGTCCTTAGATATTCAAGGTCAAAGGTCGCAAAAATCAGTTTTTTTGAGAATATCTCGTTTTCTCTGCCTCGTATCGTATTTGCATTGCATTTGCAAAAGTTGTAGAGAACAAAATTCTCTACAAATTTTATCTCAAACCTTTTTTTTTAATTTGGCCGCTTTTCTGCCAAGGTAAAGATTTAATACTAAACCTACCACAGCGGGACCATTTTCAAACTTTCGTACAACTTTCATTTATACAGGCTCTCAAAAGTACGGCGTCGTTCCTCAGGCCTGAAGATTGGGGCTACTGCCTTTGCTACTTAAGGGTATTCATTCTCACTAGTTGTCTAAGATATCTGTGCTACTAGGATCGGAGGCTGTACCTGTAGCAGCGGACGGGGCATTACTTGTAATCTCCCCTGTTACTCTGTGCACAGTCACCCTCATTCACCATCAAGCATCGTCACCCCTTCACCAACAAAAAAATCTTCACCAACAAACTACCATCCGATCTCGCATCGGTTTCTGGAGTCACCAACAGGCCCGTGAGGCGATGTAGGCGGCGATGGCAATGAGGGAAGGATCTTCGGCAACGAATAAATCCCGACGACGAAGTATTAAAACTATATAGACGTATTATATATCATTTTAGCGATAATTTAATCTAGTTTATGGATTCTATAAACTCATTGCAAATTTCTTTATATTTTCATAAATATTGCAATTTTTTGTGACAATATTTTAATTACCTTGTATTTCAGTTAGTTCCAACTAAAAGATAACGACGTGTAATATCTCATTTTGTAGATAATTTAATCTAGTTTTAGGAAAAAGCAATAACATTTAACAGTTATTGTTAATTTACGAATTACGATCAATGTTTACTAACCATTTTTATGTTTTGACGTTTTATTAGCAATAAACTCGCTAAACCGATTATGTATTATCTCAATGTAAACTACCTTTTTTACTCGTTTTCAGTTTTATTTTAATGTGGAAAATCAGTACGAAAGAACGGACAAGAGAACGGACAATAGAACAGACGGACAAGAGGACGGAGAAGAGAACGGACATGCGAACAGACAACAGAATGGCAGACAAAAGAACGGACAAGAGAACAGACGAGAGAATGGACGAGAGAACAGACGCTTTTTATTGAAAAGTTAACAGACAAGAGAACAGACAAGAAAAGATTCAGGCAAACGGACAAGAGAACAGACATTTTGATGGAAAGTTAACAGACAAGAGAACGGACAAGAAAAGATTCAAGAGAATGGACAAGAGAACAGACATTTTTTAAGGAAAAGTGAACAGACAAGATAACGGACAAGAAAAGATTCAAGAGATTGGACAAGAGAACAGACACTTTTTAAGGAAAAGTGAACAGACAAGAGAATGGACAAGAGAACAGACACTTTTTATTGAAATGTGAACAGACAAGAGAACAGACAAGAAAAGATTCAGGCAAACAGACAAGAGAACAGACATTTTTGATGGAAAGTGAACAGACAAGAGAACGGACAAGAAAAGATTCAAGAAAATAGACAAGAGAACAGAATTTTTTTATGGAAAAGTGAACAGACAAGAGAACGGACAAGAAAAGATTCAAGAGAATGGACAGGAGAACAGACATTTTTTAAGGAAAAGTGAACAGACAAGAGAACAGACAAGAAAAAATTCAGGCAAACGGACAAGAGAACAGACATATTTGATGGAAAGTTAACAGACACGAGAACGGACAAGGAAAGATTCAAGAGAATGGACAAGAGAACAGACATTTTTTATGGAAAAGTGAACAGGCAAGAAAAGATTCAAGCAAACGGACAAGAGAACAGACATTTTTGATGGAAAGTGAACAGACAAGAGAACGGACAAGAAAAGATTCAAGAGAATGGACAAGAGAACAGACATTTTTTATGGAAAAGTGAACAGGCAAGAAAAGATTCAAGCAAACGGACAAGAGAACAGACATTTTTGATGGAAAGTGAACAGACAAGAGAACGGACAAGAAAAGATTCAAGAGAATGGACAAGAGAACAGACATTTTTTATGGAAAAGTGAACAGACGAGAATGGACATGAAAATATTCAAGAGAATGAACAAGAGAACAGACATTTTTTATGGAAACGTGAACAGACAAGAGAACGGACAAGAAAAGATTCAAGAGAACGGACAAGAGAACAGACCATTTTTTATGGAAAAGTGAACAGACAAGAGAATGGAAAAGAAAGGATTCAAGAGAATGGACAAGAGAATAGACACTTTTTATGGAAAAAAGAACAGACAAGAGAACAGACAAGAAAAGATTCAAGTAAACGGACAAGAGAACAGACATTTTGTATGGAAAAGTGAACAGACAAGAGAACAGATTCAAGTAAATGGACAACGGGAAAATATTCAAGTAAATGGACAAGAGAACAGACATTTTTTATGGAAAAGTGAACAGACAAGAGAACAGACAAGAAAAGATTCAAGCAAATGGACAAGAGAACAGACATTTTTGATAGAAAAGTGAACAGACAAGAGAACGGATAAGAAAAGGTTGCAGAGAATGGAAAATATAACAGACATTTTTGATGAAAAGTGAACATACAAGAGAACGGACATGAAAACATTCAAGAGAATGGACAAGAGAACAGACAATTTTGATGGAAAAGTGAATAGACAAGAGAACGGACAAGAAAAGATTCAAGAGAATGGACAAGAGAACAGACACTTTTTATGGAAAAGAGAACAGACAAGAAAATATTCAAGTAAACAGACAAGAGAAGAGACATTTTCAAGACAAGAAAAGATTCAAGTAAACGGACAGCAGAACAGACATTTTTTTATGGAAAGCGAACAGACAAGAGTTGATGGACAAGAAAAGATTCAAGAGAGCGGACAAGAGAACAGACAGTTTTTATGGAAAAGTGAACAGACAAGAGAACGGACATGAAAAGATTCAAGAGAATGGACAAGAGAACAGATATTTTTTATGGAAAAGTGAACAGACAAGAGGACGGACAAGAAAAAATTAAGAGAACGGACAAGAGAACAGACGCTTTTTATGGAAAAGTGAACAGACAAGAGAACAGACAAGAAAAGATTCAAGCAAACGGACAAGAGAACATACATTTTTTATGGAAAAGTGCACAGACAAGAGAACGAACAAGAAAAGATTCAGGAGAATGGACAAGAGAACAGACATTTTTTATGGAGAAATGAACAGACAAGAGAACGCAAAAGAAAAGATTCAAGAGAACGGACAAGAAAACAGGCATTTTTGATGGAAAAGTGAACAGATAAGAGAACGGACAAGAATAGATTCAAGAGAATGGACAAGAGAACAGACAAGTTTGAAGGACAAAAGAAGAGAGTAACAGAACGGACAAGAAAACAGACAAGGGGACGGACAAGAGAACGGACAAGTGTAACGGACAGGAGAATAGATAAGAGAACAGAGAAGAAAAGAGATTAGAGAATGGACAAAACAACAGTCACGATTGACGGACAAGAGAATAGGGAAAAGAACGCACAAAAACTGACAAGACAACGGACAAGAGAACAGTTAAGTTTAACCGACAATAAAACATTCAAAAAGAACGGACAAGAAAGGAGACAAGAGGACAGACAAGTGTGATGGAGAAGAGAACAGACACGATTGACGGGCAAGTGAACAGAGAAGAGAACGCACAAGAAAACGTACAAGATAACGGACAACAGAACAAAATATAACATTGAGGGAGCAATATATATAACATTGTGTGAACAATGTAATATTGAGATAACAAATCGGACAAGAGAACAGACAAGAGAACGGAAAAGAGGACAGAGAAGAGAAAACAAAATGGACAAGAAAACAGACAAGAGAATATACATAACTAACACATTGAGATAAGAACATAAATAACATTGAGACAAGAGAACGGACAAGAGAATGTACAAGAAAACGGACAAGAGATCTGAAAAAGGCTCTTGTCCGTTCTCTTGTCTATTCACTTTTCCATAAAAATGTCTATTCCCTTAAATCTTTTCTTGCCCGTTCACTTGTATGTTCACTTTTCATCAAAAATGTCTGTTCTCTTGTCCGTTTGCTTGAATCTTTTCTTGTCTGTTCACTTTTCCATAAAAAGTGCCTGAAACAAGCGAACAGAAAAGACAACGGACAAGAGGAGAGACAACGAAACAGACAAGAGAACAGACAAGAGAACAGAGAAGAGGATGGACAAGAGAAGAGACAACAAAATGGACAACAAAACAGACAAGAGATCTGAAAAAGTAACGGACAAGAGAACAGACAAGAGAACGGACTAGAAATATGAAAAAGTGATGTGCCCACGTTTTCGCACCCTCAATGGACAACTTTTACTTTCAGGTCAACCGATCGCTTATGATTTGCGGTCGAGAAGCGTCAGATTCAGAAGCGTTTCTGTTTCAACTGTCTCGGGCAGGGATCCCCAACGTTTTTGCAATCAAGGGCACATTCTAGAATGCCGGTCGGGCGGTGGGCATCTTATCAAGAAGTCCTCATCTGATACATTGGATTTTAGGAAAATGTCGTTTTCAAGGTCAAAAATTTCAAGCTCCAGTTCCTCTGCTCTTACTTGAATAAGTTCTGCAATATATGCAGCAATTTTGGTGTTTTTTACGTTTACTTGTGGCGGGCACACGTAAAACGGTCGTCGGGCGCCAAGGTGCCCGCGGGCATAGGGTTGGGGACCACTGGTCTACGGAGACACGATGCCCGTATGTGCCGATCAAAACGTGGCTGCAAGGAATGTGTTGCGGGACATCATACGATGCTGCATGGAACATCATCGACAGATACTCCAGTTCGAGAACCGTGAGATAACTAATAAAAAATGTGAGATAAAAAACTGCATTTTGGACATGTGAAAGTACATAAAGAATCGTTCTACATCAAATTACAGTTTCTGCATTAATGTATTGATTTATTACCTAACCTAACCTAACCACAACAAGAAATAAATCAATACATTAATGCAGAAACTGGAATTTGATGAAGAACGATTCTTTATGTACTTTCACATGTCCAAAATGCAGTTTGAGGAGAACATTTGCATCAAAGGTATATTTGTTTCTGACGTGCTACGCATGAGTTCTAGAAACACACTGATCACAAGCGTGGATAGCGTACGAACATCCACTCCACAATCCCACGCCGATCTGGACATCCCAGATCGACGTTGCGTGTGAGGCGTGTGATTGCGTTGCATACGATAAGTGTGTTTCTTGGTGCATAGTTTTTCAGAGTACAGATATCGTAATGCGTTGCATACGTTGCCTACTTGGGACCAGTGTGTCTCTACCTTCATTAACGCTGGCTGTGTGTGTGCGTGCGATTATCGATACTCGGCCAGCAGCGAATAGCAGACTGTATAATACCTTAACACGGAACAATTTAGTCGAACGTATTTGTTTGTTTTAAATTAACAGAAATGCATCATTGTATAGCTCGTGATACCTACCGCCCCCTCTATCGCCCCCTGGCTACCTACCGCCCCCTATATCGCCCCCTGGCTACCTAGCGACCCCCAAAACGACATCATCGCTCACTGGGGGGCGATATCGCCCACTTTGAGAAACGCTGCTCTAGACCAAGCAGGGGATATATTACTTGGGATATATTAAAATCTAGACTAGAGTCTAATTTAATTCCAATGTCTAGATTTCTAAAAAGTAAATTACTACTAAATTTCTGAATCTAATGTCGGAACTTGAGTGTAATAGTTTACACTCAAGTTCCGACATTAGATTCAGAAATTTAGTATCTTTATATATTTGACCCAATTTTTGGCCTACGCAAAAACTACATCAAAAATAGATAGAAAAAATGTTTAAAAACTATCACTAGAACTCAATTCACTTTCCCAAATCTACGCCAAACATTTCTTTCATGCAGGATTTGTCCTAGAAAATTGATGCGAAATGGATAGTAAAAATAAACAAATAAAATAAGTAAAAATACTTTTTTCTCAGTGTCAGACAATATCTAAAAATACGATATTTTTTTTTGCATAAGAGATAAACACAAAAACACATTAAATCGATTGAATCAGCACGTTTATTCCCCGATTCAAACACAATGCAAACAGAACATAAATTTCAAGTTACGTAAGAGTCATAATTCTCCGTGACATTTGCATTGAGATATATTTTCATGGCTAAAACGTTTAAACTACTTAAAAGAAATTCACAATGAAAAACGAGATTTAATAATAATAATAAAACATATTTATTGTTATACTTATAAATGCAAACAAATACAACTACTACAATTGGCCATCGTCCCGTGGTCTTTCAGCAGGAAATGAACAGATATATTAAGCATAAATTGAAAAAAAAACTTAATCGAAAAATTGGATGAGAATGAGTGAGTCTAAGGATTCAAGAGGAATTTTGGAGGGGTATTGTCTGTTAGAATGTTTAGATGGACGTTTAATGCAAACTTCGTCAAGGATGTTGAACGTCATGGGGTTGTTTCTAAGCTTTTTCCTAAGTCTGTCAGCAAGTGGAGGGACCCGGGTTTGTCTATAGAGATGTTCGTTGGAGGGGTTGTGGAGAGGATTGTTTGGATGTCTGAGTTTGGTGATGATCATCACCAAACTCGAGACTGAGTCTCGAGACGTAATGCGATCCGCTCTGCGACCTTAAGGGTTCGTCTACATTTATTATTGGTAGAGGTAATTACATTTCCGGACGAGAGATAGATTTGTAGATTTTCGACGCGGTCTTTATGGAAATGCCCTGGTTTCCGTACGTTAAGGTTCTAAAGTGTTTGCAGTGTTTAATTATCTGTGACTTGCGTAATTTGGCGTCGATATTGAATTTGTGCTTAACAGTCAATAGTTATCCAAGATATTTAACGCTGCTGGAGGGCAGTACATCGGAGGAGTCTGTGTGGATGCGAGGTGAGTTATACGAAATTTTGTGATTTGGGATGAGGAGTTGACAAGGATTTGGTGATAGTCTCCACTGGTTGAACCATGTTAGGGTGTTGTTGGTAAGATTTTGGAGAAGGTCGAAGGTAGATTTGAGGAAATTGCTGTGGGAAGTCAGAGCAGTTTCGTCAGCGTATTATAGTATGTAGGAAGAAAAGTCAATTTGAGATTTGTCTAGTTGATTGTAGTAAATGTCATGACAGTATATATTGTATAGGAGTGGGGAAAGTGGGAAGCCTTGAGGGAGACCTTGCAGAGGGGAAAATGCGGGAGAAGAGATGGAGTTGATTTTCACCTTTGAGGATCTGTTAAAAAGGAAACATTTAATTATGTGGATTAGGTAGGGAGGGACATTGATTAGCGACATTTTGAACAAAAGGCCGGCATGCCAAACTCTGTCAAATGCTTTGTTAATGTCCAAGAAGAGGGCCGCAGATTTCTTATTTTGGAGGTGTGATGATTGGATATTGTTGGTTAGAACGAACAAAGGATGGATAGTGGAATGGAAGGGCTTGAAACCGAATTGATATTTGGGGATGTGATCTGGAATTCCATAATCGGGTTTTAAGGATATGTTCGAGGATTTTGCCAAGAACAGGGAGGAGAGATCGGACGGTAACTGGTGGGAATGGATTTATCTTGACCAGGTTTAGGGATTGTGACTATTGTGTTCATTTTCCAGCAGCTTGGAAAGGAACATTTGAAGAGGCAGAAGTTGAAAATTTTTGTTATAAAGGAGTGGATGTCTTCAGAGAAGAGTCTGATGAGGTATTTGGTGACTAAATCGGGCCCAGGGGCGGAATTTTTACCATGGAAGAGGACAGAAAGAAATTCTTCTTCTTATCAGGGAAACTTCATCAATGATATAGGAGGGGGTTGTCTTAAAGAAGTCGCTAAACCAGTTAGTTATTCTGTCAAAGTTATGTTTGTCAGAGTCAGGGGAGTCAGAAGGTGGAAATGATTTTTGAAAGTGTTCTGCGAAAAGTAGAGCCTTGTCTGAGTCTACTCCAGTGACTCAGGTTGCATGGGCGTAGCCAGGGTTTGAACCCCCCAAAAAATATAATATAAATATTATATTGAAATCAGGAGGGACGAGTAGAAACGACTATCTTCAAGAGAGCATGGTAGATGTGGACTTTAGGAACCTTTGTGTGTCAGTTTTAGAAAGTAAATTGGTGCATTTCTGCAAAACCAAACCACCCCCCCCCCAAATATTTTCTAAACCCACCCCCACCCCAAACTAAAACCCTGGCTACGCCCCTGGTAGGTTAGATTGTTAAATGACAGGTCTGGAATATGAGAGGTTGGTTTATATTTCGAAAACTTATATTTCTTGGTCCACTAGGTTTTTCCCTGGTCTTTTTTTATTTCCTGGCAAACAGTGAGCCATCTATGGGAGCGGAATTGCCCAATGAGTTGATGGATGTCTTTGTTTAGTCTGTTTATTTCGGTTTTGATGTCGGGATTTTATGTCTGTCTGTAGTCTCTGTATAATTGTTTTTAAAGTTTGATGAGATTTAACATGAAGGGGGGAAGTTGTTGGCGGTAGAATTTGGATGACAATGGAGGTGATTGTTTTATTATTGAGTCCGTCACAGTTTTTTGAAATTCGGTAATGATGTCAAAGTTCAGGTCGTCGAAGTTTATAGAGGAAATATAGTTTTGGAAAGCAAGGTTAACCTTGGGAATGAGGGTTTTCTTTAGGTTGGGTACACACACAGGAATTTGAGGTAGTGGGGCATAGTCAAAGAGTATTGAGTGGGTTATTTAAGGAAGGAGGATTGATTTTGCCGGGATGGAATTTGGGGTTGATATGTGCTAATGCACCGCCCTTTTTCCTATTTGTCAGTAACTGTCCATGTTTTCGTAATGTATTCCAGTTTTTGTATGTAGTATTAGTGTTTTGTCTCGTCTTAGTCTCAACAAACAGGTGACAATCTGTATTATTCATTTCCGCAAAGTTTTCAATCAACGAACGTTTGCTGACGTAACTATTGATGTTGATATTGATGGCATCGATATTGATGATGGATTGTGAAAGGTATTCAGTGGGAAGCATGGGCGTAGCCAGTAATGGGGTGTGGGGGGTTGGTTAGGGGTTCAAACCCCCCGAAATATGCAAAATATAACATAAATATTATATTGAAATCAGGAGGGACGAGTAGAAACGACCATCTTCAAGAGAGCATGGTAGATGTGGAGTTTCGGAACCCTTGTGTGTCAGTTTTAGAAAGTAAATTGGTACATTTCTGCAAACTTCTTCTTCTTCTTCTGACTCTACAGCTCAGGGTGAGCTTTGGCCTCCTTAACAATCCCCTTCCACCTTTGACGGTCTTCAGCGACACGTGTCCAGTTTCCTACTTGTAGAGTTTCTACATCTTCCTCTACCTTATCTTTCCACCTGGTTCTGGGTCTACCTCTGCTTCTTGAGGTGTTAGGTTGCGCTTTATGGATGGATCTGGCTGCTCTCGAATCTCGACTGCACTAAACAAGACGAGATAAGACGTAACAAGCCAAACAAGACCAGACAAGACGAGACGAGACATGACGAGAAAATATCAGATAAGACGAATCAAGACGAGACAAACAGAGACAAGGCGAGAGAAGACGAGACAAGGTGAGGCAAGACAAGACAAGGCGAGACAGGATAAAACGGGACAAGACACGTGACGAGACAACACGAGACATGACGAGACAAGACAAGGCGAGACAAGACGAGAGAAGACGAGCCAATACGTGACAAGACGAGACGGGACAAGACGAGACAACACGAAACAAGACGAGGCAAGACGAAACGAGACGAGACGAACCAAGACGAGACCAGATAAAAAGACACATACATATCTAATCATGTGGCCCGCCCATCGAAGACTCAGTGCCTTAATGAATCTTACTATGTCTTCACCTTCTATTAGTTCTTGAAGTTCGCAGTTCATGCGAATTCTGTATCCTTCTTCCTCTCTCACTGGTCCAAAGATCTTCCGTAAAATCCGTCTTTCAAAAATACGAAGAGAGTTTTTGTCTGCTTCCGACATACTCCACGATTCAGCTGCATAAGTTAGCACGGGTCTGATCAGGGTTTTATATATTCGCAGTTTTGCTTTACGTGAGATGATTTTTGATTTGAAGAGCTTCAGATGTGAATAATAGCATCGATTCGCAGCTTGGATTCTGTCTTGTACCCTCAGTGATAGATTATTTGTGTTATTGAAAGTTACTCCAAGATATTTGACATTTTGAACTTCTTCAAACCGATGATCATTTATAATGAAGTTCTGAGGGGCCCTTCTTGGGTTATCTTCTTACATTTCTGCAAACCCTCCCCCGAAATATTTTCTGAAGCTAGAGATTTGTTTGAGGAGAGAGTTTGAAGAGCGGTGCTTGCCTCTAAGACGGTTTTTAGGAGAAAACCAGAGGAGGTTTTGATTAAAAGGTCTTGATTTTTGGGACGAACTGCTTGTGGAAAGTTGGATGCGTGTGGTAGACGGACTTGTGTGGATAATGAGTAAGTGAAGTTGTATTGTTTGAATCGTTTATGAGTGTTTAGTGAAGTAGAAGTTGAAGGTGAGGATTGAGGCGCTGGATTACCAGAAACATGGTCGTAGCCAAACGTACCCCGCTTCCCCCAAATATGCAAACTATAACATAAATATTATATTGAAATCAGGAGGGACGAGTAGAGACGACTACCTTGTCATAACCTTGGTTACGTCCGTGACCAGAAACGTGTGGTGTTGAAGTGGAGTATTGTTCGGCTGTGGCGGTTGATGCGGTGGCTGAGGTAGAAATCAGTTGTTGCGACTTTTTGGTAGATCCTGGTTGAGTGAGGTTTTTTGTGGCTGAGAGGTGCGACTTATTTGGGCAGTCCTCTCTTTCTCTTCTTCGTCCTCATCGGACACAATTAAGGTCTCGTCCGGGAGCATTTATGCCAACGGAAAGTGGGTATAAATATTGTTGAAATATAAATACAAAAGTATTTGTAGCACGCACAGTTGACGAAAACAGAGAAAAAAACGTAAAGTTAACACTTTATCGAAAGAGATAGAGGACCGGATTTATAAATCCTGTACTTTATCTCTTTCGATTATCCTCCGCCCTCCTCTTATCTTCCTTTATCTTTTCTATAGATACGTCTGTACGTGTTAAAGTGTCGACAACGACTGAATGAGATTTATTTTATTTGTTATTACTAGAGGTCGGAACTAGAGGAGTAACACCTCTTTAAAAGACCTTGGTCCAGCTGGCCCGGCTGGTAGTACATTGTAAGGGTCCCTTGCCAGGGATACGGTGAAGCCCTCAACGGCACAGACAGTGGAGTAGATGGACTACAGAACAGTGTATATGGCGGAAGAGGCAGCCCCGTACTCGGGATAATGAGCAAAAGGTATTTGGTACATGGTACCAAATATCATGTTAAGGGGACGACGGTTTCACATGTTAGTGGCGGTACCCCGACAGCGTCTGTTTCACATGTTAGTGGCGGCTGATACTATAATACTCAGAAGTGGAACTCTTGAGTTTAACCGACTGACATGTCAGTCATAACTTCAATTCAATCAACATGAATAGTGCACCTTCTACAGCAATAAATTCCCCCAGGGGTTTCAGTCCCCGAGTGGTCTATTCGGATTCTGGGGAGACCACAGATGTGTGCAAGGAGGTAAGTCGAAGTACCTCAAATCCCGGTAGGAACATTCTTAAAGCAAAATCTCGGATTTGGATAATGACATTTAATGTCAATTCCCTTTTGAAAGCTGGGAAATTAAGAAATATCTTAAATAAAGCTAGAGAACGTAATATAAAAATTATTGCATACCAGGAATCACGGTACACAGATGAATGTCCTTTTGATTCTGAAAACTTTAGGACATTTAAAGGAAAGCCAGGAGAACGAGTCATGGCCCACTGTCCACAATTTGGGACCGGATTTATAATAGATAAATCAATACTTGAATCAGTTGTGACATTCAAGTCGTACTCAGGACGCCTTTCCACCATAACAATAAAATCAGGGAACAAAATCTATACTCTAATTAATGGTCATGCACCAACTAACATAACTAACAAGGAAGCACCAGAGAAAGCTGAGCAATTTTGGAATCAATTAGATAATATTTTACAAAGAATTCCACAGCATCATGTTAAAATTCTTATGGGTGACTTTAATGCACAAATTGGCAAAGAGAGGATATATCGATATTGGGTTGGGAAATGGTCTGGTCATAAAAATACTAATAAGAACGGCATGAGACTCATCGACTTATGCAGAAGTCATGATTTATTTTTCAAATCAACCTTCTTTAAGAAACTCCCTTCTAAAACAAGGACTTGGGTCTCACCTAATTCCTTATTGGGTGAGTATAAACTGGATCATGTACTAATTTTACTGCAGAAATCATGAAACTAAAAGTATTGAAAGGCCTGGACTTAGACTCTGATCATTATCCAACAAAATTTTCCCTTGATGTGATCCCTGAGAAACGAAATTTTACAAAACGAGTTCCTCAATGTAAATATGATATAGAGAATATTAAAGGCAATGAAAACTTCATGAAAGGAACTGAAGAAATACAACCACAAAATTGGCCGCAACTTCAAGCAGGACTCTTACAAACAGCTGTAAATATAGCCCCGTTAACAAGAGCAAGAAAACACCCGTGGTGGACAGATGAATGTGACCAGTTAATACAACATAGGCAGCAAACCTGGCATAATTGGTCGTGCAATAAAACTCCGACCACATTGCAAGAACTTAAAAACGTTAGGAAGATAGTTACAAAATCAATAAGGAGGATTCGTAAACAAAGTGAAAATTTTAAATTACAATCAATAGAAGAGGACTTTAAGCAACATAAGTCACGAAACTATTATAGAACGTTCAAGCAAAAGTTGACAAAGTATTCTTCGCCATCGCTTCATTTTGTTAATGAAAATGGAGAATTGGCTTATACTATAGATGCAAACTGTACAATCCTTGCAGTATACTTTTCTAAATTACTTAACAGTGATTTACCACAAGAAAAATTTAAGTTCATTAATTCTTATAAAATTAATCAAGGTTCAACCCCACCGACTGTACAAGAGATTAAAGAAATTATTCAATCACTAAAAAATAACAAAGCTTCAGGGGAGGATCAAATAACTGCAGAATTGTGGAAAAATGCAGGAGAAAATTGTATCACAAAATTGCACGAAATTATGTTGGACATTTGGGAAACGGAAAAAATCCCCTCGGATTGGAAGTTGGCGATAATCCATCCTATACACAAAAAAGGAAATAAAACTGACCCAAACAATTATCGAGGTATATCCCTTCTTTAGGTCACATACAAAATTCTTTCAAACGTGTTACTAAACCGTGCAGAGCTGCAAGTAGATAATCAAATCGGTGAATATCAAGGTGGATTCAGGAAGGGACGGTCCTGTGCAGAGCAAATTTTGAATTTGAAAAACGTCATACAATATTTTCGCAACACAACTAACAAAAAATATGTCATAACGTTTGTGGATTTCCGGAAAGCATATGACAGTATACATCGCTTATCACTCTTTAGTGTTTTAACAGAATTTGGACTTGACCAAAAAACAAGAAATATTATCAAAGACACACTTACGGAGACAAAGGCTAAAGTAAAATTTATGGTTGGATTAAGTGAATAGTTTGAAATAAATACAGGCGTCCGTCAAGGTGATGGAATTTCTCCATCACTTTTCAATTGTGCCCTGGAAAAAGTTGTTAGGGAATGGAGAAAAGCAGGGGCACCATCTCACCGACTAGGGCCAAAGATTAAGGGTATTCAAATAGACTGCCTAGCATTTGCTGATGATATGGCACTAATTGCTGAAGACATCTCTGATGCACAGAAGCATATTACTATCTTGGAAGAACAAGCAGCAAAAATAGGGCTTCATATCTCTTATGAAAAAACTAAATTTATGACTAACATAAAAAATGCGCCACATGAAATTTATATTAACGTTTACAAAATTGCTAGAGTAAAGGAATATAAATACTTAGGCGAATGGGTTACAGAAAATGGCAATGAAAATAAATCTGTAACATCAAGAATCCAGAAAATGGTAGTAGCATTTCAATACACAAAAAATGTTTATAACAAGCAATACCTGTCATGGAATAGTAAAATTCGTCATTATTTAACAGTGATTAAACCGGAAGCTCTTTATGCTTCAGAAACGCTAAATTTACAAATTAAAACATTAAAGGAACAATTAAATATTAAGGAAAGGAAAATTATGAGAAAGATCTTAGGGCCCAGAATTAAGAATGGCATACACTATCCCAAACCCAATTCTGAAATATATAGAAAAAATTCAAAAATTACCGATACCATGAGAATGAGACGAATTCAATTTTTGGGTCATTTGGAAAGAATGAATCATACGAGGCTTACTTACCGAATCCACAAATTTCTACAGAACAAACGTACAAGACCAAAGTGGTACAAACAAGTGGAAAGGGACCTAGTGGAGATGGGATCGCCAGATCTCATGAATAGAAATGTGATCAGGAATATTGTTCATACAAGGGGATTTGAGGAAGATCTGAAGGAACCAACACGACGTGCATGGTCGGAGGAACAGAAAGTACAACAATCCATGAAGATGAAAAGCTATTGGGCAAGGAGGAAGGCTCAGCATACGTTGATTCCGCGTGGTCCTAAGTGACCCATCCGCGAGAAGAAGAAGAAGAAGAGGTCGGAACTTTAGGTTTTTGCCTATTTTTTTCTTTATAGGCAGATGGAAAAGATAAGCAAATAAATCCGTTTTACATGATTCTCTATCGTTTTACGCTAGTTTTAAAAAACCTATTTTGCCTATTTTGCTGTTTTAAATTTATACTGCCTAAAAGATACCTAAGATACCTAATGAGCTCTTATAGCGCAAATTTGTGACCTAAAATAGTGAAAAATTGTGTATTCATAAACTCATAGTCTGTATGAAAATTACGGAACGCATTCTTTTTATCTACGCATTAGCAGCTGGTACCACTTGGAATCAGCAAACGTGTTCTTCTCGTGTTTGTGAATCCTAAGTTTACAATGTTGCAATAAAAACCAGGACTGGACATCTGTGCGCATTCCGAAACGTGCCCTTTGTCCCACGTTTTGGATAAATACAATTGTTTTATAGTTTGTCCAGAAACTGAACCATTTGCGATTGCCACCCGAACCAATTATCACAAGATGGAATACTTGGCTAGAAGCGGCATTTTATTACTGCAACAATTTTGATGCTATGAAAAAGGTTTGTTCTTCTGTGTTCCCATTTGGTCAACCAAACTTTTTATTTTCTTAGGTTGTAATGGAATTTGACTGTAGCAGTGCAGAGTCTATAGCAAGGCACAACATTGCTTTAAAAATACAGACATTAAAAATTCTTTGGCATATATTTCATCCAATTTTCAGATTTTACCAGAAACAATTACAAAATTGGAAAAAACTGGAACCCCATTAACAGAGTCTGTATCATTGGTGGACAATGTATTAAAACATTTGAAAACTGCACCGCAAGTGCATTTTTGAAACTTGAGGCTGTTTTAGAAAAAATTCCAGACTTTTCTATTTTACGAAATGTAGGAAAAATTTTAAGTGGTGAAAATGTTGAGCTTCCTGAAAACATAACGCCAGAAACAGCGGTAATGTTGAAGTATGCACTGGTAACGTCATGCGATGTTGAACGTTCTTTTTCCGCATATAAAATGGTTTTATCTCACAGAAGGCACAGCCTTACACCAGGCAATTTAGAAAAAAATATGGTAGTTTATTGCAACAGCAAATATGACACCGAAACAAACAATAATAATTAAGAAATGTTTTTTTACTTTTGTAAATATTTTATAAGTATTGTTTTTTTATTCTTTATATAATTTAAGCAATTCATTTTGTGCAATATATAGATGGGCAAAGCACATAAAGGTTTCAATAAAATACTTTTGAACTTCTGCATTTTTTTATAAATTTTAATAAAAAATATAACCTATTTTCAGCAAACATTTTTGGAAACCTACATATCTTTCTAGAACCTATTAAAAACCTATTTTGTGTTTTTTGACAACCTAATAACCTACCTATTCTAACAATTTTTAATGCCTAAAGTTCCGAGCTTTAGTTATTACAAAAAAATAATTATAATAACTTGTCTGTCTCAGGCTAATTCTTTATGAGAGCGCCCTCGTACATATTGTTTTTAATTACTCATGCGTTAAAAGTACTATCTTGGCGCACGTTTTTTAGTGCGAAAAATGCCATTTTTTGTTGAATAGGGAATATGCATGAAATTTAAATTTGATTCAAATATTTTTTTTCCGAATTTTTATTGACCGAACATTTGGTCTAAAAACCATTATTTTTGTAATATTTTTTTTAAATACTTAAAATAGCAGTTAAAGCAGTTAAGGTTAAAAATGAGGTGCTAGAAATAGGACTAGGGAAAAAAAACGAACTGGTAGGAAGAAGATTGGATGAACTTTTCAAATTAGAAGAAGAAAAGGACAAACAGAATAGGAAATGTAACATAGTTATAAATGGTATTAAAGAGGCGGAGAATTGGAAAGTGGAAGTGAAGAAGGTATTTTCGAATACACTCATGTTGGAGCCCGCAATCCTGGAGATGTATAAAGTGGGAAAAGCAAGCGGAAATGGCGTTTCACCCATAGTAGTTAAACTAAGTAAATGGGAAGAGAAAATGGATGTGATGAGAAATAAAAATAAATTAGCCGGCAGTAATATTTATATAGATGACGACTTCACCGTGAGGCAGAGGAAAATTCAACAGGAACTTAGAAAGAGGGCAAGAGTGGCAAAGTTGGAAGGGAAAGAAGTGAAACTAGCGCATCAGAAGTTGAAGATAGATAATGAATGGTTCATTTTAAATGAAGCGACATTATCTTTGGAGAAAATGGTTTTTCAGTGAGTGGGGGCGGTGGCGGTAGGAGGTTTGGGGAAGGGTCTAGAACAAATTAAAATATTGGTATGGAATATAGCTGGTCTTAAAAAAAAAGTCGGAGGGGCGAGGAAGTCGGACTTATGTGACTATTTGAAAAGTTTTCACATAATAGGTTTGGTGGAAACGTGGGTCGAAGAGAAAGACTGGCCGGATGTTAAATCTAAGTTACCTAGGGGATTTGTATCAAGATTTGGGAGTGCCAAGGTGCCCTGGAGGAACAGGTCAAAGGTAGAGCGAGGGGAGGAATAATAACAGGGGTGCAAGTAAATGTTGTCGAGTCAAGAGAGAACTATCAGGAGGAATTTGAAGGTATTCAAGAGAGGGCCGTGGAAATCAATGGGGAGGTGTTAAGATTGTTCATAATCTATAACAACCAAAATTTGGAGCTGTTTAGGAAAGAAATTAACAGAAGAGCTAGCGACGTGTCAGGAGAAAGAATTGTCTTGGCAGGAGATTGGAATGTAAGAATAGGTGAACTCCAAACAGGAAATATAAGTGCGGAGGGTTTTTTCACTTATGCTGGTGGGAGAGGGGCATCGGTAATTGATTATGTAGTAGTCAATGAGGTAGCAAGAATGCGCATAATGAACATGCAAATTGGCGAGAGAGAAGAGTCTGATCATTTTCCATTGGAAATAACGTGGGAATGTAAAATCAGGACAGTGCCAAGAGAGAATAGTTATGCTAAAGTAGTCTCGGTTTGGAACGATAAAGCCATTGTTAAGTTCCAAAACAATTTGGAAAGAATAACTCCGGGAGTCGGTAGTTTGCAGCATTTAATGGAAGTGGTTCGAGAGGCCATGGTTCGGGTCAAGATCAAATGTGGAGGGGCTAAAGAAACATATATGGTTGACGATGAAGTCAAGGAACTTAAGAGGTCTGTGAGGAAGAAGTTCAAAAGGTGGAAGGAGGGCCAGGACTCGATGGAGGAATACAATAGGTGCCGTAAGCAGCTGAAGGAGCTGGAACTCCAAAAGAAGAAGGAGAGGGAAGCCGCGCAGTTCGAGAAGTTAAAGGAGATTCACAATGAAGCGGATATTTGGAAAATGGTGTCAGCTTATAGACGAAAACAAGGGTGTTGTGACAAGCCGCTGGACCTGTGGAGAACCTACTTTAAAGAGCTGCTAACCAGTGGTGTGCCCGAACAGTTCGGCGACGATACAGGCGGGGTTAATGGGGCAGTAATTGGCAGTGATGAATTTACGTGGGAAGAATTTACAAGTGTTGTGGATAGGCTTCCGATAAAAAAAGCAGTGGGCTTGGGCAGTATCCCGAATGAAGCGTGGAAGCATGCACCGATACTCATCCAGCAAGAGCTTTTCAAAGAGCTAAACAAGATGTACAGAGGTTGTAAAAGGGCGCCGGAGAGCTGGAAGGAAGGCTTAATTGTACCAATATATAAAAGTGGAGATAGGGAAGACTTAGCTAACTACCGAGGAATAACGGTTATGGACTCGTCTTATAAAATCTATGCAAAGCTGTTGGAGCAAATGCTTTTATGTGAGGAGGAAGATAAAGGCCTAATCCCAGATGTGCAAGCTGGATTTAGAAAACATTATAGTACGGTGGAGCACTTGGTGACGTTGAAATATATTGTGGAGAAGGAATTGGTTAAGAAACAAGGGAAGCTTTAAGCTCTGTTTATAGATTTGAAGGCAGCTTACGACACCGTGGGGAGGGAGAGAATGTGGGAATGTCTGAGAATTAAAGGTATAGCGCGGCAGTTAATCGAGAGAATCAGGGATTTATATCAGCATACCTGTTGCAGAGTGAAAGTAGGAGCGGAAGTTTCACAAAGTTTTGAGGTTAGAATGGGGCTAAGGCAGGGTTGTCCGTTGAGTCCAATATTATTTAACCTGTACACGGCTGATTTAGAGAGTGTACTGAGCAAAGGACAAGCTGGAGGGGTAGTAATTGGTAAAAGGAAAGTTTGGAGTTTGGCTTACGCGGACGACGTTGTGATCTTAGCTAGTACGAAAGGAGAAATGTCAGAGATGATCGATCGGGTGAAAAGATTTTTTGAAAAGAGGAAACTGGTAGTGAATGTGAAAAAGACTAAATGGATGGTGTTTCGAACGAGAGCGGGTAATAGGAGTGAATCGTTTAAGTGGGGAAGCAGCATAATTGAACAAGTTAGCAGCTTCAAATACGTTGGGTTTATGTTTGGGCAGGATGAGTCTGCTAAAGACCATGTGAAATATATTTGTAAAAAGGCGTGGGTGGCTGCAAACGGGCTATGGAATGTATGGATGGAGTGCTCGAACAATAACTTTGCAGCGAAAATGGTAGTGTGGAAGGCACGTGTGAGAAGTATTCTTTTGTATGGAGCGGAAGTGTGGGGAGTGAGAGAGGAGAGAATTGAGAGAGTGCAGCTGCAGTTTCTAAAAATGGCCCTCAAACTAGACAGGTCCACGCCGACATACATTGTGCTGCAAGAAACAAATATGGTGAAAGTGTTTGCGCAAGCAGCTACGAGGGTCGTCAAGTTTGAAAGGAAAGTGTATGGAATGGGCAATGAACGAATTGTAAAAGAAGTATTGAGAGTTGTAAGAATGGAAGGTTTGGGTATTCATAAGGTGACTAAATGGAGGAGTGAAAGGAAGAAGTTGTATGAAAGCTAAGGGTGGGCATACGGGGAAATTGCGAGAATGTTTGTGTGGAAGGAAGGTGGAAGAACTGGTATATGAAAGGTTAACCGAGGTGGAGCTGCAGAGTCGTCAGAGGATGATCGAGGGGAGTAATTTTCTACCTGAATATGGGAGCGTGCAAGTGTTCCAAAGGCTCCCGTTGTACCTTACAAGAGATAGACTTCCTCAAGCATTGATAGCACGGCACAGATACGGGTCAGAGGAAAAGGGCAGGAGATACTGGATGGGCTCCCGTTTTAAACGATGTGAGATATGTGGGGAAGCTAGTGACGTGTGGGCGCATTGGGCTCAAAGCTGTGCAGGATGTCAGTGGAGCAGAGTGTCGTAGTAGAAGACTGGGGCTCGTGTATGAGGGAGGACGGAGCGGGATGGCCCTTGATGAAAAGAGTGGTGGAGTTAAAAAAGAATAAAACTTTAGTTCTTTTACCATCTGGTGACGCGTGATTTTATTATTATTATTATTTGAGAGGAAATGTTGTTTTTGAGAGGATTTTTTTTTTCTTTTTGTTTGTTTTCTTCTAGTTATTTATTATTTTTTGTTCTGTCTTAGGTTGGAGCGTGTATGTAATTATTTGGTTAACATAGATTGTAGCACTGTTATATGTAAAACTGTAGTTGTTTATGCCAATAAAAGGAATCTATATATACTTAAAATAAAAGTGAAAATTAGGCGCGGGAAATTCAAATTTGTAAAACGCAACACCTTTGGTAAAAATGAAAGTGACGTAACATACCATATAAACAAGTCCGTATTTTTTACATTATTGTATGTCATTGTAAGTCTTTTGGTTAGAAAACAAACTTCAAAACGTCAAGTTAAAAATGAAAACAGCTGTAGTAAACAATGAACTGAACAGAGTGATAATTGACGTCACCAACAGACCGCGCGAAAATGGCGGCGTTTAAACAGCTCAATTTTTTTCTCAATTTAAATTTTTTTTTAAACTTAATTACAGCATTTTTAAGCAGTATCGAATGATTTTAGACAATAAATAGACAGAAATATGATGTTGAAGCAATTAGATTTAAAGTTAACATCTGTTAACTAACTGCAGTGGGGAACGCTTCTTCTCAAAATTGAAAAGCATCATCATCATCATCGGTGCGGGTCCTGGCTTCCCATAGTGTCTTCCTAAATTCGTCTTGGTTTAGTGCTAGTCCTCTCCAGCCTATTAGAATCAGGAATCGCCAATTTAACGGAAAATTTAAAAAAAATACAATTCAAAGCGTCCCAAAGTTCAAGGTCCCAACTTTGATGCGTCTTCTGTTACTCCGTCTTCCCATCTGAGTTTTGGCGTCCAATAGCTTCTTTGGTACGCTGTTTTCCAGGGCTCTTGCTACATGTCCTGCACATTGTAACCGCATTATTTTGACTCTGGTTACGTCCGGTTCTTTGTGCTCTGTCATGATCATATGGCCTTGACCTAAGGGGCCCATTATGCTAATGTACCCAGGGCCTCCAATAGGTTAAAGACGGCCCTGATGTCATTGCAGTCTTTTGTTTAGAAAACAAACGTCAAAAACGTCAAGTTAAATATGCAAAAAAAAATAAACAAAAGTCTGAACTATCAGTGGTAATTGACGTCATCAACAGACCGCGCGAAAATGGCGACGTTTAAGAAGCTCAAAATTTTTCATTCTCCATTTTAAATATTTTTTTTAACTTTATTACAGCATTACAGTGAATTAAAAATATTAAAAAAAAAACATGCATATTCCCTATTACCATATAACTTGGGTAACGCACGCAAATATTCAATATCGCTTGTTGTTGAAGTTCTATTAAAAAAAAACAACTAAATAAATAAAATAAACACAATCAAGACCTCAATATTAAAAAAAAGTGACGTGAAAGTGAAGAAATTTTGTTTCATTATAAAATAAAAATTAAAGAAAACTTTTTAAAATGAGTGTAAATTTGGATGATAACATGATATCCCATGGTGATATCGGAGACTACGCTCATCAGTCTCCGATATCACCATGGGATATCATATTATCATCCAAATTTCTTATGACGAATCCGAAGACAATTGACAAAGCAAATTCTTCATTTTTGATTCCATTTCTTTGGATGGCCCCCTGGATCCCCAACTTTTAAGATACGTCCCCTCGCATGAGTAACAAAAAATATTATTTGCAACTAGGGCGGTAAGTTGTCAATTGGTCACGAGAGCGAATGTGCGCACTCACTTCATTCGTACGCCCAATTTCGCTATAGTGACCAATTGACAACTTACCGCCCTAGTTGCAAAATATAATATATAATAATGGACAAAGGGTATCCCAGAGAGCTGGAAAGGGGGGATAAAACAGCCAATCCACAAAAATGGGGACAAGGAAAAAGGGTGGAGAATTACAGGGTGATCATGCTGATGAACTCTTCCTACAAAATGTTCGCCAAGATTCTAGAAGGGCGGTTGAAAAAAGAGGCAGAGGAATAGCAACTAATACGAGAGGTGCAAGCAGGATTGAGAGAGGGAAGAAGCACAGTCGAGCAACTCATAATGCTTAGATTTATAATTGATCAGGAAATTAGATCTGGGAGCCTTTTTGCTCTTTTTATCGACCTGAAAGCAGCGTATGATTCCGTAGATAGAGGGAGATTGTATGAATGTTTGTTAAAAAAGGGTATTTCGGAGAGGGTGAGGAGGAATGTGAGGGACGTGTATAGGGAAACGGTGTGTAAGATCAGGGTGAATGAGTAACGGAATATTTCGAGATAAAAAAGGGCCTGAGGCAGGGATGTCCACTGAGCCCCACACTTTTTAATCTCTATGTGGCAGATTTGGAAAGAGTTTTGGCTGACGGGCAAGCTGGAGGAGTGGTGGTAGGGAGAACAAAGGTGTGGAGTTTAGTTTTACGCTGATGATGTAGTGGTATTTGCCAAGACAGCTGGGGAATTGAGAGAGGTGATTCAAAGGGTGAGAGGGTTTTTTGAAAGGAGAGATTTGAGTGTGAATTTGGAAAAAACTAAATGGACGTGGTTCAAAAGAGGTGGGAAGTTCAAGAAAGAGCGGTTTGAATGGAGAGGGAGGGTAAGTATCTGGGGTATGTATTTGGAAATGGAGGTAGCAATAGAGAGCATGTGGAGTATGTAACGAAGAAAGCGTGGGTGGCAGCTGGGTGAGTATAGAATGAATGGAGGAATAAATTAGAAGGAAACTTCAGGGCGGCTGAGACGGTGTGGAAGGTGTGTGCGAGAAGCATTTTATTGTATGGCTCAGAAGTCTGGGGGACGAGAGAGGACAGGATAGAGTGAGACCAGTTAAAGTTTTTCAAAAAATCCTGAAGCTTGATAGGTGGACACCTGGTTACATCGTCCTCCAGGAGGTGAATGCATGCAAGGTGGCAGTCTTGGCAGCAAGAAAGGTCATAAGGTATGAATATGAGGTGAGTGAAATGGGAGATGAAAGGTTGATAAAAGAGGTTTTTAGAATGGTAAATCGAGTGGGAGGAGGCGGTATGAAAGGGAGTGACTGGGGTAAGAATAAGAGGAAATTGTATGAAAGAGGTGGTATATCTGGTGAGGGGCTCGAAAAAGCAGGAAAGGGCACTGTGGGCCAAAAGGTTGGTAGAACGTTTGCAAGAAGTGGACCTACAGGAGCGGCAAAGCAAAATAGAAAGTAGTAATTTTCATAAAGGGTATGTAAAGATAGAGGTACATGGGCGGTTACCAACCTATTTAAGTGTAAATCAAGAGGACGATGCACAAGTCATGTTAGCAAGTTATAGGTGTGGATGTGAGGAGCGTGGAAGAAGATACTGGATGAGTGAGGAGCATAGAAAGTGTAGTGTTTGTGGGACAGCAAAGGATACTTGGTAGCATTCGATCGAAGAGTGTACAAGGGGTGAATGGAATGAGGGAGAGAGGCGGGAAGGCAAGAAATGGGAGGAATGTATGAATGAGAGCGGAAAGGGTCTGAAACTGCTGAGACGGATAAAAAGATGGAAAGAGCAAACTGGTAACAGAGAAGGTGTATTATAAAGGAAAGTGGAGTTTATTTTGTGACAGTTACAGATATTTTTGTATTTTTAAATTTATATATTTTTTTATGTGGTTTCTATATGCCAGTAGGTTAATAAATAAATAATTAAAAATACTATATATCTGTTTAATGTCTCCAGGTAGATTATTGATTAAATAACAATAAAATTAAAAAAAGTTAAAGCTACATCTACAAATAGCAAGTTTGAAAAATACTTAAAGAATAATAATTTTGTTTATTATTTTCATTAAGATTACAAAATGTTCCACAGAAGAATAAAGTTAAACGAAACAAAAAAATATTCACTCATCCTATAATATAATTCAAATTAATTTTAAAACTTAAGGGAAACCATCATCGTCCTCCTCAGCCATTTCCTTAGCTAGCTCCAAGTCTTGCTGCTCCCGTTCCCTTCTCTCCTCAGCAGACTCCAATTCCTTTCCATAAGCCTTTGGTGGATACCGCATAGCTTTAACACTTTGATTATGTAAATCAAGACAAAACGAAATTCGCTGATGAAAAGCAGATTGGGGTTCTTTAGTGCAATAAATGTCTGTGCTTTCCTTGCTTCGCATGTAGCCTCCTTGAGGGTCTAGAGTAGCTTCGATAACTCCGTCTCGGATAGCCTTAGCTACAATGAATTCAGCGTCTTCAGCGGAGTCGAGTCCTAATTTCTTGGCAATGTCTTGGGGTGAAATACGGGAGTACGAAAGGCCAATAGATCTAATAGCTGTTTTGATGACATTGTGTCTAAGACGTAAGATGAGGGTGAAAGTGTGATCCGATCGGAATTGCGGGCTGAAGTTTTCTAAGACTTCACCAAATCGTTGAAGATTTCCCATTCGTACGGCTTGGGTTAATTGGAAATATGGTCCAAGAGATTTTCGCATACTGGCTTGTCTGAAAATTTGCCGCTCTGGGATGTCTCCCAATAATAATTCAACGACAATTAAAAACTTTTGGACAGTTTGACGGAAACCAACTGCAGCATTTTGCGGCGCTTTACGCATGGCTTGGACCAAATGTTTGTGGGCAATGCTGTATTCAAGCCGAGCAGCCTTGATGCGACCCAAGTAGTAGAGGAAACGGGCCCATTCGTTATTACTTGCAGTTTCTGGGAACACACATTTGCTAACTAATTTATCAGATTGATCGTATAAGTAGTAGTGTAGGTAGTTGCGGAGTAGACAGTTGATAAGTACGGCTTGTCCTTCAAAATCGTTTCTTAGAGTTGCAGTGCGGAGACGGGCATGCAAGAAAGAACGTATTGTGTCTAGTTTGTTGGTTAACTCAGCTACACGGGAGTGGTAGAAATAGCATTTTGCAGCAATAAGATCTAGTGTTCTGCGGTTTTGGTTGCTGACCTTGTTCATTAAACCTTGAGAGCAGCGGATGGCGTCTTCGTGTTTGTTTACATCAATCAAGCGGACGAGGATCAAGAGGTGGATATAAGCATCAACCTCGGGAACTGGGGTTTTTGCAGCGGATCTTACTCTCGTCGTTTGTTCGTTATCGGAGCTGCTGGCGGCTTCTTCAACGAAGCACAGCAAACCGTCTCTTTCACCAACGGGATAAATTTGACTAATCAAGTTCCTCAAAACAACTCCATTTAACTTCCTTCTAGTGTTCGGGAGCCCCCTCAAGACTCTCAATATGAACCTGTTCTCTTTGTTGGTGACCGCCTTCTCTATTTGTCTCGCATGTTCACGGATCTCTAGGAGGCTTTGCATGTCGGTGTCCCTTTTGCCGTCTCCAGCGTCCACGCCTGGGGGGCTATCGGCGCTTTTCATTTCTACGTCGGCTATTTCCACGACCATTTTATCACAAGTTTCTGCGAATTGCTTTCTTAAGATTCGGTAAATGGAGATAATACGAACAACAACACTTGCAGTTTTTGAACTGTCAAATTTATTTTGTCGAGTAACGTAGCAGGATGACAAACGTAAATATTATGTGTTAGGATTGCCAACGCGAGAAAAATTTACGAACAAACGCGCTAAATTTAAAAACACGCTCAATTTAAACAACGTATTTATTTATGTGATATACATTGCCAGCTCTCCGCTTTTGCACTGAGCCGGTTATCTTAATCTAATTTATAACTAAATAGAGCTAATCTTAACATTGGTTCAGTCTTTCAATTTAAACAGTTTATTTCTTGATTGGAAAAAGACGAAATAGTTTATACTAATAAAAGACTATCCAGTAATATCTTGTTTGTCTTTTCGAGTTTGGAAATAGTATTTTGGCTATCTAATCCACATCTTGAAGGTCTAGAGTACTTTTAAAAACTCAATCTTAGCTTAGCTTAGGGATAGTCTTACTTACAATAAATTCAGCATCTTCAGCCTTTAGGTATCTTGGGAGTGAAATACTGGAGTATGCAATACAAATTGATCTAAATATTAGGATCGCAAACGCGAGAAAAATGGCGCTAAGTTTAAAAACACGCTCAAATTACATGATATTTCAGTGGAATGGGAAGAAATAAATTATGCTAATAAACTATCCTTCATATATTGTTTGTCTTTTCACTTCGGCACTCTAATCATCTCTGAGTGGTTTAGTCTCTTTCATCATTTATTCTTTGCCTTGTATGCCTTTCTATCTCGTATACGCATTATCGTAATCGTAACTGTGCGATATAATGCGTCTAGTCTTCAGATTTAGTTCCTTTCATTAGACTTGGTAGTTATGTTAAAACCGTTTTAAAATTGCAACAATTTGCCATAAATGTAAGGGCTTGATGCACTGTTCATTAAATATATACGTTTTGGATGCATTCCAAATTTGTAGTGGAATTAGTGTAAGAAATTCCGTTTCTGGTTCGATGGATTTTCTTCAGTGGGCATGAATAGATATGTCAACTAATTCTCGAAGGACATTCAAGCTTTTAAGCGCATACCGTCGCGTCTTAAATGCATTTTAATCTCTATTTAAAGCACGTTTTCGATCAACAAACTAATTTCAAGTTTAATCTGAAATGCAGTGAAACCGCCCTTTCGACATTTCATTTTATCTGCTCAGTTTTGTACGTCTGGAATAATATTTGGATTATAAGAATTTATTAATTTGAATATTTTTGTTGCGAACGGGTAAAATGCATGTAATTCAATGAAGCTTAATTCGATAAAATAATATAAGTGCTGTCAAACAGAAGTATTATTATTCAAATCTTTCCCTTCATGCCATTTCAATAGACCTTTTTACGTTTAGTTAAGCGTATGTGCGCCCGCCTTGTTTAAAACGCGGGAATAAAAAAATTTCGGGCACATTTTGTTATTTTCTGCTCGAAAACTTGCCGGAAATTCACGCATGCGCATACAAAAATTTAATCTATGAAAAGGCCTATTGAGACAATATTTTTAACATAATTAGTCAATTATTGTCAAGTCTCAGATTGTCAATATATTTGTTTCACAAAAATTCACTTTTCAGACATTTTAAACAAAAATGCCATTTTATAAAATATAGCAATATTTGATACATTGAATAATATTTAATACACACAGCGATATTTGAACAATATTTAATGCAATATAATATTGGTGATACTATACTAATTATAGATACAATTATACATACATACTTATTAAAGACGAAATATAGCTTGAATATATTAATATATTCAACCTGTTCGTAGCTCTATAATATTAAGTCTTATTAAGATTAAGACCATAATCTCATGTTGAAACAACTACTTCCTGGCTAATATCACACAGGATATCTGCATGTTATTACTAGTCGCAGTCCATTTTCATGTCACTAATAGAAGTAGACAAATTAACCTAACTTAAGGACGTTCCCAAGCAGCAGTAGTGCCGCTTTATAAAATATAGTTGAGGTGCAGTGTTCCTTTGGGTGCCACTTATCTGCGTAGAAGTTCTAAAATACTTTCGTTGCGTCGTTTCTCCGATCCGACAACATGGCATTCTAACTCTATATTTGTACGTTGTTGACATGCGTAGCGTTTCGATATTTTGAAAAAAAAAATGGATATTGCAAATAATATATTAATGATTGAAGAATGGTAGATTTGTTAAAAAAAAGACTAGTGATGCAATAGCTAAATCTCTCGCGGGTATGTCTGAGGCTAAAAAACGAAAATTTCAATCCATACTGAATGAAATAGCTCAATGTGAAATCCCCGATGAGAATTGTATTGTTTCAATGAGGGAATTAGCTAAGAACCTCAAATGTACCAGCTGCAAAAGTCTCTTAGGCATAGAAAAATTAAGAGATTTCAGAAGAATAGGACTTCATATTGATTTCAAAATAACATGTGAAACTTGTGCTAAATGTAATTTAGTTAATACTGGACTAACCACTAATGAAGTTTTTGATATTAACTTATCCGTAATTCTAGGTAAGTTTGTATTATTGGACTTAAATTTTTGAATAACGAAATCAAATAATAGATATAATTATTGATAAAGTTTTTGTTATTGCGAGTTTGGTATTATATTTAAATATATGTAGGTATACACTAACGCAAGGGTCGGCAATGCGCGGCCCGCGGGTCGCGCATTGCCGACTTTTGCCGATTTTAATGTTATTTGTATTAAATAAAATAAGTAGTTTTTTGTATATTTGGAGTTTTATTTTCTTTTATAAGAAGTGTCTCCACTTTTGTTTTCCGATGTTATAATAGCATGTCAGTAAAATTGTTACTATTTTTTCTTCATTCTTTTATATTGATTATAATAATAATATTTATACCTATTCGATTAAAAAAAAACTATTTAAGCGACATATTACATTACAAGACATCTGACTGTGCCCGCTGAAAATGACCCTCCCTCATAAAAAAGTTGCCGACCCCTGCTCTAACGTATCGAAATTGTAATAATAGTTATTATTTTCATGCTCCGGGAGCTATACATGCTGGTGTAGGAAATACTGGCTTGAATAAAATTCTTGCTTGTGGTAATTTACCTCGAATAAGTGATAACGTTTATAAAAAGTATGAGGATATACTTGGTAAAGCAATCGAATCAGAAGCAAGGGAAAGTTGCAAGCGAGCTGCTTCTAAAGAAAAACAATTGGTGATAGAAAATATCATAATAATATACATAATAAGAAATTACGTGATACGTTGTAAGTCCTAATTTATTCAAAACTAAAATTGTAAAGTTTTGTAGTACAAAAGATAATTGAAATTAGAAAAGATAATTGAAAAGATAATTGAATTGAAGTCTTCTATAATTTTTATAATTTTCATTTCGGACCTGCGGAAATTACCAATGATATTTTCCCTCAGTTAGACATCCTTACTCTTTCTTCGAATAATAATGATTGTTTATTCGATAATGCATTAGGTGAAATAATTAATATCATAGTTTCATTTGATATGGGTTGGTCAAAACGAGGCAATGGACAGCTACGATAGCTTGAACGGCTATAGCACAATTATAGGTTTTTTATCCGGGAAAATTTTAGATTATGCGACAAGAAACCGAAAATGCAAGAAATGCGATATGGGACATGCAAAAATTTGTTTTAATTAGTATTTTTATTGTCTGTCTAGTCTTGTCTGTCTAGTCTTGTCTGTCTAGTCTTGTCTGTCTAGTCTTGTCTGTCTAGTCTTGTCTGTCTAGTCTTGTCTGTCTAGTCTTGTCTGTCTAGTCTTGTCTGTCTAGTCTTGTCTGTCTAGTCTTGTCTGTCTAGTCTTGTCTGTCTAGTCTTGTCTGTCTAGTCTTGTCTGTCTAGTCTTGTCTGTCTAGTCTTGTCTGTCTAGTCTTGTCTGTCTAGTCTTGTCTGTCTAGTCTTGTCTGTCTAGTCTTGTCTGTCTAGTCTTGTCTGTCTAGTCTTGTCTGTCTAGTCTTGTCTGTCTAGTCTTGTCTGTCTAGTCCTGTCTGTCTAGTCGTGTCTGTCTAGTCTTGTCTGTCTAGTCTTGTCTGTCTAGTCTTGTCTGTCTAGTCTTGTCTGTCTAGTCTTGCCTGTCTAGTCTTGTCTGTCTAGTCTTGTCTGTCTAGTCTTGTCTGTCTAGTCTTGTCTGTCTAGTCTTGTCTGTCTAGTCTTGTCTGTCTAGTCTTGTCTGTCTAGTCTTGTCTGTCTAGTCTTGTCTGTCTAGTCTTGTCTGTCTAGTCTTGTCTGTCTAGTCTTGTCTGTCTAGTCTTGTCTGTCTAGTCTTGTCTGTCTAGTCTTGTCTGTCTAGTCTTGTCTGTCTAGTCTTGTCTGTCTAGTCTTGTCTGTCTAGTCTTGTCTGTCTAGTCTTGTCTGTCTAGTCTTGTCTGTCTAGTCTTGTCTGTCTAGTCTTGTCTGTCTAGTCTTGTCTGTCTAGTCTTGTCTGTCTAGTCTTGTCTGTCTAGTCTGTCTAGTCTGTCTAGTCTTGTCTGTCTAGTCTTGTCTGTCTAGTCTTGTCTGTCTAGTCTTGTCTGTCTAGTCTTGTCTGTCCAGTCTTGTCTGTCCAGTCTTGTCTGTCTAGTCTTGTCTGTCTAGTCTTGTCTGTCTAGTCTTGTCTGTCTAGTCTTGTCTGTCTAGTCTTGTCTGTCTAGTCTTGTCTGTCTAGTCTTGTCTGTCTAGTCTTGTCTGTCTAGTCTTGTCTGTCTAGTCTTGTCTGTCTAGTCTTGTCTGTCTAGTCTTGTCTGTCTAGTCTTGTCTGTCTAGTCTTGTCTGTCTAGTCTTGTCTGTCTAGTCTTGTCTGTCTAGTCTTGTCTGTCTAGTCTTGTCTGTCTAGTCTTGTCTGTCTAGTCTTGTCTGTCTAGTCTTGTCTGTCTAGTCTTGTCTGTCTAGTCTTGTCTGTCTAGTCTTGTCTGTCTAGTCTTGTCTGTCTAGTCTTGTCTGTCTAGTCTTGTCTGTCTAGTCTTGTCTGTCTAGTCTTGTCTGTCTAGTCTTGTCTGTCTAGTCTTGTCTGTCTAGTCTTGTCTGTCTAGTCTTGTCTGTCTAGTCTTGTCTGTCTAGTCTTGTCTGTCTAGCCTTGTCTGTCTAGTCTTGTCTGTCTAGTCTTGTCTGTCTAGTCTTGTCTGTCTAGTCTTGTCTGTCTAGTCTTGTCTGTCTAGTCTTGTCTGTCTAGTCTTGTCTGTCTAGTCTTGTCTGTCTAGTCTTGTCTGTCTAGTCTTGTCTGTCTAGTCTTGTCTGTCTAGTCTTGTCTGTCTAGTCTTGTCTGTCTAGTCTTGTCTGTCTAGTCTTGTCTGTCTAGTCTTGTCTGTCTAGTCTTGTCTGTCTAGTCTTGTCTGTCTAGTCTTGTCTGTCTAGTCTTGTCTGTCTAGTCTTGTCTGTCTAGTCTTGTCTGTCTAGTCTTGTCTGTCTAGTCTTGTCTGTCTAGTCTTGTCTGTCTAGTCTTGTCTGTCTAGTCTTGTCTGTCTAGTCTTGTCTGTCTAGTCTTGTCTGTCTAGTCTTGTCTGTCTAGTCTTGTCTGTCTAGTCTTGTCTGTCTAGTCTTGTCTGTCTAGTTTTTACCCAGTTTTCATGACTGCCGATTGAACTTCCATGGAAGTGCTAAGGCTATGGAAGCTGATGCGGGGGTTCAACTTGTTAATCATAGCAACATCCTGAAAGAAGCTGGGTTACAAGTACGAGTCATTATAGGAGATGAGGATAGCTCTGTGATTGCTGCAGTACGAGCAGATAATCCTACAGTAAGATTTCATAAATTAGCTGATAAAAATCACTTATCGAAGAACTTTGCCGGTGAATTATATAAAATGAGGGATAGATTTAAAGAATTAAGTAAAAAAGATGTTATTCCTCATATAGAAAATGCTAGGAGAAGCATTTTTTGTGACGCTGTGTCACAAAATAAGGGAAATTCTCGAAATTTACCGATAAATTTAATTCAAATACCTGATCACATTTTTAGTAGACATGAAAATTGTGGTAATTGGTGCAATCCAAACAAAAAACACACGCTGAACTTACGTGATGAAGCTTTGTATGAAGAATTAGTACGCTTATTTCAGAAATACGCATCAAATTCTCATAAATTTTCCATTGCAGCTTCAAGTCAAAGTAACGAAAGTTTTAATAATATTGTGGCAAATAAAGCCCACAAAAATAAATGTCTAAGTACAAGTAGTGCTTGTGATATTAGAGTAGCTGAAGCTGTTTGTACTAAAAATGACGGCGAAGCAAGTATTTTAAATATTAAAAAAAGATTAAATATTTCTATTGGATCCCGCACAGTCGATTATGTTCATCGTAGTGATTTGAAGTGTAAAAAACGAGCATTAGTAAGTCAGTCTAAAGCCAAAAAACTGAGACGGATTGAATTAAGAAAAAAAAAAGGGAGCTGTTGAGGAAAAATACCGAAAGATATGAAGGTATTACTTATCAAAGTAATTGTGGAATGAACAAATTAATTAATTCCATACCAAATGACTGCGATAATTACAATAATAGTATTACACTACAAGATAATACAAAAGTTGTGTATTTTGACATCGAAACCACGGGATTTGCTGCAAATGCGCATATTTTACAAATTGCAGCTATCTCTGATTGTAAAATTTTTAACATCTACGTAAATACTAAGACCAAGATTTCACCATCAGCAAGCGCTGTTACTCAACTTTACCAAAAACATGGAAACTTATTCTATAAAGATAAAAAAGTTGAAACCCACAAAATTTCCTATGCTTTGGAATCTTTCGAACAATTTTTATTTAATTTATGCAATGGGCAAAAAAATTGTTTGTTAGTTGCTCATAATGCCCGGTTTGACGTTCCACGACTTTTACGAGCTATAACGAATGCAAAAGTACCTAGAATTTTGGATTTGATTTCAGGGTTTGCGGATACTTTGACTTTATTCCGAACCGTCTTAGTTGATAGAAAAGGTGCTGGTCAATTTAAATTAGAAACTTTAAGTAATGATTTTTTAGAACCTAGTGATGATAATCAGCAATTTCACGATGCCGTTTATGATGTTGTGATACTACAAAATTTGATAAACCAATTAAAATTACAAAGTAATTTATTAAATTCGTACAAACGAAGTGATTATTATTTACAAGAATTATCTATGTCAGACAAAATTAGAGTAAATTTACGAATGTTGGCTGAATTAAAAGATATTATTTCTATCAACATGTGCAAAAAACTAGCTCTAAATGATATTTCATGTGATAATTTAAAAAAGATATATTATGAAAAAGGTGAAAATGCTATTGTTAAATTATTTTCGGAAAAATTAGATGATAACAAGGCGCGAATAACAAAAAATAAAAATATTATTACAAAAGTATTAGACTTTTTGAAAAATCTAATCAGCCAAAGCTCAAGAGCTCAAAGCCAAAATAAGTATTAAGAAATTACTAGTTGCTAAGAAAAAATAATATATTGTTAGGATTGTATGTTCATTTGATGTTAATAAAAGTGTTTATGAAAATTATATTTCACATTTTTTATTTACAAAAACCTACAGTTAACCTATATCCGTAAATTACTCGCATTTTTTTGAGACATTGACTATACAGTTCAATGATTGGAGACTTGTTTCTTAAACTCCCGCGCAGTGTAACGTTGCCAAGTCGCCATCTCCCACTCTTCAAGTTATAGAAGTGAATATGAAAACCATCAAAAGTGCTTGGCTTTTAACAATATTATAACAAAATGAATACCGCTTGATAGTGTTATTTTTACAGAAATATATTTGTTATATCTTTATTTACTGATTCTCAGTTTATCAAAAGAATGTCAAGAAAATTACTATTGATATTTAATAAAACGTGTGGGAGAATTTCAATCCGGGTATGGTTTACATGTTAAACATGCAAAGTTTAACCGTCAATATTTACAAATTTTCCACCGCAAGGACTATTTAAACAAATTTCTACGGGTAAAGGGTACTTTTAACTATATGTATTCAAAATTACAGAAGAATTTAAAGAAAACTAATTTTCTTGGAAACGTCCTTAACACGAATAGACAAATAACATTGTTTTTAAGATCATTTCTTCCTATTTAAATTAAGTTAATAGCCATTAACAGACGCGTTTCGAGATTTATCAGATTTTCGATCTCATCAGTGCAGCTTTGCTTTTTTGAATCATAAATTGGAATACACTTACATTAGCTTGAACATGATGTATGATTGGCGAGGTTAGGTTTCTTCGTGCATGATTAGCGAGGATAGGTTTCTGGGTGCATGATTAGCGAGGTTAGGTTTAATGTAGAAAGACATAAACTTAGTTATGGTTATTGATTTACATGATAATGTAATATTGGTGAAACCATACTAATAATAAAATTTGTTATTTGTTATTTGTCTAGTGTTGTTTGTGACATGAACATGTACTGGGACTAGTAATAACATACAAATTTATGTTGTATAATTCAAGAAGTTGTTTCTTCTTCTTCTTTAGTTGTTTCAACATGAGATTTGTTCATAGTCTTAATAAGACTTAAGAGCTACGAACAGTTTGACTATATTTATTTTATACATTTCGTCTTTAATAAGTTTGTGTCATTTAAAAGTGTGCATTGACTAGTCCTAGATATATTTTTAGTAAACTAGACTGAATATTGATTGTATAAACAAATTTAATTAAAACAAGAATGGTAGAATCGTGTCTTGATTTGTCGAAACTTTCATGACGAACCATCAATTTCAATTAACGTTTGCAAGTCAAACTTCGCGCATGACTGGCGCGGTTAGGTTTTTATTTGACATTTACAATTCAAAAAAGCAAAATTCAAACAAGAAAAAAAAGAAAGCAAAGCTGCACGCATGAAAAATAAACCTCGAAACGCGTCTGCAAATGGCTATTCACTTGAATTAAATAGAAAGAAATGATCTTCTTCTTCTTAATGGCACTACAACCGACTGCCGGTCTGGGCCTCCTTCAGCATGTTTCTCCAAGCGGACCTATCACTCTCCAACGTTCTCCAGTCCCGTACTTGAAGTTTTTGTAGGTCAGTTGTTACCGCATCCTTCCATCTCCCTCTTGGCCTTCCGGCCCTTCTCCTTCCCTCTGGTTGGCCATTGAACAACTTTTTCGGAACCCTATGATCACCCATTCTCTGCATGTGTCCGAGCCATCTCAATCTTGCCACCTTGATGAAACTCACAATATCTGGTTGATTGTAGAGCTGATATAGTTCGTGATTATACCTTCGGCGCCAGATTCCTCGTTCTTGGGTCGCTCCAAATATTGCACCTAGCATTCTTCTCTCAAATACACTTAAAGTCTGTTCTTCGCTCTGTGTTAAGCTCCATGCTTCTGCACCATAGGTTACCACCGGTCTTATCAGTGACCTTACAGTGTGCACTTATGCCTGGGGTGGATTGTTTTGGACCTAAAAAGTTTAAGTAGCCCATAATAGCACCTGTTACCAAGAGTTATCCGCCTTCTAATCTCTTCGCCCATCCGGTTTACGCTGTTCAGTTGCGAGCCCAAGTACACAAATGTGTCTACTGTGTCAAAGTCACTGTTCCGATGAGTTTCATTAGCCACCATGTATTTCGTTTTGTTTACGTTGACAGTGAGTCCTAGGTTATTTGCTTCCTTCTCCAGCAGCGAGTAAGTAGTTTTGGTCGCCTGTTCGCTTCTGCAAATTATATCAATGTCGTGTGCGTGAGCCAATAGTTGTGTTGACTTAAAGTACACAGTGCCGTTAGTATCCACTCCACTACTCCTAACGGCCTTTTCTAGTACGATGTTAAACAGTAAAGTTGCCAGTGGGCCTCCCTGTCGTAGTCCTTCCTCTGTTATAAAAGTCTCAGACAACTTGTTTCGTGTTCTTACTACAGACGATACTTCAGACAGTGTTACTCTGGTTAGGGCTGTCAGTTTTTCAGGGAATCCGAAACTTGTCATTATCCCCCACAGTTTGTGTCTTATAACGCTGTCGTATGCTGCTCTGAAGTCCACGAATAGATGGTGTGTCGTGATATTGAACTCATTACATTTCTCCAGGATCTGCCTAATGCCAAACAGTTGGTCTGTGGTTGACCTGTTTGTGCGGAAACCGCACTGGTATTCACTGATATTCTCTTCTGCGTATGGTAGTAAGCGACGGTACAACACATTAGCGAAGACCTTGTAAGCAATGTTTAGCAGCGTTATCCCCCTGTAGTTAGAACAATCTAACTTATCACCTTTCTTGTACAATGGGCATATTATCCCTAGCTTCCATTCATCCGGTAGCTTTTCCGTTCTCCATATGTTTAGTATGAGATTATGCATGCACGATATTAAGGCTCTACCTCCATACTTCAACAATTCTCCTGGAATTCCATCTGCACCTGGCGCCTTATTGTTCTTGATCCTGCGCACTGCAGTCTCTACTTCTTCTAAGGTGGGTTCCTCCACTTGTTCAGTCCCTAATATTGATGTTGATGTTGGCGTTATACTTTCCTCTTGGACTACGCGAGTGTTCTGGTTGAGCAGGTCCCTGAAGTACTGACCCCACCTCTTGATACACTTTTCTGTGTGTCCGATTACTCTGCCGTCCTTATCCTTACACAGAAGTGGCAAATAGAGTCCCCGAGTTTCGTTGGCATTACTCATTCTTTCTATTTCCGCGAAATCTTCTTCATCTTTTTCAGATTTCTTTCTTTGGAAGAGTTTTTTCTCAACTTTCCGTTTGATTCGATAATCCTCTAGATTCGCTATAGTATTTCGTTGTAGTACTTTTTCTCTGGCTTTGTTCTTCTCTGTCAGAGCTTCCTTGCATTCTTCATCGAACCAGTTATTACGCCTTTGTCCCTTCTTCCACCCCACAACCTCTGCTGCTGTATCTTCGATGTCCTGCTTGATCTTTTGCCACGCTTCATTGACTTCTACTAGAGCGTTTTCTGGCCGTTTGGATATTCGTTCCTGCATTTGGTACTGAAATCTCTCTTTCATCTCATCGGTTTTGAATTTTTCCAGATCGTATCTCTTAACTGCCGGCTGTTGTGTGCGTTGACAATCAATTCTAGCCCTAAGCACCGCCCTTACCAAATAATGATCCGAATCTACATTGAGGCCTCGACAGGCTCTTACATCCAGGATATTTGAACAGTGTCTCCCATCTATCATCACATGGTCTATCTGGTTCAATACTCTACCACTTGGTGATTTCCATGTGGCTTTGTGAATATTTTTGTGTGGGAAATATGTGCTACTGACTAACATGTTGTTGGTCGTCGCAAAGTCTATCATCCTACTTCCGTTTTCATTAGTCTCAGCATGAAGACTGTGCAGTGCGATTGTCGGTCGGTATATCTCCTCGCGTCCCACTTTAGCATTAAAATCACCAAGGATGATTTTGATATCTCCTTCTGGCGCATCACGATATGCTTTCTGCAGTTCCTCGTAAAATTGGTCCTTCACGTTTTCTTCCTTGTCCTCAGTTGGTGCGTGGACATTAATCAGGGTGACGTTTCTAAATTTCCCTCTTAGCCTTATGGAGCATACTCGTTCACTTATTGGGTTAAAACCAATTACTGCCTCTCTGGCCTTTCCTGTGACAATAAAACCCACTCCAAATTCCTTTTTGCCGCCCGTTTTACCACTGTAGTAAAATGAGTACTCCTTACTGGTTAGTAAGTTCTTTCCAGGCCACCTTGTTTCTTGAACAGCAGTTATGTCTATTCCGCCGATTTTTAGGGCATCCGTTAAGGTTCTCAACCCACCAGGCCTCGTTAAGGTTACAACATTCCACGATGCAATTTTCCAATCGTTCTCCCTTTTCCGTTGCTTGTGTCGTTGCCGTATTTCCAGTCCATTCCGAGGCATTATTGAAGGTTTCATAACAGGTTTTGTTTTATGGTGCTGGTTGTTAACCACACGCCCAACCCCCTGATGATCGGAGGACCATTTCTCCTGCTCTCGCTAGCCCTGACCACCCTTACCATCCATACGGGTTGGTTACCGCATCTCAGGCTAGAGTGGTCAGGTTACCAGGGTTCACCAGACGTGGAGGTGAGAGTCGGAATTGGGTAGGAGAGGCTATGCGACAATCTCTTTCAGTGCGAATGTCGTGTGGTACGCATGCACTACCCCCTTTGAACCCCCCATTGAAATGATCTTCAAAGCAATGTTATTTGTCTAGTGCTGTTTTAAAATGTACTGGGACTAGTAATAACATGCAAATGTCTGTTGCATAATTCAATATCCTGTGTGATCCAGGGCAGTAGTTGTTTCAACATGAGATTTGTCATAGTAGTCTTAATAAGAGTTAATATTTTAGAGCTACGAACACTATATTTGGTCTTTTATAACTTTAATATTTAATACAATTAACAATATTTGACACATTGAACAATATTGGACAAATTGAAACATTTTTGACACATTGAACAATATTTAAATCACTTAACAACTAACAAATTTTAAACATCGAACATGTTTGAAATATTGAACAATATTTGGTATTGAATAAATATGTGTAAAATTTGGACAGGTTTTGGAATTTAAGGACATTGAAATTCCAAAATAGTTGAATAAAAATACTGTGTAACAATGTAATTGCCTTTTACAATGAAAGTACAGTATATTCTTGATAATTCGACACATATGGGACCAGACAACCGCCGGATTATCAAAAAATTCCGTATTATCGGAATTAAAACAAAACAATAATACTATTCAAAAATGAAAATATTTAAATTATAAAGCGGGAGGCGAATCGTGTATGCATGCATAATTGGTTGCAAACATATTACGGGTTGATTCAAATGAGATTATAGGGTTTAGACCGAACAAGACTAAACAAACAAGACTAGACAGATCACATATATCCTGCGATATTTATCTGAATAATTTCCTATGTGTAAGCGAAATTTCTGAAACTTGTCTATGACCTCGATCGTATTAATTATTTTAAATAAAAAAGTATTTCGGCTACTGGGTTTAATTTTGAGTGAGAAATGGAATGAAATATATTGTTTCTTTTTCAGTTCACGTAATCAGTTTAGTATTTGAACTTGAAGATTTTAAATGTATGTCAAGGAAATAATATCCAATAATTTTTATTACAACTTCTACGACAGAAAATGCTTATATAACGGGTGCCTAGATAGGACCAGACGCCTAGCACTGATAATAATATCCTGTCTCAACTTGTCTGTAAACGCATGTGGAAATAATAAATTATGAAACTCGGTTTAATCATTTCCTCGAGATTAATCTGTATGTTTATTTCAATGCGCATATTAACCCTTAACCACCTGCCAGACGTCTCAGGTGAGACAGTTACTGCTACTTTGGGTCTGAGAGACGTATGTCAGGTGGTTAGGTGTTAAGATTTTGATTTACCGTTAGACGTGACCGAATGTCTGGCAATGATAACAATTTCTCGTCTCAACTTGCTTCTGGACGCGTGCAAGATCACGTGGCACATACGGATTTTTTGCTTATCTTATCAGCTACATGCATCCACTTTTCATCTACTTGCATCCACTCTCCATCTACATCCGTCTACTTTTTTCCGTCCACTTTTTCCGTTCACTTTTTCCGTGCTAAACAGGGTGTGAGGTCCATGTAACCCCACGCTAAACAGGGTCTGAGGCCTATGTAACCCCACGCCAAACAGGGTGTGAGGTCTATGTAACCCCACGCTAAACAGGGTGTGAGGTCTATGTAACCCCACGCTGAACAGGATGTGAGATCTATGTAACCCCAAGCTAAACAGTGTGTGAGGTCTATGTAACTCTACGCTAAACAGAGTGTGTGAGTGTGGGGGGTCAGGGTCAGGGTCAAGGTCAGGTGCCAAGGTGATCGCGGATGCGCATGTCAGAGGAAGAGGAGGATATAGAACGAAGGATCTTTCCCTACTGCCGACGTCGCGGGACTTGCTCTTTTTCTTGTGTTTGTAAGGTATCCATTCGAAATGCAAATAGAAGAACTTTTGATGAGTGAATTGCTTGAAACTTACAACACTGGCGGCGAAATTTTCAAAGCTATCGACAAATATGTACAGAAAAATGATTTGAAATGGAGCAAGTGTGTTGATATTTGCAGCGATGGAGCGGCTGCAATGGTTGGAAAAGTAAAGGGGGCCCTTTCTAGAATGAAGCAGACAATGCCACCAGCAGCCACTGTGTCATCCATCGACATTCTCTGGCAACTAGAAGGATGCCCCAAGATTTAAAAGTCGTATTGGATGGTGCTGTGAAGATAATTAATCATGTTAGGAGCCGCCCCCTTCAAGCTCGTCTTTTAAAACTTACCGCCGATGATCTGGGTATGGATCACTTCCATCTCTTTTTTTAAGCTATTTGAACTATTAACTATTTGAACTAAAAGATGCACTACTAGTTACATTTACAGAAGAGCTTTTTATCCATCAATTCACTGATGTCGATTGGCTGCTTAAATTGGGATACCTTTCCGACATCTTTGAAAAACAAAACCGCCACTTCTCTCAATGTTGCATTCTCAACATACGGTTACATCAAAAGTAGATAAGGAGCAAACTCTCTGTATCAAGTGATTTGAGGGTAGAATTAACAACCAAACTTCCGATAAACTTGTAGAAAATAATAAAAAATCTTCCAAACAATTTCATTCATCCCATTAAAGACAATTGGGAATACGCAAGAAATTTGAATTTACTTAGATTTTTTTTATATGCCCGATACTTTATGATCTCGAAATTACACCTATACCATTATTTTCTTATTTAGTTTGTATTTAATTCTAAAAATATAAATCAAAATTTAAATAAAATATAAATAAAAGACAGCTTAACTAATTAAATCAAGGGAGGAACAAGGAAATCTTCTGTTACTCCTTAGCACACGGTGCTCGAGATGCATTGTGTGAGCCTTTCGCTACGTCAAAGCAAGAAACGAGAAAGGTCAGAACCTAATATGTCAGTTCCTCTAATCGACAATATGTTTAGATATTATTTAAATAATTATGACAGATGGGAAATATTTTTGAGTGTCTTTGTAAATATTTCTCAAAAATTGAGAACTCTCATGGGTTTTCTGTAAAAACATTTTACATTTAGACACTTATAGACAGTTTTTAAATTATGAAAATTTTGTTTACTTCTTAAAAATTAATTAACCAGCGGTCAAGAAAAAAATTCCAAAAAGATTTTTGAAAATCATTACTATATCTTTTTACAATTAGTTAAGTGCATGCGCGTTCGCCTTGTTTAAAAGGCGGAAATATGAAAGTTTCGGGCACATTTTGTTATTTTCACTAATTATACGTCAAAAAAGTGCCCGAAAACCTGGCTGAAATTCAACTATGAAAAAGTCTATATAACAATATAATATTTGCTGTATTTGCGCTTGTTTCGTCTTTATAATAGGAAACTGTTCTAAAACGTTTCAATATTGATTGAGTAACTATAAAAAAGTTTCTATGACATGGATTATCCATTCAGTCGACGACAGTGAGCAATTGCTTCATTAATTTAAAGTTTTTTTTCACTCTCTATCTCTCCTTGTGGGCCTTTTAGTGAAAACGACGTGATATTTAGTTTTTGCCGAATTTATAACAAAAAATAAAAAAAGGAATATCCTTGCCAAAAGAAAATTATTCAATCGAAAACCTTTTTTATGACCAAACATGATACTCCTACATTATATTTACTTAATCTGCCAAACATTTTTGTTCCTAAAATCGTTATTGGATTTATATCGTAAGACTGTCAAGACTAGACAGGCCAGACTAGACAGACAGAACCAGACAAATTAGATCAGATAGACAAGACTAGACAGACAAGACCAGAGAGGCAAGACTAGATAGGCAAGACCAGAGAGACAAGATTAGACAGACAAGACCAGACAGACAAGATTAGACAAACAAGAGCAGACAGACAAGACCAGACAGACAAGACCAGACAAACAAGACCAGACAGACAAGACCAGACAGACAAGACCAGACAGATAAGACCAGACAGACAAGACCAGACAGACAAGACCAGACAGACAAGACCAGACAGACAAGACCAGACAGACAAGACCAGACAGACAAGACCAGACAGACAAGACCAGACAGACAAGACCAGACAGACAAGACCAGACAGACAAGACCAGACAGACAAGACCAGACAGACAAGACCAGACAGACAAGACCAGACAGACAAGACCAGACAGACAAGACCAGACAGACAAGACCAGACAGACAAGACCAGACAGACAAGACCAGACATACAAGACCAGACAGACAAGACCAGACAGACAAGACCAGACAGACAAGACCAGACAGACAAGACCAGACAGACAAGACCAGACAGACAAGACCAGACAGACAAGCCCAGACAGGCAAGACCAGACAGACAAGACCAGACAGACAAGACCAGACAGACAAGACCAGACAGACAAGACCAGACAGACAAGACCAGACAGACAAGACCAGACAGACAAGACCAGACAGACAAGACCAGACAGACAAGACCAGACAGACAAGACCAGACAGACAAGACCAGACAGACAAGACCAGACAGATAAGACCAGACAGACAAGACCAGACAGACAAGACCAGACAGACAAGACCAGACAGACAAGACCAGACAGACAAGACCAGACAGACAAGACCAGACAGACAAGACCAGACAGACAAGACCAGACAGACAAGACCAGACAGACAAGAACAGACAAACAAGACCAGACAGACAAGACCAGACAGACAAGATCACACAGACAAGACCAGACAGACAAGACCAGACAGACAAGACCAGACAGACAAGACCAGACAGACAAGACCAGACAGACAAGACCAGGCAGACAAGACCAGACAGTCAAAACCAGACAGACAAGACCAGACAGACAAGACCAGACAGACAGGACCAGACAGACAAGACCAGACAGACAAGACCAGACAGACAAGACCAGACAGACAAGATCACACAGACAAGACCAGACAGACAAGACCAGACAGACAAGACCAGACAGACAAAATTCAAATTCAAAATAATTTATTTCCATATTCAAGTTGTACAACAAATGGAAATGTGTCAAGATAAAACATGAATAACTATTACAAAACTGAAGTTTCACTTTCAACTGAGATAATCTGATAATGCATAAGGTTCTAAGTCCCTTAAATAATTGAACACTTGTTTTCTAAATGTTTTAAAGTTTTTGATATCTTTAATTTTTTTTGGCAAGTGATTATATACTCTGATGCAGCTGTAGTAGGGTCCTCTTTCGGACATTGTTAATTTGTGTATTGGCGGCATATATTCAAAATTCTTCCTCCAAGTTTCCACATTGTGGTTGTTTTTGCTGCTTCTGAAGAGTGTTTTGTGTTTGAAGATAAAATTCAGAGCTTCATAGATATATTGGCCATACTCGGTTAATATATTTGCTTCTTGAAATTTTCCTCGGCAGGATTGTCTGTCTAAATTTAGCATAATACGTACAGCCTGTTTTTGTATAATGAAGACATTATTGATGTTTTTTCCAGTCCCCCAGAAGATTATACCAAATCGCATGTGAGATTAAAAATTCGAATAGTATGCCATTTTTATCACCTTTGGACATAGAACTCTTTGTAAGATCCTTAAAGAATACACTGATTTATTTAACTGGCTGATTAAGGAGTCTATGTGTGTTTCCCATTTTAAGTTTTCATTGATGTGTATCCCAAGGAGCTTAATACAGTATTTTAGATCTACTTTATCACTACCTAGTTCTATTTGTGTTGGGTAGTTTAAAGGGGATCTATTTGTCTTAAAGATGATTACATTCGTCTTTCGCTCATTTATTGTTAGTTTGTTCTTTTTGAACCAATGTTTTAATAAGTTCAACGCATTGTTTGTATTAAGACTAACCTCTTCCAAATTTTTATTTGCTATGAGTAGCGTCGTGTCATCTGCATAGTTTAGAATGTCAAAGTGCGTCTGACTTAAAACTAATGGTAAATCATTTAGGTATATTGTAAACAATAATGGACCTAAAATACTCCCTTGCGGTATTTCTATTGTTATGCTTGTGACATTCGATTTCAAGTGACCACAGTCTGCAATTACTTTAGTTTGTTGGGTTCTATCCGTTAAGTAAGATCTAAACCAGGCGAGAGCTGTACCTCTAATCCCATACTTCTCTAGTTTTTGTAGTAAGATGTCGTGGTCTACTGTGTCATAGGCCATTGAAAGGTCAATTAGAATACCACAGGGGATTTCATGATTTTCTAGCTGTTCTAAGATTTTGTTGATGAAATAAAAACAAGCTGTCTCTATATTACGTCCTTCAATATATCCGTGTTGAGAATCATTCAACAATTTATGCTTTCTTAAAAAATCCATAGTCCTATTAGCTGCTATTTTCTTAAATATTTTTGAAAACGATGATAGCAAACTAATGGGTCTATAGTTCTCTATTAGTGTTCTATTTTCTTTCTTAAAGACTGGTGTTATTATAGAGCGTTTCAACTTGTTTGGAAAAACTCCATATTTTATTGAATTATTTATTATGTATTCTAGTGGTTCTATAATTCCCCATATAACATTTTTTATGACGCTTATTGAAATTTCGTCATGACCAGAACTTTTTTTGTTATTGAGATTCATAATTATCTCCACAATTTCCTCCTGTGATGTTGGCTTAACCAGACAGATAAGACCAGACAGACAAGACCAGACAGACAAGACCAGACAGACAAGACCAGACAGACAAGACCAGATAGACAAGACCAGACAGACAAGACCAGACAGACAAGACCAGACAGACAAGACCAGACAGACAAGACCAGACCGACAAGACCAGACAGACAAGACCAGACAGACAAGACCAGACAGACAAGACCAGACCGACAAGATCAGACAGACAAGACCAGACAGACAAGACCAGACAGACAAGACCAGACAGACAAGACCAGACAGACAAGACCAGACAGACAAGACCAGACAGACAAGACCAGACAGACAAGACCAGACAGACAAGACCAGACAGACAAGACCAGACAGACAAGACCAGACAGACAAGACCAGACGGAAAAAAACCGGGCAGACATGACCAGACAGACAGGAGTAGGCAGACAAGACCCGACAGATAATACCAGACATACAATAGCATACATACAAGACCAGACAGACAAGATCAGACAGCCAGACAGACACGACTAGGCAGACAAGACTAAACGGACCAAACCAGACAGGCAAGACCAGATCGACAAGACCTGACAGATAATACCAGACAGACAAGACTAGTAGACAGAGAAGACCAGACGGACAAGACCGGATAGACAAGACCTGTGTCTCAGACGCTCTACCATGTAATTTAAATTAATAATTTTTTTTTTTTTTGTAAAGGACGTCATCATTGAAATAGTATCTCTTATCACACATTTAGTCAATCACTCGTTCAATACGGAGATATTCCCAGAAATATTGAAAACGACACTGATAATCCTCCTTTTCAAGAAATGGGACAAAACCCAGGTATCCAACTATAGACCCATAACTTTGGTATCAGTGAATTCCAAAATGTTTTAAACTTGCATGCTCGATCGATTAACATCGTTCATTGAGTACTTACTTTACTTGTTTGTGTCCGGTGGTTTCCGGTGGTGGAAGGATTTGCCACTGTCCGGGGAAACAGTGTTACCAGGGAGCGCCGGCATGTTTCGCATATACAGGAGAAAATGCAAGCGTGGAGGCTCCTTCCGTGCTAATACACCCAACCGTGCTTTATTCAACCAACTTCACACCAAGTTTCACGATTGTAGCTTTTAAACTTTACGATATATTTAAGAAAAGTAACCTAATCCAACATAACCTAACCGAACCTAACCTAAACGATTTATTCAACCAACTTCACATCAAATTTCACGATTGTAGCTTTTAAACTTTACGATATATTTAAGAAAAGTAACCTAATCCAACATAACCTAACCGAACCTAACCTAAACGATTTATTCAACCAACTTCACACCAAGTTTCATGATTTTAGCTTTTAAACTTTACGAGATATTTAAGAAGAACTAACCTGATCCAACCTAACCTAACCTAACCGAACTTAACTTCACATAAAATTTCACGAATGCAGCTCGAGATATCGAGATATCCAAGAAAAACTAGCGATGTATTTAGTTATGAGGGTGTGAATGCAGATCTTCCGCGTCTGATAAAATCGCACGAGGCAGAGAACCGGATGCTAGTCGAGCGGAAGCGCAGCCTGAAGAAGACGGTGAAGGAGTTCGCGGACCAAATCAAACTGAAGGACGAGGAGCTGACGGCCATCAGGGATCAACTGAAGCATCTGATCGCTCTGTCCAGGGACAAGCATCTGGGCGAGCACGAGAAGCTGAAGGACCAGCTGGACGACAGCAAGGATCGGCTGAAGAAGTACAAGGGCGAGATCGACGTCTTGAAGCGGAAACACGTCTTGGACTCGAAGAATCTGAAACAGAAGTTGAATGTGGAAATTGTGAAGAACAAGGAACTGAAGAAGGAACTCAGACAGGCTTTGATGGATGTTGATAGATTATCACTAGAGGTGATTTTTTTTACAGTAACTATTTAGTTATCTAGTCTAAATCGGTAGATGCAGATCTTTTTCTTAGTTGATCTTTCTTAGTTGTTCTTAGTTGACTGAGAGAGTAATTTTTTTATGCGCACGCATCAATTTCCGCCATGTTTTCGGGCACTTTTTTGACGTTTAACCAGTGATAATAACAAAAAGTGCCAGAAACTTTCAAATTCCCGCCTTTTAAACAAGGAGGGCGCGCATGCGCTTAATTAATTCTAGTCTATTCTTTTAATATATTTACTAAAATTTAAATTAGTCAACTTTCCAGGGGTTGTAACTCATGAACTCGACTAGATAGAACAATTTAGTTTTCATCCGTGCAGCAAATTTCAATGATCTTTCTAGTGTATTAAACAAAATCTATCGACATCATGGCCGTAGCCAGGGGGGGTTTTGGGGGTTTAAACCCCCAGAAATATGCAAAATATAACATTTTATATCATATTGAAATCAGGAGGGACGAGTAGAGACGACTATCTTCAAGAGAGCATGGTAGATGTGGAGTTTAGGAACCCTTGTGAGTTTAGGAACCCCCTAAATATTTTCAAATTACATTACATTAAATTGGAGCCGATTTGTGCAAGAAAAGAAGTAAGTTTCTCCCCGTTGGTGGAATCACCAGTGGAAAAGATCAAAGCTCGATTGTCTTCGGCCTCGACCAGTAACCAGCTATCCGAGGTTTTGGAAAAGTTGAATTTGGAAGAAGAGAATTTAAGGAAATCGGTGATGGTGTTGAAAAATTCAAGACCACACCCCTCCAAGCTGGAAACGTTGGAAGGAAGACTTCGAGGAGAGCAGAGCCAACATAACCGAGACCATGACGAATCTGACCCAAAACTTGGACAGACAGACGGAACTTTACGAAGCGTCCAGACTTCAGACCGAGAAGATTATAGACGAGTTGAAGGAGGTCGATACTGTTGAGGAGAAGTTGAAGGCTGAAACGTCGCCGCTTTTGTTGAAGGACACGCCTTTTATAGAGAAATATAATCTTACCACGAAGCAGCGACATGGATTCAGGAAAAACAACTCCACATCGACAGCAATTGTTGAGCTATATATCAAAATTATAGCGGAAGTAGAAAATGGAAAATGCCCAGTTGGCATTTGCTGCAACTTCTCGAAAGCGTTTGTCAGTATCTCCCAGAGTCAACTTGTAAGCAAACTTGAAAAATATGGAATTAGGGAGAAAAAGTTCAAATGGTTAGTCATAGCTAACAAATCGGAAAAATATGTAAAAATCTCTAACGGAAAAGGAAGCGCACAATCGGAATCACTAACATTTGACATTGAACTACAGCAATTCCTTAATTCTTGTGAAATTAGATTTTTTTCCAAAATTCGTAATTTTTTGTGGACAAAATTTGCAGAAATATTTTAAATAAGAAAAGAAAAAAATGTGCACATGTTGTGACAGCCTGTCCATGTATCTATGTTTTTAAAATTCTTAATTTCTTGATTCGATTTGTTTTTTCGCTAAAATTCGCAATTTTTTTTTCTACAAACTTGATGCTTTGCAAATACATTATGAATAAAAAACAAAATGAATTGTGCCAATTTCTTTACATTTTGTCTGTATTTTACAGATTTGCCAAAATCTTGATATTTGTAAAATTTACATAGGTATCAATTGTTTTCAAAATTCGCCATGTTTTTAAATTTGACATGTTGAACAGTCCCATTTTTCGCGCGCTTTGGATGACGTCACATAGCACTTTGACATTCAGTGTTGTTTACTATTTGCATAGACAGTTAAAGATTTTCAGTTTGAATTTGCTATTTCGATAATGGAAAAAGCTAAAAAAACATTTTTTCTATTTTGCGTCTATAATGGAGCCATTAAAGCACATATATGGGTTCGTTAATAGCTCGCCGAGTGCTTTAATAAAAAAAAAAATTCAAGGTTAGCACCGTTGAAATTCAGAGCTATCAACCTGTCAGAAGTGTAAAATTTTTGGCGAGATAGTTTTGAGGTTATGTGTTGTGTGGAAATCGCGAATATACAAATCTAATTAATTTCAATTGATTTAAACCACTTTCAGTCATTGTTCTTGATAAATTATAATAAGGTAATGGAAAACACTACAGAAATATTTCACAGCAAAACAGAACAGTGAATATTGACGCCGATAAAAAAGTCATAACGTACACGTCACATAGCATCGACCAATGGTAATGCGTTACGCAAATTTGAATTTCGCTCACATATTTTGGAGTTTTTGATTTAAGTTTTATGGCATTAAATACAAACTAAACGAGAAAATAGCGGTATAGGTGTAATGTCGAGATCATAAACTATTGGGGGTACAAAAATCAAGTAAATTTAAATCACTTGCATATTCCCTATTGTGAAAATTAAAAGTAGAACTATTCTCGTTATACTTAGCAGATATAATTACATATATTGACTGCCACCACTGCACTCTATATGACGAATGCCGTTTCTTAATATCCCGTAGATCTCGCAAGGACAATGAAACCCACGCCTACACCTTGTTAGAAACCTAGGACAGGTGGTTCTCTGCAAATAACCTCTATAACCAAAACAAAACCAGCCATGTGATATTCCACACTCATCGTAGATCAATAGAGGTCTTAGATCTAAAAATCGACCGGACGATATACGGAGATATATATATATATATATATATATATATATATATATATATATCGAAAGCCTCAAATACAACATATATATATATATATATATATATATATATATATATATATATATATATATATATATGTATATATATATATATATATATATATATATATATATGTTTATATATATATATGTTTTTTGTTACTCCTTGGAGGAGCATAGAACCTCGACAAACATCCGACATCGAGCCCGGTTCTTCGCCAGCGCCTTTACCTCCAGTCAGGTTTTCTTCTGAGTCGCATTCTCAGCCAGAACTTTTCTTTTCCATGTTTGCACTAGTCTCCTTCTATTCCTCTTACCTTGGGGGTTCCCTTCGCGAGCGATTTTGGCGATGTAGTGATGGTCTTCGATCCACCCCCATATTCTGGCAGTGATGTCTACGGCGATCTTCTCTTGATGTGTTACTCGTAACAGTTCTTGGTTGGAGATCTTGTCAGGCCAGTAGACACTGCAAGATTCTGGGCAGAAATTTGTAAACTGCTGCAGCATGTTAACTGCTGATATTTGGACATTTTCCAGGTTGCACATCCACAGAGAAGGATAGATTTGTGATTTAATTGGAAGAGACGGATCCTAGTAGTTTTAGAGTACTGACTGGAGCCCCATACCGGTTTCAATTGTCTGAATGCTTCATGGGCTTTCCTAATTCGCATCTATCAAGCTCCCTAGATATGTAAACGTTTGCACGTTCTCAATCATCAATCGAAAATACCATTTTCTTCTTTGTATTTATCTGCATGGACTTGAAAAAACCAAGCTTTTCTGTTTCCGTTGAGAGGGCCGAAAGGTTTTCTAGTCATGCCCTAGCAGGCATATATCGTCCGCATACCCAAAGTCACTGAGCTGTGTGTTTAAAGTCTAGCGCATACCTTTAGAGTTATTCAATGTGTGATCAATCCGGTTTGTGTTTGTTGAGGTTTCTGTGATAATGTGTGTTTCGTATGAGTTGGTCTATATCCGCCATCTATATCCTAGTCTGGCGTTGGGACTGCCAACTGTAGCTTCCAGACAAACCTGGCCGAAGGCGGTCCATCAGAGCACAGTATTTCTCTATGCCGATTTTTACTGCCTATACGCAGAGATATGATGGTGAAACAAACTCCTAGGCATTCACCTTTAAGAGGCTCTGAAATGAAACAAAATATCAGGTATGACTACCACTACATCATGACACTACTCTACAACAATTAGAGATTCGTACGCTCCCAGTTTTATATATATTAGAGATGGCCTGTTTAATATTTAAAGGTTCTTAAAGAACAAAGAACAAATTCTCCAAGAACAAAGATATACACATCTACCCTACAAGAACAAAAGATCTTTTATATGTAGGAAAAACCCAAGCAAAAGATTTAAAACAAGCTACCTCTGTGTTTAAAGGAGGTTGCTGGTAGCTTCTCTGTCTGGTCTAGTCTGTATAGTCTTGTCTGTATAGTCTTGTCTGTCTAGTCTTGTCTGTCTAGTCTTGTCCGTTTAGTCTTGTCTGGCTAGTCTTGTCCGTCTAGTCTTGTCCGTCTAGTCTTGTCCGACTAGTCTTGCCCGTCTAGACTTGTCCGTCTAGTCTTGTCCGTCTAGTCTTGTCCGTCTAGTCTTGCCCGTTTGGTCTTGTCCGTCAAGTCTTGTCCGCCTAGTCTTGTCCGTCTAATCTTGTCCGTCTAGTCTGGTACGTCTAGTCTTGTCTGGCTAGTCTAGTCCATCTAGTCTTGTCCGTCTAGTCTTGTTCGACTAGTCTTGTCCGACTAGTCTTGCCCGTCTAGACTTGTCCGTCTAGTCTTGTCTATCTAGTCTTGTCCGTCTAGTCTTGTCCGTCTAGTCTTGCCCGTTTGATCTTGTCCGTCAAGTCTTGTCCGTCTAGTCTTGTCCGTCTAGTCTTGTCCGTCTAGTCTTGTCTGTCTAGTCTTGTCTGTCTATTCTTGTCTGTCTAGTCTTGTCTGTCTAGTCTTGTCCGTCTAGTCTTGTCCGACTAGTCTTGTCGGTCAAGTCTTGTCCGTCTAGTCTTGTCCATCTAGTATTGTCCGTCTAGTCTTGTCCGTTTGGTCTTGTCCGTCGAGTCTTGTACGTCTAGTCTTGCCCGTTTGGTCTTGTCCGTCAAGTCTTGTCCGCCTAGTCTTGTCCGTCTAGTCTTGTCCGTCTAGTCTTGTCCGTCTAGTCTGGTACGTCTAGTCTTGTCTGGCTAGTCTTGTCCATCTAGTCTTGTCCGTCTAGTCTTGTTCGACTAGTCTTGTCCGACTAGTCTTGCCCGTCTAGACTTGTCCGTCTAGTCTTGTCTATCTAGTCTTGTCCGTCTAGTCTTGTCCGTTTAGTCTAGTCCGTCAAGTCTTGTCCGTCTAGTCTTGTCCGTCTAGTCTTGTCTGTCTAGTCTTGTCTGTCTATTCTTGTCTGTCTAGTCTTGTCTGTCTAGTCTTGTCCGTCTAGTCTTGTCCGACTAGTCTTGTAGGTCTAGTCTTGTCCGTCTAGTCTTGTCCATCTAGTATTGTCCGTCTAGTCTTGTCCGTTTGGTCTTGTCCGTCTAGTCTTGTCAGTCTAGTCTTGCCCGTTTGGTCTTGTCTGTCAAGTCTTGTCCGTCTAGTCTTGTCCGTCTAGTCTTGTCCGTCTAGTATTGTCTGTCTAGTCTTGTCTGTCAATTCTTGTCTGTCTAGTCTTGTCTGTCTAGTCTTGTCCGTCTAGTCTTGCCCGACTAGTCTTGTCGGTCTAGTCTTGTCTGTCTAGTCTTGTCTGTCTAGTCTTGTCTGTCTAGTCTTGTCTGTCTAGTCTTGTCTGTCTAGTCTTGTCTGTCTAGTTTTGTCTGTCTAGTCTTGTCTGTCTAGTCTTGTCTGTCTAGTCTTGTCTGTCTAGTCTTGTCTGTCTAGTCTTGTCTGTCTAGTCTTGTCTGTCTAGTCTTGTCTGTCTAGTCTTGTCTGTCTAGTCTTGTCTGTCTAGTCTTGTCTGTCTAGTCTTGTCTGTCTAGTCTTGTCTGTCTAGTCTTGTCTGTCTAGTCTTGTCTGTCTAGTCTTGTCTGTCTAGTCTTGTCTGTCTAGTCTTGTCTGTCTAGTCTTGTCTGTCTAGTCTTGTCTGTCTAGTCTTGTCTGTCTAGTCTTGTCTGTCTAGTCTTGTCTGTCTAGTCTTGTCTGTCTAGTCTTGTCTGTCTAGTCTTGTCTGTCTAGTCTTGTCTGTCTAGTCTTGTCTGTCTAGTCTTGTCTGTCTAGTCTTGTCTGTCTAGTCTTGTCTGTCTAGTCTTGTCTGTCTAGTCTTGTCTGTCTAGTCTTGTCTGTCTAGTCTTGTCTGTCTAGTCTTGTCTGTCTAGTCTTGTCTGTCTAGTCTTGTCTGTCTAGTCTTGTCTGTCTAGTCTTGTCTGTCTAGTCTTGTCTGTCTAGTCTTGTCTGTCTAGTCTTGTCTGTCTAGTCTTGTCTGTCTAGTCTTGTCTGTCTAGTCTTGTCTGTCTAGTCTTGTCTGTCTAGTCTTGTCTGTCTAGTCTTGTCTGTCTAGTCTTGTCTGTCTAGTCTTGTCTGTCTAGTCTTGTCTGTCTAGTCTTGTCTGTCTAGTCTTGTCTGTCTAGTCTTGTCTGTCTAGTCTTGTCTGTCTAGTCTTGTCTGTCTAGTCTTGTCTGTCTAGTCTTGTCTGTCTAGTCTTGTCTGTCTAGTCTTGTCTGTCTAGTCTTGTCTGTCTAGTCTTGTCTGTCTAGTCTTGTCTGTCTAGTCTTGTCTGTCTAGTCTTGTCTGTCTAGTCTTGTCTGTCTAGTCTTGTCTGTCTAGTCTTGTGTGTCTAGTCTTGTCTGTCTAGTCTTGTCTGTCTAGTCTTGTCTGTCTAGTCTTGTCTGTCTAGTCTTGTCTGTCTAGTCTTGTGTGTCTAGTCTTGTCTGTCTAGTCTTGTCTGTCTAGTCTTGTCTGTCTAGTCTTGTCTGTCTAGTCTTGTCTGTCTAGTCTTGTCTGTCTAGTCTTGTCTGTCTAGTCTTGTCTGTCTAGTCTTGTCTGTCTAGTCTTGTCTGTCTAGTCTTGTCTGTCTAGTCTTGTCTGTCTAGTCTTGTCTGTCTAGTCTTGTCTGTCTAGTCTTGTCTGTCTAGTCTTGTCTGTCTAGTCTTGTCTGTCTAGTCTTGTCTGTCTAGTCTTGTCTGTCTAGTCTTGTCCGTCTAGTCTTGTCTGTCTAGTCTTGTCTGTCTATTCTTGTCTGTCTAGTCTTGTCTGTCTAGTCTTGTCCGTCTAGTCTTGTCCGACTAGTCTTGTAGGTCTAGTCTTGTCCGTCTAGTCTTGTCCATCTAGTATTGTCCGTCTAGTCTTGTCCGTTTGGTCTTGTCCGTCTAGTCTTGTCAGTCTAGTCTTGCCCGTTTGGTCTTGTCTGTCTAGTCTTGTCTGTCTAGTCTTGTCTGTCTAGTCTTGTCCGTCTAGTATTGTCTGTCTAGTCTTGTCTGTCAATTCTTGTCTGTCTAGTCTTGTCTGTCTAGTCTTGTCCGTCTAGTCTTGCCCGACTAGTCTTGTCGGTCTAGTCTTGTCTGTCTAGTCTTGTCTGTCTAGTCTTGTCTGTCTAGTCTTGTCTGTCTAGTCTTGTCTGTCTAGTCTTGTCTGTCTAGTTTTGTCTGTCTAGTCTTGTCTGTCTAGTCTTGTCTGTCTAGTCTTGTCTGTCTAGTCTTGTGTGTCTAGTCTTGTCTGTCTAGTCTTGTCTGTCTAGTCTTGTCTGTCTAGTCTTGTCTGTCTAGTCTTGTCTGTCTAGTCTTGTGTGTCTAGTCTTGTCTGTCTAGTCTTGTCTGTCTAGTCTTGTCTGTCTAGTCTTGTCTGTCTAGTCTTGTCTGTCTAGTCTTGTCTGTCTAGTCTTGTCTGTCTAGTCTTGTCTGTCTAGTCTTGTCTGTCTAGTCTTGTCTGTCTAGTCTTGTCTGTCTAGTCTTGTCTGTCTAGTCTTGTCTGTCTAGTCTTGTCTGTCTAGTCTTGTCTGTCTAGTCTTGTCTGTCTAGTCTTGTCTGTCTAGTCTTGTCTGTCTAGTCTTGTCTGTCTAGTCTTGTCTGTCTAGTCTTGTCTGTCTAGTCTTGTCTGTCTAGTCTTGTCTGTCTAGTCTTGTCTGTCTAGTCTTGTCTGTCTAGTCTTGTCTGTCTAGTCTTGTCTGTCTAGTCTTGTCTGTCTAGTCTTGTCTGTCTAGTCTTGTCTGTCTAGTCTTGTCTGTCTAGTCTTGTCTGTCTAGTCTTGTCTGTCTAGTCTTGTCTGTCTAGTCTTGTCTGTCTAGTCTTGTCTGTCTAGTCTTGTCTGTCTAGTCTTGTCTGTCTAGTCTTGTCTGTCTAGTCTTGTCTGTCTAGTCTTGTCTGTCTAGTCTTGTCTGTCTAGTCTTGTCTGTCTAGTCTTGTCTGTCTAGTCTTGTCTGTCTAGTCTTGTCTGTCTAGTCTTGTCTGTCTAGTCTTGTCTGTCTAGTCTTGTCTGTCTAGTCTTGTCTGTCTAGTCTTGTCTGTCTAGTCTTGTCTGTCTAGTCTTGTCTGTCTAGTCTTGTCTGTCTAGTCTTGTCTGTCTAGTCTTGTCTGTCTAGTCTTGTCTGTCTAGTCTTGTCTGTCTAGTCTTGTCTGTCTAGTCTTGTCTGTCTAGTCTTGTCTGTCTAGTCTTGTCTGTCTAGTCTTGTCTGTCTAGTCTTGTCTGTCTAGTCTTGTCTGTCTAGTCTTGTCTGTCTAGTCTTGTCTGTCTAGTCTTGTCTGTCTAGTCTTGTCTGTCTAGTCTTGTCTGTCTAGTCTTGTCTGTCTAGTCTTGTCTGTCTAGTCTTGTCTGTCTAGTCTTGTCTGTCTAGTCTTGTCTGTCTAGTCTTGTCTGTCTAGTCTTGTCTGTCTAGTCTTGTCTGTCTAGTCTTGTCTGTCTAGTCTTGTCTGTCAAGTCTTGTCTGCCTAGTCTTGTCTGTCTAGTCTTGTCTGACTAGTCTTGTCTTTCTAGTCTTGTCTGTCTAGTCTTGTATGACTAGTCTTGTCTATCTGGTCGTGTCCGTCTGGTTTTGTCAGACCTGACAAGATAGATAGGACCAGACAAACAAGAGCAAACGAATCAGAACAGATAAAACTAAGTATGTAATAAAGGATCTTATTACAAATATTCACATGTTTACTACTTTGATTAACATTGATTGTAAATGTTCATACACACCCGATCCCTATCTATAAAGATTGCCTTAACGATTTTTTTAAATCCGCAAAAACTTTATTTACGACCTCCCTAAACTTCTTCACTGCTTTAATTTACGGCCCTTGTAAAGTTTAATTAGTTACAAACAAACCCTCGCGACAAGTTGTCCCTACGAAGGAAATTGTCTCGCTGTCTTGTATTAATTTTTTGGCGAAAACATTTTATAGGAATTTTCTTGATTGCTTGAAGCACTAGTTTTAAATAATTGCATTACTTGGTGTCACTGATTTAGCTTTGAGCAATTAGTTTATTAGGTTTCTAATTAGTGAGTGAATTTTTTTAGCTCGGGCAAACCTGCAACTTGAGACGTCTCGCATGTTTGACGAATTATCTATAACTGAATATAGATATTTGTCTCTGCTGAACGGTGAGCGAGACCTTCCTCCGAGCATTACCTCTTGAGTGCAAGCAGTTTAATGTCTAGTCTAGTCTGTTGCATATTTCAGTTTTCCTGCGTTTGCAATACCAACTAACAACAAATCACCGATTTACAAAACACAGATACATTATTTATATAACACAGATGTAAACGTAATATATATTTATTTGACTAATGTAGATTTAATTACTTCTATCTGCTTATTAAGTGGATAAGTACACACATGTCGCGATATGTCTTATTTCTTAAGATCCCAAATTTATCAATTCTTTCACAAGAAAAATCGATTCAACCAACTTAACAAATCACCTTTTTATAAATATAAAGAATATTTATTAGATATAAACGCAATAATTATTTTTTATTACTCATGCGCGAAAAGTACTCTTGACTTACGTTTTTTAATACGAGAAATGTCACCTCTCGTTGTATTTCCAAATAACCTGGGTAACGCACGCATAATGTTCAATATCGCTAGGTTACATTTAAAAAAAAACAAATAAATAAATAAAATAAACACAATCAAGACCTCGATATTAAAAAAGTGACGTGAAAGTGTAAATTTTGTTTTTTCATTACATATATATATATATATATATATATATATATATATATATATATATATATATATATATATATATATATATTAGATATAAACGCAATAATTATTTTTTATTACTCATGCGCGAGAAGTAATTCTTGACCCACGTTTTTTAATACGAGAAATGCCACCTCTCGTTGTATTTCCACATAACCTGGATAACGCACGCAAATATTCAATATCGCTAGGTTACATGAAATAAATAAATAAATAAATAAAATAAACACATTCAAGACCTCGATATTAAAAAAGTGACGTGAAAGTGTCAGAAATTTTTTTCATTACAAAATAATAATAAAAATTAAAGAAAACGTTTTAAAATGAGTTTAAAATCTATGGTGATACCAGAGACTGAGGAGAGTTCTTATGACGAATCCACACTACCGGGGACAATTGAAAAGCAAATTGTTCATTTTTTATTCAGGTGACAGGTGATAAAAAATATTGTTTGCAACACGGGCGAAATTGTAAATTTCCCTCTCGCGCGAATGTTCCGAACTTCGCACAATTTCGCTGTCGCGAAAAATTGACAACTTTTCGCCCTAGTTACAAAATACTCTGTTGGGATTTAAGTTTAGCGTATTACAGGAGCTCACGGATAAGTAGTCACTTGTACTTGATGAGCGAATGTGCGCACTCACTTCGTTCGCACGGACATTTTCGTTGTCGCGAAAAATTGACAACTTTTCGCCCTAGTTACAAAATATACTATTGGGATTTAAGTTTAGCGTATTACAGGAGCTAACGGAGATGTAGTTACTTGTACCTGATTTCTAAGTGGCAAATAATGAAATTTGTGCAAATCTGTGGTAAAGATACATATAAATATAAGAATTCTAGAAGTTTATTATTTATTTAAATAAAGTTTATATTAAATGAAAAAATTGACTTTATAAATGAAATATCATATATCATATGACGCACTACAATTCTTTGTATACATTGAAAGATAACTTAAAATTAACGATTACGAACTAAACAAGTTGAGAATTGAATTACATTTTGGAGAAATAAAATCACTAGAACACACTCAACGAAAATAAATAAATAAAAATAAAATGATTGAATGAATTTATGGACAAATGGACTCGCTCCGTTTTATTTATTTTTCCATGATGTGTACACAGTGCGAACTTCATAAGAATATAAATATTAAGTATACAATATTACTTTTCTCATCGAAAAAATGAAAAACAATACACAAGTGCAAACACATAATATATTCCTATTTAAATTTAATTTTCTTTAATCAATACACAGCATTCAAGAAGTTTTACATGTATAAGTTATAGGATAATTGGCACGGACTCTCATAACCCATTCACGCGATATAATTTTTTTAAGTGTTTTCATAATTAGGTTTTATTCCATCCCTTCCATTCCAGAAACTATATACATTACTACAACACTGAAAAATATTCTAGTTTTGTGAGCCAATCAATTAAAAATCAAATCATAAATCTGAATCCTATTTTTATCTTGAACAGGATTGATTTCTTCCTTTTTGTTTAAATATTATGGCAACGTTATGCGCGGTGCTATATCAAAACGATGTGAAATTGATGTGAGCTATATACAATAAACGCATACATTCCAAATTATTCACACTATTATATAATATTTTTTTAATTATTATACAATCATACTATTTGTTTAAACATACATACAGCATCTTTTTTTTAATTATAATTTAGACTAATCTACACCTGTAATTTGACCTAGAATGTAGTGACTTCTTTTCTTTGCCTACGAACTAAAACTGTTGGTAGGAATACTGGCTTTAACGATACATGAGACGTGATTACTTTTTTTTTTCTTGTGTTATTTAACATACGCAACATTGCAGACCTACAACTGCTACGAAATCATTTGCTAAAACATTTTTTTCTCACAAAATAACTACAACTTTACACAGAGAAATTATACAAGATTTGTTTTCAATTAAAAGCTAACTCAACTCTTCGTTAGTTTAAATAGATGACCCAATATCTTCCTTGGAATATTTTTCACCAATAAATTCTTAGAAAATCCAACATCAAATTTTGACCATCAATTTCGCCATAACTAAATGGAAACATTTAGTTTCCATTTAGGACATTTTTCATAAAATTTGGACATTTTTTGAAGATAATTTGCCCACATATTCAACTTAAACAAATTTTACATAACTATTATATGAAGTATTCCCTTGCTGATGTTTAATTAAACATTTCAACAAATTTTGAAATGCATTCGACAGATAATTAAACTAACGAAGAGTTAATTATTGAAATTAATAATAAATTGACATAATGGCAGTGGATTATAATTAGAAATTGTTTGTTAAAAAATACGAAGTGATTATAAAGATAAATACGTTGTTGTGGTCTGCATATAATTTCCTACAATTGTATATTAAACGCAGTAGACACTGCAAAACAGTCTTATTGGACACGTGTGCGTATCTGACACGTGGAAAGCATTTTACGAGTGATGGAGGAATGTTCTTTTTCTGTTAATAATTTTCACTTAAGTTTAAAAAAACACTGAGTTTTGGGATTTCAAGTTTTAGTTTAATTTAAGGTTCTTCTTTTGGTTTTCTTTTTTGGTTTCTTCTTGTTTCTGGATCCTCTTGCGCTTCCTTATTCCTCCTGTTCAGTCTCTTCTCCCGGGCCGTACATATCCGCCAGCTTGTCGAATCGGGGACCCCAAGCGCCCAAATAATCGTACTCTTGCTGTTCATCATCCGAACCTTCAACAAAATATATAAAGATTATTTCAAAAATTTGCCAATATTCTTCAAGGTTTAAACAAGGTTTAAAGGTAAAATCTGCAAGGTTTCAACAAAATCCGCACGTCCGTCTCTCCGGGACAAATTTTTGAATTTTTAGACGAATTTTTCAGAAGCTTTTCAAAACGTCATTGTACAAAAACCAGTCTTTAAAATTTTGAAAATTTGTATGACCAATCCCAACAGTCCAAAGTTGTTTTTGGTAAGTTTTGGCGAAAATCCATCCGTCCGTTTGTCTGTTACAATAGTTTCAATTTGAATTTGCAATTTTAAATTTTGAGTTACAAAAATTTCCACATAAATTTCTCAAGGTTTAAACTTAAAATCTGCATAGTTGCTCCGTGACAATTTTTTTAATTTACACACCAATTTTTCAAAAATGTATTTTTTGGAAAATCCAAATTTGCAATTTTGAGTTTCATAAATTTGCACATATATTTCTCAAGGTTTAAACTTAAAATATGCAAAGTTTCGACAAAATCCGCATGTTAACAAATTTTTGAATTTACACACGAATTTTTCAAAAATGTATTGTTTGCAAACTTTTGAAAACAAGATTGTAAAAAAACCAAAATCTTTGAAATTTTGAACGATCAATCCCAACAGTCTAAAGTTGTTTTTGGCAAGTTTTGGCGAAAATCCGTTTGTCAGTTACAAGAGTTTCAATTTTGATTTGCCAAATCTTGCCAAATTTGCAATTTAGAATTTTGAGTTTCAAAAATTTGCACATACAAGGTTTAAACTTGAAATCTCCAAAGTTTCTATAAAATCCGCACGTCTGTCTCTCCATGACAAATTTTTAAATTTACAGACAAATTTAAAAAAAAATGTTTTTGTTGCAAACTTTTCAAACCCCGATTGTACGAAAACCAAAATCTTTAAAAATTTTAAAATCGTAAGATCCATCTCCATAATTCAAAGTTGTTTTTCACAAACAACAGTCAGTTCGTTTGTCAGTTACAAATGTTTCAATTTTTATTTACCAAATTTTGAATTTTTAATTTCTAAAATTTTCATTTTAGTTTCACGACAAAATCTGCACTTCTCAACCCGTCTCTTCGTGACAAATTTTTCAATTTACAGACGAATTTTTCAAAAATGTTTTTCTTTTGCAAACTTTTCAAAACGTGATTCTAGAAAAACAAAAATCTTCAAAATTTTGAAAATTTCTACGATTAATCCCAACAGTCCAAAGTTGTTATTGGCAAGTTTTGGCGAAAATCCGTCAGTTAAAAAAGTTTTAATTTTTATTTGTCAAATCTTGTCAAATTTGCAATTTTTAATTTTGAGCTTCAGTTGCATATATATTCCTCAAAGTTTAAACTTAAAACCTACAAAGTTTCGACAAAATCTGTACGTTTTTACGAAATTTTTTAAATTACAGATGAAATTTTCAAAAACATTTTTTTGCAACATTTTCAAAACGCGATTGCAGAGGAACCAAAAACTTAAAAATTCTGAAAATTTGTACGATCATTCCCAATAGTCAAAAGTTGTGTTTAGCAAGAAAATCGCTCCGTCCGTTTGTTTGTTACAAATTTTCAATTCTTATTTTGCAAATCTTGCAAATATGCAATTTTGAGTTTCAAAAATTTACACATATATTCCTCAAGATTAAAACTTGAAATTCGCAAAGTTTTAACAAAACCCGCACGTCGGTCTCTCCGTGACAAATTTTTGAATTTACAGACAAATTTTTCAAAAATATTTTTTTTGCATCCAAATCTTAAAAAAATTTGCAATCCAAAATCTTTAAAATTTGTACGATCAATCAAAACAGTACATAGTTGTTTTCGGCAAGTTTTGGCAAAAAACCGTCCGTCCGTTTGTCAGTTAGAAAAGTTTCAATTTTTATTTGCCAAATCTTGCCAAATGTGAAATTTTAAATTTTGAGTTTAAAAAATTTGCATATTTGCATATATTCCTCAAGGTTGAAGCTTGAAATTTGCAAAGTTTCAACAAAAACTGCACGTCGGTCTTCTGTGACAAATTTTTGGATTTACAGACGAATTTTCCAAAAATGTTTTTTATGCAACATTTTCAAATCGCGATTGCAGAGGAACCACAATCTTAACAATTTTGAAAATTTGTACGATCAATCCCAACAGCCCAAAATTTGTTTTTGGCAAGTTTTGGCGAAATCCGTTCGTTTGTAAGTTACAAAAGTTTCAAATTTGATTTGCCAAATCTTGCTAAATTTCAAATTTTAAATTTTGAGCTTAAAAAATTTGCACATATATTCCTCAAGGATTAAAATGAAAATTTGCAAAGTTTCGACAAAATCTGAACGTCGGTCTTTCCGTGACAAAGTTTTTAAATTACAAACGAATTTTCCAAAAATGTTTTTTTGCAACATTTTCAAAACGCGATTGCCGAGAAACCAAAATATTAAAAATATTGAAAATTTGTACGATTCATTCCAACAGTCTAAAGTTGTTTTTCGCAAGTTTTGGCGAAAATCCCTTCATTCGTTTGTCAGTTACAAAAGTTTCAATTTTTGTTTGCCAAATCTTGCAAAATTTGCAATCTTAAATTTTGAGTTTCAAAAATTTGCACATATTTTCCTCAAGGTTCAAACTTAAAATTTGCAAAGTTTCAACAAAATCCGCACGTCAGACTTTCCGTGACAAATTTTTGGATTTACATACGAATTTTCCAAAAATGTTTTTTGCAACATTTTCAAAACGCGATTGCAACGGAAACAAATCTTAAAAATTTGTACGATCAATCCCAACAGCCCAAAGTTTGTTTTTGGCAAGTTTTGGCGAAATCCGTTCGTTCGTTTGTCAGTTACAAAAGTTTCAAATTTTATTTGCCAAATCTTGCTAAATTTCTAATTTTTAATTTTGGGTTTAAAAAATTTGCACATATATTCCTCAAGGTTTAAACTTGAAATTTGCAAAGTTTCGACAAAACCCGCAAGTCGGTCTCTCCGTGACAAATTTTTGAAATTACAATCGAATTTACCAAAAATGTTTTTTGCAACATTTTCAAAACGCAATTGCAGAGTTACCAAAATATTAAAAATCTTGAAAATTTGTACGGTCAATCACAACAGTTCAAAGTTGTTTTGGAGCAAGTTTTGGCAAGTTTATTTGCAAAATTTTGAATTTAAAAAATTTGCAAATATGTTCCACAAGGTGTAAGCTTGAAATTTGCAAAGTTTCGACAAAATCCGCAGGTAGTCTATTCGTGACAAATTTTTGAATTTACAGATGAATTTAAAAAAAAAAATTTTTTGTAAACTTTTCAAAACGTGATTGTAGAAAAACGAAAATCTTTAAAATTTAGAAAAATTTGTACGATCAATCCCAACAGGCCAAAGTTGTTTTTTACAAGTTTTGGCAAAAATCCGTTCGTTCGTTCGTCTGTTACAAAAGTTTAAATTTTTATTTGCCAAATCTTGCCAAATTTGCAAGTTTAAATTTTAAGTTTCAAAAATTTGCACATATATTCCTCAAGGATTAAAATGAAAATTTGCAAAGTTTCAACAAAATCCGCACGATCGACAAAGTTTTGAAATTACAAACGAATTTTCCAAAAATGTTTTTTTGCAACATTTTCAAAACGCGATTGCAAAGAAACCAAAATACAGTGGAATCCGTTTATTATGACTCCGCCTATATTGACCAACCGCTTAAAATGAATTAATTGCAGTAAAATGTTTGGTTTTCCTATCAAATTTTTAAGAACTTATTTGTAAGAAATTATGTCCGGTTATAGTGACCGACACCATCGATTATATGCAGATTAGAAAATGGAGAATCAAACTCATCTCTCGCAAAGGAACTTGGTGTTGGCCATTCGAACACATCAATGGTTTTTAAATGCAAGAACCAGATTAATAAACCGTTTATTTCAAATATTTTGAATCCGAAGTGACTTCGAAAATCACTACAGAATAATGTTAATCACGCGTTAATTCAGTGGTTTCAAATGGCGAGAAACAAAGGAATACCTATCAACGGCCCTATGTTACAAAAAAAGGCAAAGTGTTTTTGCGTTACGTTTTGGTATCCTCAACTTTAATTGTTCTACGAGCTGGATAAGTCGTTCTAAGGTGAGACAAAACAATGTGGCGGTCTGTTGATGAAAGTTCTACAACAAACTGGTTAATCACTGTGTGGCCAAATCTTCGGAAACAATTTTCTGATGATGAGATTTTCAATGCAAATGAAACTGGTCTATTTTATAAATCAATGCCGGACATAACTTTAAAATTTAAGGGAGAGAATTGTAGTGGAGACAAGTTATCAAAATATAGAATAGCAGTCATGGTAGCAGCAAATATGAGCGGCACTCAGAAAAAAATTGCTTGTTATTGGAAAATCTAAAAAACAAGATGTTATGGCAGTGTTAAATCGCTGCCAGTCGATTATGCAAACAACCATAAAGCCTATATGACTTTAGAACTGTTCGAAAAGTGGCTTCGAGATTGGGATCACGATTTGGTGGAAGAAAAAGATTTTATTGCTGGTTGATAATTACCTGGCGCATCCAAAAGTTACTGCATAAAGCCTATAACACTTGTCTTCCTTCCATCAAATACTACATCAGTCTTGCAGCTAATGGATGGAGGAATAATACGGTGACTCAAAAGCAATTTCAGAAAGAACCTTGTACTTAAAATAATTAATACCCGTGATTAGAATCAAAATAGCTCTGCTATATCTATGTGGATGCAATTCTTATGGTGTATGGTGAATATGGATTAAAATGCCACATAATACCATTACGAAGTCTCATTACAAAGTACCATTTACAAATGTTTCAAACCTGCAGGATCCATTAAAAACAATGCTGATTTACCTGCTCAAAATACATCAGAAAATGAATTTGATGATGAAGATGACGTTCCTTTATCTTTGAGGGAACGTAACCTAAATTCAAACTCGTTAACAGCGTACGGAACGATTATATTGACATTGATAAGCGTTCTCCTGTCATCGGAAGAACCATCAGATGAAAGTATCGTACAGAAAAGTAGAGCTAATGAGCAAAACAAAAGCGACGAGCAACAGGAAGTCGAGGAAGAATAAATTACCTACCGCAGAAGAGGTTTTAAAAGCTGCAGACTTATCGCGATTTGTTCATACCAATTTTGAAAATAATAATTTAAACAGGGCAATGTTTTCTTTACACTCTTAAAATGCTTAAAATGCGTTAAATGCTGTTATTAGAATCTAAAGAGAAAACAAAAGCAGAAAATTATTTCTTATGTAAAAAATGACATTGGTATTATGTACAATTTTTATTATTTTGTATACAAATACGATGTCTGTTGTATGGTGTTTATTTTGTATAAATTTATGTTTCTTTTTTTGTTAATAGATATATACATTTTGTAGTTTTTCTCTCTGAACTGAATAACTAACAAAAATAGGAAGTTCCTTATTTTCTAAGACTATGGTTTGTATGACGTCCGCTTATTATGACGGATTTGTCACTTACATTCTATGTCATTATAAGCGGATTCGTTCCACTGTATTAAAAATATTGAAAATTTGTACGATTAATTCCAACAGTCCAAAGTTGTTTTTAGCAAGTTTTGGCAAAAATCCGTTCGTTCTTTTGTCAGTTACAAAAGTTTCAATTATTATTTGCCAAATCTTGAAAAATTTGCAATCTTAAATTTTGAGTTTCAAAAATTTGCACATATTTTGCAAAGTTTCGACAAAATCCGCACGTTGGTCTCTTTGTGACAAATTTTTGAATTTACACACGAATTTTCCAAAAATGTTTGTTTGCAATATTTTCAAAACGCGATTGCAGAGGAACCGAAATCTTAAAACTTTTGAAAATTTGTGCGATCAATTCCAACAGTCTAAAGTTGTTTTCGGAAAATTTTGGCGAAAATCCGTAGGCCCGTTTGTCTGTTACAAAAATTTCAATTTTTATTTGCCAAAACTTGCCAAAATTTGCAATGTTAAATTTTGAGTTTCAAAAATTTGCAAATATATTCCTCAAAGATTAAACTTAAAATCTGCAAAGTTTGGACAAAATCCACAGGTAAGTCACTCCGTTGCAAATTTTTGAATTTACAGACGAAGTTTTCCAAAAATGTTTTTCCGCAACATCCTGTTCAAAACGCGATGGCCGAGGAACCACAATCTTAAAAATTTTGAAAATTTGTATGATCAATCCCAACAGTCCAAAGTTGTTTTTGTCAAGTTTTGGCGAAAGATCGTTCGTCCGTTTGTCTGTTACAAGTTTAATTTTTTATTTTAATTTATAAATAAATATACATATAATAAATTTAATTTTTTATTGTAAACGAGTTTGTTAGTCGATTAATAATTGTGCTTTATAAATATTAATTTTTGTTGTTTATTCTTGACAAACAAAATTGAATTAACTTAAGAACTCTGAAATTAACAATTAGTAAAGCACAGGCTAATATTAAATTAGTAATTGTTGCAGATTGTAATTTGGAATCCACTTAATTAAATTATCCTTGATTTGTCGCTTTGAATATACATAACCCAGCTTTTGCTTTTCTTCGTTGAATTTATTCCACACACATATTTTTATTTTAAAAAGAAAAATCTTGTTTAACACATAAAAAGAAGAAAATTGCCCTAATTTAGACTCAATTAGAAAGTTGCGTAATTTAGGTTTTATATCTAAAAAAGTTTCACCGCCTTTGTGGGGTATTTTTTAAGGGCTCTCGGTAAGTACTTTACGTACTAAAATAACGCTCCACCTTACACCCACTCCACACACACATACTCACTAACTTTATAACTCGCTAACAGATCAACATATAGGAAAGAGCACTATGTGATTCTATAGGAAATTGAACGCTCTACAAAAAAAGGTGTTATTAAAGGTTTGCGTAAATTAACCGTTTCAATGATAGAGAGCCTCAAATGTTCACCCATTCAAAATTATGTTAGTTTTTACGTTTAAACACTATAGAATTAAGGTCGATTCCCATATGCGCGACACTCAGCTACGCGACGTCAACACGCGACACATCGCCTGTCAAATAATGATTACATTGTTTTAAATGGGCACGTCGCATAGCTCTCGCGTAGCCATAGTGTGAACGTGCCCATTTAAAACAATGTAATCCTTATTTGACAGGTGATGTCGCGTGACGTCGCGTAGCTGAGTGTCGCGTATATATGGAAGAACAACATGCTATCAATACCCAGCAAAACTCAGATCTACAAGGCTTGTCTTATCTGGGGCCGACCTCCCAAAAGGAGGAAAGAGAGTTGGACTTCTAAGTCATAGGAGAAGCGTCAGCATAATACAGGCGATGCTTAGGGCTTCACACGAGACGAGATAGGGCGAGAGTTTCAACAATCTCGTCTCGCTCTCGTTTGTTGTGTAAAAAATTATTTTCGTCTCAGTCGAGACCACATACGTTCTCGCTCTCGCGAGAGTGAGACCACATGCGGTCTCGTCTCGTTCTCCTCTCGCTTTTACGAGACGAGACGAGACGAGTAAAATATCGTTCTCGTGTGAAGCCCTAGCGATGCTGCGTAAAATAAGAAAAAGAAGAAGCCTAAATTTTTCTTCGCGAAATCTGTAATTGAGTATATTCTTTTGTATTAAAAGACATATTAATTACTACATAACCACTAATACTACAAAACCTAGATACAATTAGTTTTAAAATGATATATAATATGTCCTTGAAGTATTAATACTTAGGTTACAATCGACGTTTGAAAATTGATTATGAAGCATAGGTAACATTTTCGTAAATTGTTTACATCTCGGAAAACAATATAAATATTAAAATGATTTAATATTGTGCTTAAACTGCATTAAATTATCTACAAAATGAGATATTACACTTTACATTTCAGTTGGAACTAACAGAGATACAAACTAAACAAAATTAACTAAACTAATGTTACAGAAAAAATGGCAATATTTCATTACACGAACTATACCGACAGATCATATATACCGACTGTTTTACACAATCTGTCTGATTTCATTGTATGACTACGACTTCTCTTATTCAAATTTAATTTAGTAATCGAAATTAATAAGAGTACTCACTTCCAGAAGCGAGGGAGCTTAGTGATCCTGCCGTGCTGCCGCCCCCTTCGTAAGCGTAATTCCTCAAGTCGTCAAACGGCGGAGCATTTGGATCGCTGTCTGCGCGTTTCTTGTGCTCGTCGATAAAAATCCCAACGTTTGGCTCCTGTCCTGGCGGCATGCTCATCACATTAACTGCAAAGAGACGACAAGAAAAATGTAATTAGACACGATTTTCCAAGACGAGAAAATATAATAAAATAATGACGAGGGTGTAGCGACAAGCTAGTCCAGCTCTAATATAATTGGCTTTCGTAATTTAATTTATCTAATTAAATTATGTGTTAAATTGGAAGAGCTAGAGATAAATTTGTTATTAAATGAACTGTGTAATTAATGAATATTAAAATTTACATAAATCTACACAAATTTGAAAAATGGTTTAACAAAAATGAACTATTTTAGATAAATTTGACAGAAACAATTTACTCATGAATATACAGGGTGACAGAAATAAAGAGACGCGTTGCAATCGCACGAACGGCTAGGGCAAATCTTACAAAGATCTGGAGAGACAGACAGATAACCAACAACATTAAAAAGACTCTACTATATACTAGCGCTAGTCGAAGCGCAAGTATTTTCGATATTCTCGTCTGTACTTGCCGCAGCGACCCCGTGGAGTGATCACGCAGCGTTCACGTGGTAGTTCGTAGTGACGTTGTAAAAAGCCTGATTTACACTGCTTTGCCAAATTTTAGTTTAGAAAATTTTATATTAATTTTAAAAAACAAAGTCTTGAAAAAGACTGATTTATGGATAAAATGTATTCACTAATTTTAACTAAGGCAGAAACACTGAAAACTCGAGAGCACGTGGCATACAACCGGACTGGTCAACTTGTTTAAAGTTTCGGCTGCGTTATCCACGCTTCAAAAGCGTTTGCACTGACCAATAGGGAATCATCCCCCGAAAATCATGCAAGTTTGAATGTCACGAATATCATGAATGTCATGAATATCACGCAAGTTTATTACTCCATCGGATGGCTGCGGCAACTATAGCACTGAGTCCTGGACCATAAGAACATCAGACATACATCGAATAGAAGCTTTTGAAATGTGGTGCTGGAGAAGGAGGTTCCGTATAACCATGGACAGCACATAGGTACAATATATCAATACTAAACGAACTCAAGATAAAAGAATGATTGTCTACTATATGTCGCACACGTATTTTGCTATATTTCTGGCATATCACACGCAGAAGACAAGATAACCTTGAAAAACTGATCGTGCAGGGGGAAAGAGCGAGAGGCAGATCGTTAGCTTGATCAAATAAAACACATCACAGGATGGTCAATGCACATGGGTCTTATTGTTAGAGAATCAGAAGACCGACAGAAATGGAAAATCGGGTCTGCTAAGGTAACTGAACATGGGTACGATTCAATAATGTCACGATACTTCAGCTATGAAGACACGACTAAGAAGAAGATAAAGGGTGACAAATAAAGAGTGTCCTGCTTTTACTTAATAAAAACAAAAAGAAGTGATGACTTATTTGCCATTATCTAAAATTCAGTGAAAATAGAGCTGTGGCCGATTGAACAAAGGATCGAGTGTAGAGCATTTATAACATACAGATATTACATATAAAGCATTTTATTCCCAAATCAGGACACTTTTAATTTGTCACCCAGTATTAAACTATTTATTTTATGAGCATATTATGATTACATTATTTTATAAAATAAAATTTGTAATATTACACCAGTTATTTTATAACAAGATTGGTAGCTTAGTATGCGGAGGAATGTTTGCAAGGGAAGAGAAATAAATACGCATCTGGAAATTCTTGCCTTTGATATACGACGCGAAATGATATTTGGGTATGTAGCACACGATTTGCAATAAATAACATTGCGGATGTAATCAGATGGTGGTTGTTCAGGCATAAATATGATCGTGTTTTTATTTTGCGAAACGATTCGCCGCTATAAATTACGTCGGCGCGTTATCTACGGCGTGTTTGTGTGCTTAAATGTAATTTAAAAAGTGCATTTCTCACTGGCATGAAGTTCATTTGAAACGTTCGCCGGAGGAAGAGCAGACAGGAGATGCATTTGAAAAACTCGCATGCAACACATGTTCACTTTCAACTGCGTTTTATATTTCTTGAAATTGACTCGAGTGTTTTTAGTGGATCGGGACAAGGCTTTTCGTATTCTGAACATATTATTTTAAGTGCACTGCAACTCTCGAGCTTAATCGCATTAATAATTTGCTCTTATCTGATTAACTATAAACTTATTTATCGTCTGGTTTACAAGATTTGACAATTCTTACACGTACGGCGACATTAAGCTGAATCTCAAATTGAAATTATTTCATTTTATAAACTTTTTCAAATTATTTAATTTATAATTATATGAATACCATCCTATTCATAAAATTATAAATTAAATAATTTGAAAAAGTTTATAAAATGAAATAATTTAAATTTGAGATTCAGCTTAATGTTGTCGTACGTACGTGTAAGTACGTGCGACTGTTACTACGTCGTAATTCATACTTACATTGATAATTACATTATAATTTTAAGTTATGATTATATATCAACACTGCAAAGACAAAACTAGACCGGACAGAGAAGACCAGGCAGACAAGACATGACTAAAAGGCTGTAAAATGAAATAAAAATAAATGTCATATGCAGCATATGTGGAGTTTGAGTAATATCTCGGCTTATTATTAGTGTTTAGGTTTCAGCAGGAACGCGGAAAATATTCTATTTATTATCCCTCTAAGTATTTTACAGCTTGGGGTGGATATTTATTGCGCCATCTGGATGTTAAATCTTGGGGAATTACGGGGAGGAAATGAGAGCTTTATTGTTAGACACTTGCTGCTGCTTTGCACAAGCCATACACTTTCCGAGTTCAGATCTAGTTTCCATTTCGTACAACCATTTGTGCCGAGAGGTTGCAAAATATTATGAAAAATTTGCAACGAAGTTTCACTTGGAACTAGTTTTAGGGGTAATAAACTGGATCGTGTTATATTCTAGGTTGAATACATTGACATGTAAATACTTAAACTAGGAAGAGAAATCAACTTGAATATCCAAAAATAGCTCAATATTATGTTATCGACAATTAACACGTTGATTGCCGTGTCGGCCACCGGTGGACGTCACCAGGGCCGGCACGTCAAAATATGCCGCCTAAGGCGAATACAACTTTCGCCGCCCCAATTTGTAATTCGTTAGACAGATTTAAAGGTTCTATATCGTCTGTTAGGTACATGTGTAAATCCTGACAATTTTTAAGAATTTCGTCTGAATTTTTTTGCGCTAATGATGGAATATCGTATAAAATTCAAAAATTTTATTATGATTTTCCAATTGTGTAAATCTTTCTGTAACAGAATTAGTACAAATATTTAAGAGATAATGAAAAACTTTGATTACGTGTTCAACAGCAGGTGTTACCGCATAGAGGTTCTAGCAAAATAATTTCAGGCAATCTTCTCCGGTATAAGTGACTAATTTACTCAATGAATCATCAAATGAACATTTTATATTATAGGCAAAACTGTACGGTACGTGTATATGTGTTGGGTTGGTATAGCTATTGTCGGGGTTTGGTGAGCATGTATCAATCGGTTTTAATATTAATTCAAAATCTGCGTATAGAACAAAGGGGATACGCATTTTTCTATCGTAATTTTGGAATTTTAATATATCCCCCGGGACCATATCACCTCTCTTGTCTTTAACAATGTCTTTTGTCGGCATAATAGTGCATATTTTGTTGCAGTTATTCAATTTATGTTGATTGAAAGACGACTCGGTTGAAAAAAAGGTTAGACAGCAATCACATAAATATTTTTATCGTGATTCGATGATATTTGACTTCTTACAAGTCGCCAAATATCTTTAATATATACATAATGACCTTTAACCCCCTCTTCCAAATATATTAAATTTATGTCTATCCCTAGTGTCAAATTTTTTATACAGATTTTCTATTTGTTTATCTGTTCCTTCGTGAATAAATAATTTGCTTTAAGGTCTAATTCTAATTGAAAGCCTTCTTTCAAAATCTGCATTTATTTCCATTTCTTTAGCTTTTACAAATTATTTGCCCAAAAATATGTATACGAAATTCCATCAGAAACAAATTTACGCTAGAACTAGAAAAGAATACAAGCAATTCTTGAATAATTGAAAAAAAAATACTTAGTTCACTATTCACCATTTTTTGGCTGCGTCGTTTACAACTAAGTTAAAAAAATGGCAGGAACAGATTACGAAAAAGGACTTAGGATTCGTATCTAAGATTCGTTTTTCGTATATCTGGCCACGTATATTTTTAATTTTGAGACCTAATTTATCTAATTCTTGCAAAATTAAATCAGTTAAACTCTCCCCAGTTGATGATTCTACAGGTAAAAATTTGATGAAATATTCTTTAGGAACAAATTCTTCACTATCTTTATTTAGAACGCGAATAACAAGATACATTTGTTCAATTCTACTAACATCTGGAGTGCAATCCAAAATAATGCTGTAATATTTAAGAAATAATATTGGAAATAATAGTAACACGTACTTTTTCTCCCATTAAATTTATTATGTTATTTTGAATTTCTTTGCTCAAATAATAAGAACAATTGGGATTTTTTGAAACTGTTTAAATGCTCACTAATAAATGGATTAAATTTTGAACAAAAATTCAATAATTTAAAAAAAATTTCTTTGATCTCATCTTTTGTGATTTCTTTTTTGATTTTGGAATTTCTTTTGATGACATCTTTTATTTAGAAGTAGAAGGTAAAAATGCGCTGCTACAAAAATATGCCGCCCTAAAAATATGGCGCCGCAAGGCGATCGCCTGTCCGACCAGGTGCACATGCCGGCACTGGACGTCACTACGGTATTCCAATTAGGCCGTGTCGACCACCGGTGGACAACACGACACACAGTGGTTCAGAAGACCAAATTAGGTGGACAAAACAACCCTTTAATATAATATAAATGGTGAAACCATCCTACGTTATAAAAAATCATAGGATGGTTTTACCAATTCTATCTTATTATTTCAATCAATAACCTGCTAAGTTCATGTCTCTCTCTCACAAAATGTCAAAATTATAAACATCTAACCCTAAACACCACATGGGTTTTCAAGTAAGTGGTTTACAAATTATTGTTCATGGAAGCAAAGCTGTGCTGATGAGAGATAAATCTCGAAACGCGTCCACAGATGGTTATCCACTTAAGGTATCGGAAAGACATGAGCTTAAAAACATGTTATTTCTATGGTTTTTGTTGAGTGCCACGAAGGTGGACTGAAAGCTATAAAAGAACTTACAAATTTCATGTGAGATTTGATTTGGTAGTCCTAAAAAGACACAATAATTGTTATAGAGCTCCGGAAAGGCTGAATATATTTATATATTCAGGCTGTGTTCCGTTTGTTTTAAGTTTTCTTTAATATAATTATCACAATTCACAGAAAACACTTAGCTAACGACAATTCCAGAATTGTTTCCTAATTACTTCTTAATGGCAAGTAATAAAAAATATGTTTATATAAGAAAACGAGATTTTTTAATTCATTCAGCAACATTTGTGCGTCTTACCATTTAATTTCATTGTGTTTTCAAAAGTTCTGTGCTATTTGTGCATTATGGAGATTGGAGTTGAAGGTAAGCACTATATTTTAAGCATATTTTCATTCATTAAATGTAATATGAACCATGTTTTTTAATATTGTTTCTTAAAGTGCTCAGATTTTTGCCTATTTTTCAACTTTGTCAAAAAAAAGTCACATATCCCCTCGTTGCCCCGCTCTAGAATTAATGTACAATATAGTTGCATTCATCTACATTGTAATGATATAAAACTGCATTTCACAACAATCTAAAAGTATACTTACACTGAAAACTGTATTTGTTTAGTCAATATCAATATCAGATAATAATAAAAACCTTTTCACGGTTAGTTGAGCGCAAGCGCGTCCGTCATGTTTAAAAGGCGGGAATATGAAAGTTTCGGGCACATTTTGTAATTTCCACGGTTATACGACAAAAAGTGCCCAAAAAACATGGCGGAAATTGACGTGAAAATTTCAACTATATAACTATAACTATATATATAATAACTATGAAAATTGCTATTAGTCTTATTAATTCTAGATACTTGCAGGTTAACTAAAGAATATTTTGTAGTAATCTTACAAAGTTTAGTTAACCATTTGAGGCAAAGATTTGATAAAAAAAAGACACAGAAAATTGCACGGAAATTTGCATGCGCAGTTAGCTATTAGATTGTTTTAAGGTGGTTCAAAAACAAACCCATCGTGCATTTTTATGCAAGAAATAGGTGGGACACTTTTAATACTGCCCTGCCTCAAAGAGTTAAGACACGAGATGAATTTCTTTAATCCAGATTTAAGATTTAACATACAATAACTAAATCTAATCTAACCAAATATACTTTAACTGTCTAATTATATATAATGTCAATTATATGTCAAACATACATTAACTGTCTATTTATAAAGCATGTAATTTATATATCTCAAACACAGATTAACTGTCTATTTATATAGCATGTCAATTATGTGTCAAACACATTAATTATCTATTTATATAGCATGTCAATTATGTGTCAAACATACATTAACTGTCTATTTGTGTAGCATGTCATTTATATGTCAAACACATATTAACTGTCTATTTATATAGTATGTCAATTATATGTCAAACACATATTAACTGTCTATTTATATAGCATGTAAATTATAGACATAGATAGTTAATGTATGTTTGACACATAATTGACATGCTATATAAATGACAGTTAATATTTGTTTGGTATATAAATGAAATGTCATTTTTATGTCAAACACATATTAACTTTCTATTAATATAGTATGTCATTTATATGTCAAGCACACATTAACAGTCTATTTATATAGCATGTTAATTATGTGTCAAACATACATTAAGTATTTAATTGTTTGACATATAATTGACATGCTATATAAATAGACAGTTAATGTATGCTTGACACATAATTGACATGCTAAATAAATAGACAGTTAATGTATGTTTGGCATATAAATGAAATGCTATATAAATTGACAGTTAATATGTGTTTCACATATAAATGAAATGCTATATAAATAGACGGTTAATGTGTGTTTGACATATAAATGACTTGCTATGTAAATATACAGTTAATATGTGTTTGACATATAAATGAATATTATATCGTAGGAATATCGTATTATTAGTCTATTTATATAGCATGTCATTTATATGTCAAACACATATTAACTGTCTATTTATATAGCATGTCATTTACATGTCAATTATATGTGATACATTTAAATAGTTAATGTATGTTTGACACATAATTGACAGGCTAAATAAATAGACAGTTAATGTGTGTTTGGCATAAAAATGAAATGCGATATAAATAGCCAGTTAATGTGTGTTTGACATATTAATGAAATGCTATATAAATAGACAGTTAATGTGTGTTTGACATATAAATGACGTGCTATATAAATAGACAGATAATATGTGTTTGACATATAAATGACTTGCTATATAAATAGACTAATAATACTATATTTATTTAGCATGTCATTTATATGTCAAACACAAATTAACTGTCTATTATCTTTACATGTCATTTATATGTTAAACACACATTAACTGTCTATTTATATAGCATGTCAATTATGTGTCAAACATACATTAACTATTTAAATGTTTGACATATAATTGACATGCCATATAAATAGACAGTTAATGTATGTGTGACACATAATTGACATGCTAAATGAATAGACAGTTACTGCATAATTATGTTTTCCAGATGTAGCATTCGCCATACCGAAAATTGATTTATTTGAAGAATGGCTGAAACATGAAAAGGAAACTAGAAATGAAGCTTTGTTTCGAGTTATAGGTACAAAACAGTTTATTAGGGATGCAAATGAACAATCGTTGAAGAACATGAAGGCCATCATTTCGCGATTTTCGTCCAACATTATTGAGGAGCTGTGGAAGGAACAAAGAGCGGTTTCTACAGAAGAACCCGGAGTGGCTAATGGGTTCAAATATGTCTTTTGAAATGTCTATGCTAAAGTTTTGCCAACTACTTCTAAAGAACGCTTACTAGGCCCTGGAAGGCCTATGAAAGAGTTCTCGGAATCAAGCCTTAAAACAAAACAAAGACGGGTTGATGATCTTATCCGGACCAGAAGTACTAGTGAGCTAACCTACGCTGCTGAGGTGTCAACGCGATTGTTAGGTAGTAGAGACATGGCAGACAGAAAGGGGATAAAAATTGTGACGAACGATCCTATGCAGAGCAAGGAACTTTAAAAAACAGTTTTGCATCAAATGAGCCAATAGCTATGACCAGTGTCGAAGCTTTAGCGTACAATGTTGAAAGTAAATGAACAAGTCATGCCTACAAACAGGCTCGGAAGTCTGCGATGCGTTGACCGAATCGCCCTCATCACAGAAGTGCTTCATTTGTGGGGCCAACCCCAAAAAAAAAACCGGCCAAGTGCGAGTTGTGACTCGCGCACCGAGGGTTCCGTACAAACTTGTAAGCAAGGTATTTTTAGGAGGACCTAACTGTATGCAACCCATATGCTTCTGGTGTCTGACAATACCACGCAACACATTAGTGTATTTTCATAAGTTTCTAATAGTAAATTCGCATTTTTCCTGTATTTAAACTACATATTTACGGTTTTCAGATTTTTCCCTTTACATGTGCTATAAGACACCGCTTCTTGTCAAATTTCATGATTCTAGGTCAACGGGAAATACCCTATAGGTTTTGATTCCGTTGTGAAATCGCAGAATACGCGACATAAACGGTCATGTCTTTTGATCGCGTCGACTTACAAGTTTGATTTTCACAGCTGAAAGAGACCGCAGACCCGAGTATTTGATACAAATTTCAACTTGTTACCTCTACGCGTTCCTGAGAAAAATGATCTTGACAGACAGACAGACGGACAGACAGACAGACAGACAGACAGACAGACAGACAGACGGACAGATAGACAGCCAGACAGACAGACGGACAACAAAGTGATCCTATAAGGGTTCCGTTTTCGGTACGGAACCCTAAAAATGATGAATGATGAATCAAAGGAGTTTGGAACCAACAAAGTCAATCTTGGTTTTGGTTTATCTACATTGCATGGCTGTTGCATGGTTTTTGAATGTTTGCTTCCTATTAGCTATCGTCTTGATATTAAGAAATTGCAAATTAGATCGGAATCTGGAAAAGTTAGTGCGAAGCAACGTTCTGACGAAATAAAAATCCGCTTTAAAGCCGAAATGTGGCTAATTGTAGATATACGACATACCTACCTTTAGAATGTCATTTTGTGCCATCGGCCACGCGCTCTGTGTAAACTACTATTAAACGTGACCGACATGGCCCTTATCTATTTCACTTCGAAAGCCTTAGGATATCTTTATAGTTCTAAGGACCCTTCACCCCATAATTCACCCCAAACAAATCTCAAAACGCATAAAATAACTTATTTCGACCAATTATATGAAATTAAACCTAAAAACGTAAAAACACATTTTGGACGAAAATCTTATCGGCGCGGCGGTCAACGTGTTAATGTTGCACGTAGGACATCATTATTTTTTAAATGAACTAAATCTGTCTCTGCGTAAATATTTTGCCAGCAGCTTTCCAATCTCATTATAACTGCGACATTTTTATTATGGAAATCACGTTTCTATTTTGCATTAAATTTCCTCCTTTTTTTATTATGTGTAGTTAAGTTTTAACAGCGAGCAAAAAAACAACAAGCTTTTCCCGCGGGAACATTAAAGTTATATAGAAAAATATTCTTCCGGAGATTTTAGTTATGAAGAAGAGCATAAAAAATCGGCGACAATATAACGCCTTTAATGCGGCGAAAACTCGCGTTACTGTAAATTTACTGTTTACAAATAAAATCAGAAAATATGATTAATTCTTAAAATATTTATTCTAGTCCCGTCAACAAAACTAAATCTACCTCCATCGCAAATAAACTATACACTATACTTTTCCACCCAGCGCCGTCGTTTGGATTTTGAGGCCCCGGGTATATATATATTGAGGTGTAAAAGTGTGTTGTTAAGTGAAAAAACAAATAAATTCTTTAATTTTTAATACACACAAGAAAATTTAGCAAAATGGGGGTGGTCCCCAAAATGGGGGGTGGGGGGGGGCACTGCCTCTGTGCCCCCCCCCTAGCCCGTGGGCCCCGGGCATTCGCCCGATTGACAGACGCTAGCGACGCTACTGTTTCCACCATATACAAAGAGTGTAATATTTGTTCGCCTCCCCGTGGTGTACTCTGGATTGCGTTTTATTTCATAAAACGTGAACTAAATGAACTAACAACAGTTAGCAACTATTCTCAACTGGCAATGTAATTACATTTGGTTGGTATTACTTATAGTTTTTTAAGTTGGTAACACTGTCTTTGAAAACTTCAGTTAAGTTGAATATATGTTTTGTTTTGATCCCACGTGTTTACGAATATAAAGAATAAACCTAATCGACAAACTGACAGTAAATCGAAATTTGATTATCCTGTGTTTCATCATTCGATTCAGTTGAAAAAAGGGTTTAAACAACCATCACATAAATATTTTTTATCACGACGAGACGATTATGTCTCCGCTCGCGCACCGCTGATAAGATAGCAGGGGTTTGTTATCTACGACAGACATCCGGGCGCGCCTAATCGACAAGCCTGACAGTAAATTAAAATTTTAGCATGCGTATTAAAATAAACGCAGAATTTCTAAGAAATTCAAATTGTTATCAGCAGCAGACTAGACGCAGATAAATTTCCGAGAAATTAATTAGACTGACATACTGTATTAGTTCCAAGCTGTAAATTTTACTAGGTCATCGTGAACGGAAATAGCTAGCGAAATATAATTGGCATATTTGTAATCTGCAAGAAAAGTGCTTTCAGAAACATTTTCACATTTTGCTGTAACTAAAAAAATAACGATTTTAGAAAAATCGATTTTCTCGCATTTTATTGTTTCCGCAATCTTAACGGCTCGGTGGTATTTTTTAATTTAAAGCCTCCTAGGAATATGATATAAGATTTCCGAATAATTTTGAGATACAGAATCGACTGATTCCAATTAGAAATCTCTATGACAAGCCGTTCAAAAGTTATGACATCTTGAAATCTGTTGAAAATGCAAGAAACTGCATTTCCTTAAAATCATCATTTATCCAGCGAATGTGAAATTTCAAAGTGTGTCTGAAAGTGTCTTCCCTGCTGGTTGCAAATATACAAATTGCATTTTGTTAGTCGCTTCCGTTCGCGAAATATGACTCGTTAAAATGGGCAAAATCGAGCGAAATTTGTAAGTAGTACAGATAGTCAACAGTATATTTAAAATATTTTATAAACCGTCTATAAAATATTCAAATAAATTGAATATTTGATTGATGAGCCAATTCTACGCCGAAAAGTAATTTACAAACTCGAAATCCATTTGCCTTTCTTGTCTCCCCTTTTTATGCCGCGTTTTCTTCTACTCTTCGCCTTCGCTCTTTCTTACCTTTTTATACGACTTTTCTTGTTTTGACCTAATGCTCGCTCGACTACTTAACAAACAAAATACAAGGAAAAAGCTTAAGGAAAGGCAGTCTTTAAATCTACTTAATGGGGATGTATCGTTTCGATTCCAAACTGCAACTGAACTCTATGCATCTTTGACTCAATATGACCTACATACTAAATAACCCAGTTATCTATAACCTAATTTGTCATAAGAAATATACAATAGTTAGTTAGTTGTGTTTATATTCAACAAGATAAATGTTTTACAAACGTAGATGCTTGTATATAGAACCTTAAATTGAAGTTAATTACAGTAATTAAAAATCAAAATTAATACTTTATTATTAATGTCTGTTTTCTAATTATATTAATCATTAATTAGGGCTGTATTAATCATTAATTAGGGCTTAATTAATCATTAATTAGGGCTAATAAAATATTACAGCAAATCCATTCTAATATTTTTTACCCTTATTGAATGGATAGCCTAATTACCACAGACGATAATCGATAATTAACTAAATTCGATAATAGGATGATTTATGTTGCATTTGATTAGGAAATGTGCTAATTGATCATTAATATTAAGCGTAAAAGTTTGATTGAAATTATATAAAGGGTGTTCTACGGGAAGGTATACTGCTTGGACAGGCCGCCATTTTCGTATACTTTTGATTTGGTATTCGCAAAATTTAAGCAGCGAAAATTTAATTATATTAATCATTAATTAGGGCTAATAAAATATTACAGCAAATCCATTATAATATTTTTTACACTTATTGAATGGATACACTAATTACCACAGGCGATAATCAATAATTAACTAAATTCGATAATAGGATGATTTATGTTGAATTGATCATTAATATTAAGCGTAAAGTTTGATTGAAATTATATAAAGGGTGTTCTACGGGAAGGTATACTGCTTTGACAGGCCGCCATTTTCGTATACTTTTGATTTGGTATTCGCGAAATTTAAGCTGCGAAAATTTACCATGAAAATATACTAATAGGGGGACCGGAAAGTTATGTCGCTTCTTCGCATATATTCGTTTGTCACTTATCACCACTGTGTTCCTATAACATACTCATGTTTGTCTAGTATATCTATTATTGTTGATATAGTTTGTTAAATTATATAACGGGTGTTCTACGGGAAGGTATATTGCTTTGACAGACCACCATATTCGTTTACTTTTGATTTGTTTTTGCATTCGTAAAATTTAAGCTGCGAAAGTTTACCACGCTGCAAAAATATTGCTTCTAATTGGCTCCGTGCGTAACCGCGCCTAGCGGCACCCGTGGCCTAAAAGACAACTTCGTCTCCAATAATATTGTATAAAAACAACAGGCAAAAACAAAAACTAATTAATTTAATAAAATATACGATATTTAAGAGCAAACAAATTTACCATTTATGTCAGGTCATGTCTTGCGAACGGAAGCGGCAAGGAAAATGCAATTAGTATATTTGCACCCAGCAGGGAAAACAGTTTTAAATTTTTTTCCTGTTTGTTTTTTAATTTCCTGTCTGACATGATTTCCTGTCATGTCTGACATTTTTTGTTATATTTTATATTTACGTTCATGTTTGACATTTTCTGTCATTTTTTATATTGTCTGTCATTTTTGACATTGAAATTTTCCATTCACTTGATAAATAATGATTTTCATGAAAAAAGGCCCTGAAATTTTCTGAAAAAATCGTAAAAAAAATCCATTATTTTGATCAGGAAAGAAGTTGCATTTTCGGTTCTCTACGATCCTCTAGGAAAGAAAATATCCCAGCGAAATCATTTTCGGCACACGGAAAATAGACGACAAGAAGAGAAAATATAATCAATGTGTCAATTGTTTGGAAAGATTCAATTTTTTATTGCGAATTCTGACATTTAAAATGTGACACTTGTTGTCAAAATTTGACATTTTTGAAATTCTGTCATTTAAAATTCGACATTTGTTAAGATTAAAAAAAAATGATATTTGTTATCAAAATTTGACATTCTGCCATTTAAAATTTGACATTTGTTATCAAAATTTGACATTTTAGAGATTCTGTCATTTAAAATCCGACATTTGTTAAAATTTAAAAAAAAATCGATATTTGTTATCAACATTTGACATTCTGACATTTAAAATTTGACATTTGTTATCAAAATTTGACATTCTGACATTAAAATTCGATATTTTTTATCAAAATATGGCATTTTCGTCATATAAAATTCGACTCATGTTATCAATATTTTATATTTTTAACATCATGATAATTGAAATTCGACATTTATTATCAAAATTTGACATTCTGACATTTAAAATTTCACATTTGTTATCAAAATTTGATATTCCGACATTAAAATTCGATATTTTTTATCAAAATATGCATTTTCGTCATTTAAAATTCGACTCAAGTTATCAATATTTTATATTTTTGACATCATGACATTTGAAATTCGACATTTATTATCAAAATTTGACATTCTGACATTTATTGTTAAAACTCAAATTTAAAGTTTATATCTCAAACTTTCGATTGATTTTTGTTGTCAAAATGGAAATTGTGAGTTTAGAATTCTGCTGTCACACTTAAAATTGACAATTTTATCAAATTTTGTATTTTAACCTTTGTTGTCAAACTATTTGTTTGTGAAATTTTGACATTCTTTGTCAAGCTTTAAATTGTCACTACACAACAACTTGTCACAACATGTCATTATATACAAATAAATGCTGAATAATGACGGTCATTGCATTAAAATGCCGGTCATTGCCGGTCAAAACTGGTCATGAAGTTCTTAAAAATATCACCTTTGGCGCTAATGCTGTTGCGCTCGGAGCGAATAGGAGGACCGGAAAGTTCGTTTCTTCACATATATACGATTGTCATCAGCACAGTATACCTATAACATACTCATGTTTGTCTACTCTTGTCTTCTCTATTAATTCCAGTTCTATCTCCCTAGTATATCTATTATTGTTGATAGTTTGTCAAATTATATACACAATGGGTGTTCCATGGGAAGGTATACTGCTTTGACATACCATCATTTTCCTATACTTTTGATTTGGCATTCGCAAAATTTAACATGAAAATATTGCTTCTAATAGGCGGACCGGAAAGTTATGTCGTTTTTTTGCATATATTTCGTTGGTTATGTATCAGCATTGTGTACCTATAACGTACGTATTTATGTTTGTCTACTCTTGACTTGTGTATTAATTCCAGTTCCATCTGTCTAGTATATCTATCTATTATTGTTGATATAGTTTGTTAAATTAGATAACGGGTGTTCTATGGGAAGGTATACTGCTTTGACAGGTCGCCATTTAGTATACTTTTGGTTTGGCATTCGCGAAATTTAAGCTGCGAAAATTTATCATGAAAATAACAATAATAATAGAGGGACCGGAAAGTAATGTCGTTTCTTTGCATATATTCGTTTGTCACTTATCAGCACTGTGTCTTGACTCTGTGTCTACTCTCATCTTGTCTATTAATTCCAGTTCTATCTGTCTAGTATATCTATTGATACAGTTTCATGGTTTTATTTATCTGTTTTAACATTTAATTAGTTTTATAATAACATTAATTTAATTAATTAAAAGATATTGCAAAAAGTTTATTCAATTAGCCCTTTTAAAGCACGGGCGACAAAAAATAAAAGACCATGTAACACAGAAATTTGTGTACGTAGCTATTTCGAGGTGGTTCAAAAACGATCCCACCATCAAAATATTTGGATCATTCCGGCAATGATCCAAACGGCTTTAAAACGCTATCACATTTACGCATTAAAAAGGTGAGACACTTTTAGTAACTATTGCAATATTTCGAGGTGGTTCAAAAACTATCCCACCATTATAATGCTTGGATCATTGCCGAAACGGCTTGAAAACGCTATCACATTTACGCATTAAAAAAGGTGAGACACTTTTAATCCCGCCGTGTTTTAAAGGGTTAAGAGCTTGTGTGGGATTTCTCTCAAATTTTCCAATGTAATCTTTTCAAAAAGCTAAATTGCTAATTTTGGCGAGCTCTCGTTTGCTCCCCAAAAAGGGTTTCCCATTTTCAAACAACGCGGATTTAAACTTAGCGCCCATTCAGCCAGGCCTCTCTCGACATAAACTTGATCGAAGTCAGAACTTTGCTAACTCGTAATACATTCAAAGTTTCAACAAGAAATTATATTTATGAAGGATTCAGTTTAGTGTTTGTAGTATTCGCATTTGTGCCGCAGAACATAAAGAACATTTTTGGATGGATGAGTGAAATTATGTTAACATTAATTAATAATATAATATTCTGTAAAATCAGCGAATTATATTCAAAAAGAAATTATTATGTGATTAATGTCAAAAAAGGGGTTATATTTTAAATGTGGAATTAACTGTTTTTAACTTTCAATTAATTTTCAAAACCTTTCAAAAAAAAATTAATAATTTAATTAATTAACAAATAGTTAATTGTCCTACCTATCCTAATAACTTTCATTGCCCTACCGTCACCACTAAATACCACATTTAATATATTTTTTTATTACTCATGCGTTAAAAGTACTATCCTGGAGCACGTATTTTAGTGCGACAAATGGCATTTTTGGTTATATTACCACATAACTTGGGTAACGCACGCAAATATTTAATATCGCTAAGTTACATTAAAAAAAACAATTAAAGAAATAAAATAAAAACAATTAAGACCTGAGGGTTACAGGATCAAAGGACAGGATTCCTTAGGATCAGGAGAAAAGGCATGACCGGCAAAGGTGAAGTTGACTGACACTTATTTATAAAGACTTTTTTTCTTATTTTGGGCTCTACAACACATTTCCGCGGGATATTTATGAAACACCCTGTATATTAATATATAATAATAAACCTTTATTAGATTTTGTATTGGCAAACAAATATTTGTAATTGCCACAGTTTAAGTAATTCATTTATTTTTTCACTTGAAACGACTTTGCGTCTGATAAATTTCTTAAATCCCTTTGTCTTTCCCGCGAGCTTAATAAAGTAACCGAGACAAACCCGCCATCTCGCCAAACACACGAGAAAAATAACCCAATTTTACAATTTACCAAAACGTCTTGCTTCCATCCCCACGACAAACTTCACCCATTTCATCTTAATAAGAAAAGAACACGTCGAAATTGTCGGATGCTTATGTTAACTTCCCCCGCGGCAAATAGAAATAATTCCTCGACGAATGTATATTGTCAGGAGCGTTCCAGTGCCTTGGCAAACAAGATCTACGACTAGGCGTGTTCACGTCGCGTTTCTGCTTACTGTATGCAAATTATTTCCTGGTTTGCTATCTTTTTATATCCCCAAAAGGATAACTGACACAATAACAACTAAATATTTCAAGAGCACGACACGACTCATATTTCAAATATTTCAACGGAAGCGATGTGTTCAGATTTTTTTTTCACATGAATCATTAATGACTTATATACTCATTGTTCTATTATAAACCATTTTGAATGTTCATCTACTCAGCGATAAAAAAATATGAATATAAAAGAAAATTAAAGGTTCAGCTACGCGACGTCGTGCGAAATCGCCTGTCAAATAATGATTACATTGTTTTAAATGGGCACGTCGCGTAGCCATAGTGAGAACGTGCCCATTTAAAACAATGTAGTCATTATTTGACAGGCGATGTTGCGTGACGTCGCGTAGCTGAGTGTCGCGTATATGAGAATCGGCCTTAAAGCTTTTATTATTTACAATTAAAGATTTAGTTTTCTTAGAACAATTTGAAAGTTCCAAAATAGTTTCCGCAATATAAGAACATTTTCAAGTCAATTACGTAACACCAATTTGACCTATTTTTCATCAGTTTAATTATTAAAGTTTAAGCTTTGAAACTTTTTATACACGCAGATCAATACTTTATGTATGTCCTCTCAAAATTTGAAAGTGATCCACCATTTAGTTTATCCGAAAAAAATTATCAAAAATGATGTATTTTCAAGTCTTATACACAGGCTCTTATGGCTGACAAGCTTCCGTCACGTTGGATATTAATTTCGAAACTTTAAGGGGGAGTATTTATATATTTTTTCAAAAAATCGATTTTTTTTAATTACATAAATATATTTGGTTAAAATTATTTGGCGGTGCGTGAATTAGTTCCTTCGCTACACGGCTTTCAATGGATCATTGTTCTGAGCGCTGACCGGCGCTCAGGTAGCAAATTCGCGGCGCGCTTTGCAACGAGTTTGTATACCGACCAAAGATGTGTTTTGAATTTGTCGGTATGCTTTAACCTACAAATTAAGTGTTATTCTCGTAGGAAACACAACGAGTCGTGTTTCCGCAGCGAAATGGGAGGACCAAAAAATCATGGTCGAGCGGGTCGAAGTCGCCTTTCGACGAGGAAGTCTAAAAAGTCCCAAGGAAATTAATTTACGGCGGAAACGGATACGGAGTTCGTGAGCACTTTGAAACAAAATTTTTCGAATCTGCGCGAATTGTAACTTTTAAACCGTTCAACCAATCGACTTCGCGTTTTGACTGCCTAAAAGGAAATTCAATTCTCGGGCATCTATACCTATACATTTGCAACATTTGGATGATTAACGATTTTTCACAGCAGGCCAAAGTGGAAAAATCATGCAACAAAACTCTACCTTATTTTCAAGAGGCCGCCATTTTGTTTCTATAAGTGAATTTTTTCATGTTGTTTGGTATAGATGCCTCCTTGGAGTGTAAACTTTAAGTATTTTTTGGTTTTATGCTTCTAGGTGACGTATTGCAGCTTGAATCCCTCGCGCAGATAACATTTATTTTAAAAACTTTACTTCCCGGAGCCGCCATTTTGTAATATTATATGTTGAAAAAATCCCAGTTTGTAGACAAAAGATAAATAAACATTTTTCCAAAAACCGGAAATGTCTAAGTCATTTCAATTTCTCAAAAAAAAAGACAAATATCAGGTAGTTTTGGAATAATTATAAAAATACTCCTCCTTAAGGAAGGAAGGGGGGGTAATTAACCCCTTGACATACGAAAAAATTTTTTTCACTTTGACATGCCATATACATGTAATTTTATCACATATACATGACGTTTTAGAGACGTCATTGTATGTCAAGGGGTTAAAGTTAAACTTTTTATTTTGAGTCTTGTTTATCGAGAGTAATTCACATGACGGATGGTTTGGCAACGTCGCAAGAACAGCCGAGAGAAAAGAAAAAGATGGAAACATAGTTATAAAGAGAGAAAATACACTCGACTCCTTTCAATTTCTATTCTTTTCTCTCTCGACACTATAAACTTTCAAGACACAATAAAGCGCTGTCGCCAAATTTTATTATTACACCGTACAAGTCAAAAATAACGAAGTCATTTAATAACTTTATTGTATTAACCCCTTGACATACAATGACGTCTCTAAGACGTCATGTATATGTGATAAGATCACATGTATATGGACACGTCAACGCGAATTTTATTCGAATGTCAAGGGGTTAAATATAAGGGGTTAAATAAAAATTAAAAATGTTTTTTTTCAATTAAATAATAATAACCAATTTTTAAATTTGTTATATAAATAAAAATAATGAATTTTAATAACAATTAGTATAATTGAAAATATAGAAAAATTCAAACACAATTTTGACTCATTAGTTACGCTCGAACTTCCTTAATCATCCATTGAATTAAAAAGGTTTAAATCCTATATTAGTACAAAAAAATACTTAATATTAATTAAGCAACAATTGAATGGTCCCTTCTAGATTAGGAACTCGACTGACATTGTAATCTTAATCCCATAATCCAGTTCTAAATCCGTTTAGCAGAAAACGCTGCAGACATCTGCGTACTAGTTTAAATATTCCTAATCGTGTAGTCTATTTTAGCCGTTAAACTAAATTATAGATTGATAAAATATTGGATGTAGTTAATTTACGATTACATGTTGGCAATAATTCGGCTAGTTTATATAAGGGGATTAAATACAGCCCGGTGATACATATGTTGCAGCGTGTAGACTAAAGGCAATTCGTGTTAGTTAATGTTGGTGATGCCAATATATGTAGATAATAATAATGCAAGATTAGGCAGCGATTCGTAGTTTAGTGGGAAATGGGTAAATGAACTAGTTGGGTGGAAAAAACGAACGAGCAGAGTTTTAATTAATGGAAACGTATTACCCGGCAATCGGGTTTTAAACTTTTTGTTTGGTGTTGCCTTAAGTAAATCGTTTATTGAATTTTTAAAACGATTTAGATTGTAATTGGTTCGTTGGATACATTAAAGTTAGTTTTGGCGGTGGAAATTTTTTGAATTTAATCTAAATAGGAAAGAAAAAATGTAAAGGATTTTATGAAAGGTTTTTTTTTTGCAATATCGTTTATTATTAGCAAAAACGGCAGTGGGTTTCAAATATTACGTAAATATTTTAAAAATTGATTACAGAGCTGTTCAAGATTTTTTTTAGAATTGACTGGAATTTTTTCATTCATCATGTACCAACAAAAGGCAAAATATTCAATATCCCCATTCCCAATCATATCTCCATTTAAATTCGATTTTATAGTGTTGGTAGTGATAATCCGAAATTGTTGTTTGTCCCAAAATGCGAAAATAACTCGAAAACTAAGCGAAATTTTGTAAAATGTGTCGAATAAATCTTGAAGAGAATTCTATTTTTTATAAGAAAAATATAATTGTTATTTAGTCAATTAGTTATTTATTTTAATTTAGTTCGTAATAATCTGCTTTCAAACTAACTCCAAAGATTCGAAAATAACTCGAAAGACAGCCTAGACTTAAAGTGATCCACCATTTAGTTTATCCGAAAAAAAAATATTAAAAATCAATTTTTTCAATTTCAATTTTGGTTTTTTCAATTTATTCTTATACACAGGCTCTTATGGCTGACAAGCTTCCGTCACGTCTTTATTTTAGATACACACTTTTGTAAGGCTAGTTCTACTAAACTAAATTAGTCCAGTATAGTCTTGGCTAGTATTGTCTAGTCTTGTCCATGCATGTCTATTGTTGTCTAGGCTAGGCTGGTTCTGAACAAAATGCAGCAGATAAGACCAGATCAAATCAGACGATTGGACTAGGCTAACTTATTCGACTAGACTAGACGTCTACTTTAATATTGGCTGGTTTTATCTAGTCTTGTCCAGGCCAGTCTATTGTTGTCCAGGCTACGCTAGATCTAACTAAAATATATCAGATTATACAAGATCAAATCAGACGATTGGACTAGACTAGACATCGGACGTCTAGTTTAATCTTGGCTAGTCTTGTCTAGTCCTGTCCAGGCGTGTATATTGTTGTCTAGGCCAGTAGTGCGCAAACTGTCGCGACCCCTCAGGGGGTCTGGAGTCCTCCCTTCTTTGAATTTGGTTTACGAAACATGGTTTGTGCGAGGATACTCAATTTACACATGTTTATATGGGATTACGGAATACCTAATTCATTCGTGTTACTAGCGGCCGAATCATGAAATTTATCGATGAACGTCTAAATCAATGTCTGTTCCCGATCAGAATTGTTAAAAAAACTCATTTTCCGCGGTCGTAGTTTTCAACTGACTGACAGTTGGGCTGTCGTTTGTGTTTGCGCCCCGCACGTTTGTGTTTGTGTTTTCTTCGCAAATTTTCGGTATAGAAAATGCTGAAAACAATCGAAAATTCGAATCGTCTTGCGACGGAACTTGCAGGTGAAATGTTTGTCACCGATTGATGTTTTTCGTTGCATTGTAAATGTGATGGCAAGAGAACGTTTTTTGACGAACCCGAAATTTAAAGAATTTTGGAAAAATCTCCCCACCGAACTGCAGCCGGCAAGGAAGCGAAATTTACAATTCTTGCAAAAAAGAGTTGGAATTTGCGAATTGGGGCGGTAAAAGTTGCTAATGTTGAAAGACGCGTGAAATATGACGCGCGAAAAATGGTAGACGATTCGTAGGCCTCCGTTGGACGAAACCGCAGAGACGAAACGGGAAAACTTGGTTTCCGAATGACGATAATTCACGGTGGAAGGATACCATACAAAAATTTCTGAAAAATTGGCAAGCACTAGGACGCAAATTGCGAAATTCTTTTTTTTTTGCAATAACTTTGCCAGTTGTGAACTTTTTGCAACCTTCAATAAAGGTCATAGGCTAGACCCGATCCGGTCTGTTCTCGATCTGCCATTGTAGGACGGGAAGTTGTGCCATTTTTTGATCCACTTTTGTAGATCTTGAATGCGGATTGACATCATACCGGTGGCCACCTCGTGGTTTCTACGAATCGGCACATCGAACGACTTTCATCGAACGGTGTAGAATAAATTGCAAAATTCCACCTACTTCGTTTTGTAAAAACATCTACCGCACGGCCATTTTTGCAAAAAACGCGCGGCATTTTCGAAGACCCGGAGAAGAAGAACCCAAGCAACCTGATCCGCAAACAGGAAAGCGTTCCGTTCAGCGGGTCGGCTCGCAATAGAACTTCAAAGAAGATCGTTTTTTGCAATTTTTTTCCGTTTTCGCAATTATCTGCAAATTTTCAGCGATGACTCGAAAATTCGAGATGACATTTTTGTACCGAAATAATCGGTGCTCCCTATAGCAACACTTACGTCGCGATCAGTCCAAATACGACCGCCCGGCGGCCAAGAAACAGAAATCTCGTTTTCGCGCCGCACCCCCGCCGCCTTCGGCGACACTATAATATCTCAAAGATTTGTTAATTGTCTGGAGTTTTCTAAACATTTTACCAATTTTGCCCGGAAAAGTTTCTTTCGAAAATCACTTAGAGAATGAAAATGGACGTTTTTCATTCTCCAAACCTCGATCCTCCTCTCATTCTCTCGGTAACCGGAGCAAACTTTAAAATCTTAAATGGAAACCCCTATTTTTTATTGCTGATTTGGATATAGCGTTAAAAAGTAGGTAAACTTTATCCGGCTTGTTTTCCAAAATTGTTGATTTTGCCCTTTTTGTCGTTTGCAGACCCGAATCTGCAATATAAAATAAGGGTCTTTGGGGCGCGGTGAGAGAAAAACAAACTTGTAATGTTGTGAGTGAGTCTTAAGTAATGATAAATTAATTATGTAATGAATTTTGCTATTAAATTGATAAAAAACACATTTTCACGTTTGTCGCGCCATTTATCAAGAATTTTGGAAAACAATCCGGATAAAATCTATCTACTTTTCAACGCTCTATCCAAATCTGCAATAAAAAATAGGGGTTTCCATTTAAGATTTTAAAGTTGCCCCCTGTTCCTGCCATCCCTGGGGGGCTGGGGGGCAAAGTCAACGGCATCTTAACTTTTTACTCAGAACACTTTTTGCTTCAATGCACTGGTTCAGAATTATCGCTATTGGCGGATTAAAATGGGACACCCGGTATATTACCCAGCTTGGAAATCTCCAGTTAAACGAAGTAGAAAATAATTGTTTCACAAAATAGTGGTCCTTTACAGATCGGACAGTCCGCAGTTGAAAATCCATCAATTTTCTCAAATTCAAAATTTATAAATATGTTTACTTTTATAGCCATTGTAGCTAAACATGAAAAGTAAGATGTTTTTAATTTTGTATCAGAGTTAGTTACTACCAACAGATAGAAACTCACTGGATAACAAGATTTCTTATAAGAAATGTAATTGTCTATAAGTTTTATTTGACATATTTTCCAAAATTTCGCTCAGTTTTCAGAGTTATTTTCGTATTTTTGAGCCAAGAAAAATATAAAACCAAGAAAATGCCAAGAAAAAATAAAGTTTTGTCTTGGTTCAAGGTTGATTATTACGAAATTGACAGACTAGAAGTCACTAGATAACAAGATATCTTATATTAAATTTAATTCTTTACGAGTTTTATTCGAAATATTTTTCAAAATTTCGCTTACTTTTCGAGTAATTCGCGCATTTTTCGAGTGACGAAAAAATTTGATACAAAAATGTTTTGACAACGTTCAAGGTTGATTATTACCAAATAAACAGACTAGAAATCATTAGATAATAAGATAACTTACATAAAATATAATTCTTTACAGGTTTTATTTGAAACATTTTTCAAAATTTCGCTTAGTTTTCGAGTAATTCACGCATTTTTGAGTGACCAACAAATTTGTTACAAAAATGTTTTGACAATGTTCAAGGTTGATTATTACCAAATTGACAGACTAGAAATCACTAGATAACAAGATATCTTATACGAAATTTAATTTTTCACAGGTTTTATTTGAAACATTTTTCAAAATTTCCCTTACTTTTCGAGTTTTTCTTGCACTTTTGGACGAAGAAAAAATTTGTTACAAAAATAATGTTTTGACATTGTTCAAGGTTGATAGTACCAACTTGACAAATAAAAAACACTAAATATTATTTTTTCTTATAGAAAATTTTATTTTTCATTTTAAGTTTTATTCGAAAAAAAAAATCAAAATTTGATTTTAAAATTCATAAAAAATATTATTTTAAAAAATAATTAAATCATGAAGCTTCGTTCACACGGTATATAAAATTAGCGTATAGCGTCCTGCTATAGTTTGACTATAGCTGCTTGACCGCTTCGTCTAGTTTAACTATACGAAGTCACAAAAGTGTTTAGTGTTAAGTCACTTAGGTGCTAATTCCGTACACAATCTACATCTTGTACTTCTTTATATATTGTATAGTTGTATTTACCTCATTCAGTCTTTAAACTTGTTTTACTCTTTTGAATTTTGAATTTTCAATCTTAAAATTGTTAATTTTGTGTACAAATAAATAAATAAATAATTAAATACGTATAGTTTTGGACTATACGAAACGGTCTCACAGCTATAGTCAATCTAGAGCAGGACTATACGCTAGTTTTCTATACCGTGTCTACGTATCTTTATATCGGACAGTTGGCAGCTGAAAAAGCTATAGCCACATTGTCTATAGCTAGTGTTTTATAAAAGAATGGAAAATATAACTTGAAATTGGAAATTTATCCAGCAAAAACAGTTTTTTTTTGTTGAATTTTTAATGAATCTGAATTTAATTTACAACGAAAACCGAAACGGAAAGGAAACAATACATTATTAATATCTCGTTTTGAAAAAGGAAAACATCAACTGCTAAAACCCCGTCCGGTTATCGGAAGTTAAACTAACAAAAGCGCTCGCATAAAAGATCTAAAAAGAAAAATAATAAAACGGAACAAACGAACCCTTTCATACAATCCGTTTTTTATCATAAAATCTGTAAGAAAAATCTAAATCATAATGTATTAACAAAATAAATTAAATTATCTAAAAAAATCTTGCATGACTGGCAGAAAGACCTTATAGTCGATAGCCATTTGGTCTGTTTTGGTAACAATAAAGATTAGTATTATTATATTTCTTGCATGATATCATTGCTTAGGTTCCCGAGATTGCTACCGCGTTCTCTGTGAAGAATTGTAGTCATCTTCAGGTGGAAGGTGTTGCGGCGGAAAACTGCTTTGTTATGCCTGCTTCAGACTCTCGCGGAGTAACTTCGGCGAGGATCCTCGCCGAAGTTGTTCGAGGTGAGGAACTACACGGAGTAGGCATCCACACTCTCGCTTTACTTCGCGAGGACCTCAGTGCCATGAGCGACACCGAACAGGTAGTAGCTGCTGCTGCAGCTATTTGTGCTTTTAATTATTATTATTATGTTATCTCAATATCTGATCCCAAATAACTGGTTCCCTTTGAATAGCCTCAAGGAATTGTAATTGGAGTTCTTGGGACCAATCGCTCATAATTTACTATTTAAATTACTATTAGTAAATTATTTTTGATATTATTTAAATTACTATTAGTAAAATTTAATAATATTAAATAAAAATATTTTGTTTGTTGTGACGGTTGAAACGCCTCGTGTCCCTTTTTCGCTTCATGAAGCGATGTTAGACAAGGCGAGGCGAGGAAGCACAATTCGAGGCGAGTAACCTGACCACACTCTCGTTCCTCGCTCAACCCCGTGTTACTTCGCTAGAGTCTGGAGCGAGCATTATAGTAAGTGTTGCTTCTTTGTTAGTACGTGTGCAAGGTGCGGTTGAACTTTTAGCTTAACCAAAGCCGCCGCCGGGCGCCACTCTCGATCCAAAAAAGGATAATGTGGCAAAGACCGTTGGTTAAACCCAGGTTAGATTAGGTTGCACACCGCTAGACGGCAGAGAAATCAAGACTACATACACGAGGAAGCATGAATTTTGGATCCAAAATAGGAGGATGTGGCTTCTGCACCTTGCGATAATTAATGGTTGCTCGTGTTACTATGCGTAGAATAAGTCTCGCCTGTTCTAAGAAATAGGATTTCCATTTCCACCTTGGAGGTGGATAGGTTTTGGGAGGAAAAATAAGTCAGAGCAAGTCAGTCAAGGGCGGGAGAGAGATTGTCAGAATGGAGGGAGCTAAGTAGTGTCGAATGGAACGCTGGCGGCAGCAACATAGGGTTGTGGGATTGTGGCGGTTCTATTATTTTAGGGTGTTGGTGGCTTGTAATGTGTTTATGGGTTATTTAATCATTCCAGGGAAGAAGATTAGAATTTATTCTATACTCGTACCAGAATGCACTCGTCTCGACGAGTTTAGCATTGTTCTACGCATACCACACATTATCTCGAGTTTGCGGTGTTTAGTTGTCCGTGTTTGAAAAACTGACCCATATATCTTAACTCAAAGTAACCTGCGCATACCGCGGCGCGTCCGTTGCCCCTCATACCTCGACGCAGTACAGCTGCATTCTCTCGCCGATCCGAGTATAGATTGGGGGGAATGTCATCTTACAGATGGGACAGAAAGAAGCACGACGTAGGGAATGCGGAGTTTATTTTGGTTTTTTTTTCTGCGTATTTCAGCAGGGGCACTTAAAGATGGCGAGAATTGGGGTCTCTTGAGAGAAAATGCGGGAGGATAGTTTGTCCTGTAGCTTGAGGAGACAGGCTCCATAAAGATCGAAGTCTTAACTATTATTGTAGGCGGAATATTCATCCACCAGTTCCTGTTTCTTGTTATGTATTCCGTTTGCGTTCCAGAATATAAGTTTCAGATTGTCTCTAGTTCTTCTAGTGGTCATTGTTGAGTAGGAGCATGATGGTTGTGATTCTTCGGGTGGATTTTTCTGTTTCCTCTTTGCTGTGTCCCATTTCGGCAAAGTCGAACATCATTCCCGTCAATTCTGCTTTGATTCCTCCGCTGTTCCGTTTGTTTCTGCTTGTTGACGGCTTTGTCTCCGGGTTGGGGTTGTTGCGTGTGTTTACCGGTTTTGGTATTTGGCTGGTTGTCGGTGTTGGGTCTGTTTGTCTCGGTGGGGGCTTTGGTCTCGTTTCCTGTCGTTGTTCCGTTTGTCTCGCTATTTCCGGTCTCGCCGGGCAGTTCTCCATATTGAGGTGTGTTCGCCTCCGCAGTTTGTGCATTTCGGTGGCAGGGTTAGCGGTTTCTCGCATAGGTGTGTGCTGTGGTTCTGTCCGCATTTCATGCATTTGTATTCGGCGTTGCAGTGCCTCTGCACGTGGCCGAACATCGGTGGCATTGTACGGTTTCTCCTCGTGTTTTCAGTGGTTCTATTTTCACGCACAATCCGTAGAAGCGATCCATTTGGTAAATGGATTTATATTCTTTCCCAAGTTCTATTAGGACCATTTGGATTGGCGTTTCTCTTCCTTTCATCCTGTTCACTTTTATGGCTGGGTATCCGTTGTCGTTGAGGTTCTCTTTGATTTCCTCCTCCGTCAGGCCGCAGGGAACTCCCTTCACTACGACCTTCAGGTTCCTTTCCGTGCTGAGTTGGTGGGTGTAGAATTCGTAATTGTCCTCTTTCGAACGTATCTTTCGAAACTGAGGATGGGTTTTATTTGGTTTTTATTGCAGAGAGCAAGAGCACACATTTGATAGTCGAGGACAGGGCGGACAAACGTTTTATATGTGTAGAGTAGTGTTTCTTGAACAACCTCCTACTCGGGTGCGGAGGCAGTAGAGAAGGTTTAGCCTGCACCTAATCTTTTGGAGACGTCTGATGTTGGATACTGGGCTTAGGGACAGAATGAAGATCGTGCCAAGGTACGTTATCGATGGTTGGGGCATCAGAGGTTGATGTTGGATACTAGGCTTAGGAACTAAATGAAGATCGTGCCATCGATGCTTGGGTGATCAGAGGTTGAATGTAAAGGTTTATTGAGAATTGTTTTTCGGTAATACTTTTCGAGAGGTTTTTCTGGCGAAAACGAATAAGTAGCGATTTTTGGCCACCTCTCTGCGTAGACAAGGTGGTGTATACAAACACCTATCACTCTATTCCTGCCAGGTAGTAGTGCTTATCTGTTGGGGTAGGCTTTAAGCAACCTGTTATCAACCTTGTGTCCGGGTGGTAGTTCTTCAGCTAGTTCTTCACCTAAAGGTTTCGTTCAGAGATGTATCTACCTGTCTGGCATGAGATGACCTGTACCATACTGGGGAAGCAAATTCAGAAATAGAAAAGCACGATGCCATTGCAGAAGTGCGAATAGTCTCTGGATGTGAGCCCCTCTGGTGAGATGTGTAAGGACACATCCCTAATAGATTGCGAATCAGGTTGTTTCGTGTGGAGATTTTCATTTAGTTATACTTGCAGTGGGTTTTGAATGTAAGAGCTCTATCAAGGGTTAGTCTGAAGTATTTAGGGGTGTGACAATGCTGCAATCAGATACCTGACCATTCTATGCGTAACTCACGATGAGCTTCCCTGTTCCTTAAAGTTTCAAAATTCAAGTTTCACTTTCATCACCCTTCATTTCATCATAATCATTCACGTTCATCCCAACCAATCATGTCCAAATTATTAGTCGATCTATAAAAAATTCCGAAAACCACGATTCTTCATCGACAAATGCACAATGAACCTCCGAATTATGGAGAAGCCGCAGCCCGAGATGATCAGGGCGAAAACCTGCGAGTATGTAGTTTCTTAAAAATAAAAAAGGATGTTTATAATGGTGTCTACAAACCGAAACCGTACTCCCCTCCAAGTGGAAAGTCTGGGCTCACAAATGTAAACCTGCACCTGTGTGCAATCTACGCAAGCCACCCAAAGCAAAATGCAACGAACTTAATCTTAGCCAATGTAAGGAAATTCCAGACTGTCCAAAACCAAAATTGGTCTTGTAAGAAGGGTGGATAGGGTGGAAGGGTAGACAACTTACCACTTCTAGAAATGTAATAAGAACTAGATGGAAAGAAATAAAGGCCTTTTCCTGGAAGTTTCTATGAAATGCTCTAGAGGTTCATCCAGTGTTCGATTCTAGCAATGAATTTGTTTGAGACGGTTGCCGAGATTTAGGGGTTTCGATGGCAGGAACAGATGTAGATGTCATCTCCGAATTGTTGGATGTGGCAGCCAGAAGGAATGTCGCGGCAAAATATAGTAAATAGAAGGAGGGCCAAGGAGGAGCCTTGCAGGGCGACCGCTGCGGGTGTAAAGGGGAGAGACAGGGAATTGGACACTTGATGCGGCACGAGCGGTCCGAAAGAAAGTCGAACTAGTAGTAGTGGGACCTATTTAGTTTTTTTGCTATCAGGCCGTCGTGCCAGACAGTATCGACGGCACGGTGGATATCCAGAAAAAGGATTAGAGCGGAATCTCCGGAATTTAATGGAAGTTGGACGTCAGGTTAAGGATAGAATGTTGGATGGACCGTTTATACATGAATCCACTTTAGTGGTCGGGGATAATGTGGTGGCTCTCGCAAAAGGAACGAAGACGATGGGCGATTATTTTCTCGAATGTTTCACCTATAGTGCTGAGAAGCGAAATCGGGCGATAAGAGTCGACGAGTTTCGGGATCATAATTGCGTTCGCGGATTTCCAGGGACGCGGGATCATGCCGGACGAGAGACAAGCGTTGAATATGCTAGGTAACCAACTGCTGGGTCTGGTAGGTGTTTTAGGGCTGTCCACGTGTTACTATCATGTGTCCTTTGCTGGTGTGGCGGTCTTGAGCTTTCGCCCAGCTATTCCGCCGTCTTGTTGTTTGTTTGTCGTTCGTTTTTCGATCGTTTTTTCCCCCTTTGTTTTGTCTGTTTGTTTTGTTGTCTGTTTGTTTGGTTGTCTGTTTGTAGTTCCTCCATGACCGGTTTCTTTCCTTGCGTGTTACTATACGTCGTTCAGGCTTATATACGCTTGTAGACCTCTCGCGCTGCGCTCTGATTAGTTCACTGTTCAGTGGTGTCACGACCAAGGGCGCTTGATAGTTTTGCCTGTCTAGCCTTGTCTGTCTAGTTTTCTCTGTCTAGCCTTGTCTATCCAGTTTTCTCTATATATTCTTTTCTGTCTAGTATTGTCTGTCTAGTCTTCTTTGTCTATTATTGTCTGTCTAGTCTTGTATGTTTAGGGCGCCGTTTTGATACAGTTTAAGCAATTTCGGCGCAATGTAGGCAACCGTGTGTGCTAAGAAAGCCTATATACATGTCGGGGACCGCTTGATATATGAGAATTGAACATCAGGACTACGTAATGACTATATGAACATCAGGACTACGTAACATTTATACATTTCGAGAGGAATGCGTGGTAAGCAGAATCGAGACTGGCTGAACAAACAATGTGTTTGTCCAGTATTGTTTGGTGCTGTCTATATTGTCTTCTTTGTCTGGTTTTGCCCGTCATGGATAGACAATACTGTTTAGTTTAGTTTTGTCTTGTCTATCTAGTCTAGTCTTATTTGTCTATGAAGCCTAATCCAGAAACATGAAGACTAATCTAAATAAATTTCGACTAATCTAGAAACATGAAGTCTAATCCAGATATATGAAGACTAATCTAAATATATGAAGACTTTCACATTGGCTTAAACTAATTTCAGCGATAGATTGAACAAGACTAACTAAACAATGTTGATTAAATCATTTGCATTTTAATACGAGCAAACTAGATTATATTGCCTGCCCAATATTATTATACACCAATGTATCAGCACAAAACTAATAACATTCTGCTGAGTTGTACATACTAGTTAGTCTATGTAGACGATTGAGTTTCTAGATTGAATCTTTTCAGTCGAGCAGAAAACAATTTGAAATGGAAAAAGTCCATTAACATTTTAAATGTAAATTGCAGACAATCATAAATGTAAATAACTATGTAGCGTTAGTAAATACTCGTTCATTTAGAGTGGAGTTTGTGTAGCATATTCACATTTATGGAGCAACAGATTCAAATTTTTCTTTGCAATCAAAAAACTAATTAATTTATAATTAATATAGTTAATAAAATTTATTATATTAATTAATTTATTATATTAATTAAGTTATTAAAAACTTAGTAAAAATATAATTTTTATTACTAATGCGTTGAAAGTACTATCTTGGCGCACGTTTTTTAGTACGACAAATGCCATTTTTTGTTGTATTACCACACAGCTTGAGTAACCCACGTAAATATTCAATATCGCTAAGTTACATTAAAAGAAACAATTAAATAAATAAAATAAACACAATCAAGACCTCAACATTAAAGAAGTGATGATAGTGAAAGTTACAGAAATTTTTTTTCATTACAAAATAAAATTTAAAGAAAACATTTTAAAATGGTTGGGAATTATATAGATATAGGAATTATATCAATATAGTGATACCGGAGAGTAAAGAAAGTTCTTATCACGAATCCACACTACCGGAGACAATTGAAAAAGCAAATTCTTCATTTTATTTTTTTGAATCCCAAACATGTACGATACGTTCCCTCGCATGAGAAATAAAAAATATTATCTACAACACGGGCGGTATTGTCAATTGCCATCTCGTGCGAATGTGCGCACTCACTTCGTACGTGCGCACAATTTCGCTCTCTTGGCCAATTGACAACTTGCCGCCCTAGTTGCAAAATGTACTAAAATGTAGATACAATCGAAACTAGTTATCAAATTAAATTATGTTATTGGAGATATTATTTTAAATTTAGACAGGATAATGAAAGAATAGACACCCGAGGGCATTAATCTTTGCGTAGCTGCCATCGTCTTCATCCCCTTCGCTGCTGCTTCTGATATGTGCGCTGAGAAAGAGAGCCTTTTAGCGATCTGATGATGAAGATGCAGTTCAGTTGCCCAATCAAAAGGCTCTCTTTCTCAGCGCACATATTAGAAGCAGCAGCCAAGGGGATGAAGACGATGGCAGCTATGCAAAGATTAATGCCTACGGGTGTCTATTCTTTCCTTATCCTGTCTAAATTTAAAATAATAACTCCAATAACATAATTTCATTTGATAACTAGTTTCGATTGTATCTACATTTTAGTATATTTTGCAACTAGGGCGGTAAGTTGGGGGAGCTAAAATTGATAAACGGAGGAAACGGAGGTTGCTGGGCTTGCTGGTGCAGTATACTATGACGTACAATAATCAAAGCGAAAGTTAAAAAAAGACGCACACAATTACGCACACAAACTCGCAGCTGTCCAACGGAAAGTGACCCTCCGTGTGGGAATCCCCAGTAAGGGAACTTAACAAAGAAACATTTCCAAAAACGTGGAGCAATGCGTGGACTAAGCTTCTTTTCCCACAGATAGAACCATGGGTTACAAGACAACACGGAGAGGTTAGCTATCATATGAGCCATGCACTCAGCGGCCACGGTTCTTTTAAAGAATACATCGGCAGCACAGAAGACAATCTTTGCATATACTGTGGCTGCTAGTTAAACAGTTCAATTCACAATTTATAAACAATTCATATTTGACTCAATTTAGACTTTATTTAATCTCTTCAGCTCTTTAAAACCGAGTCAGAAATGTTGAAGGTTATCAGTCAAGATTTGTTGCTTTTTAAAATCATGTAAATTTCCGTAAAAAAATGCAAAAATATTCTCCCTCACTTTACATATATTTTTTCATTTTCTCTCATCACGCATTTTTAACTTAAAGTGGTAGAAACGTTAATATGCAAATGTGCAATTATCACTATTGATCCAATCCAGAGAGCTCGTATTTTTTCAAATTTACGGAAACACAGAAGAAAAACTCTTTGCCCCTTATCGCTTTCCAATTAAGTTTCCATTTAACCCGCTATCTGCCGAGAAAATATTTTTTTGGGACGGAGCAGAAGACCCGTTATAAATTGAAAATGTAAGGGATGAACATTTATTTAAGCTTAATAGGGACGAAACAATAAAGCGTTTCATTATAAGCCGTAGAACGTTCGTCGTGTATTTTTAGCGCCGATTGTTGAATCCATTTTTAATTATTCTCTTCCTCGCCCTAACAATTACAATGAATATATTTTTTTAATAAAAACACAATTAGCATAGAGATTAAGATTTTTACCACGTTTTTGTTAGGTCGCTTTGTCTGTACTGTCTGTTCAGACCGCTGTCCATAAAAATTTTCAGCGCCATTTTGGCGCAATGTAGGCAACCTTGTGTGCTAACAATGCTTATATACTTCTGTTCAATGCTTATATCTGATTCTGAATATTATTTATAAACATGCGGACTGCATCACTTATAGTTACATCATTTACACATTGGGGTCGTCCATTAATCACGTGATGTTTTTAAGCCACTTTTTAAGCCCCCCTCACCCCGCGGTAATACGCGGTGAAGTTTTAGGTAAAGCCCCTCCCCCCACCCAAAATCACGTGTATTTTTTTATACAAGTCACGTGCCGCTTTTCGGTTTAAGAATTGCGCGTTCGACGAAAAAAATAATACACTTGATACCTCACTACACCTCCCCATGTGATATTTCGTGATTCTTCACGAATCCTCTCTCAAACTTTCGAGCCTCACGTGATTAATGGACGATCCCATTTCGTGAAGAATGCGTGGTAAGCAGAATCGAGGCTAGCTGATCAAACAATGACTAAAATCTTTTGGAAAATATCACATACACAAGTATAAAAAGCGGAAAATATAATATCCTTTTGTTTTGTTTTCTTTTTGTTCCGGGCGCCGTTTTCTAACAGTTTCAGCAATTTCGGCTTATATAAAGAAAGCTTTATATAGATGTCACGGATCGCACGATATCTGAGCCTGAGTATTGTTTATGAACATCAGGACTACGTAACAATTACACATTTCGAGAAGAATGCGTGGGAAGCAGAATCGAGGCTATCTGATCAAACAATGACTAAAATCTTTTAGAAAATACCACACACTCAAGAATAAAAAGTATATTTTTTGTTTTTTTTTCAATCTGTTCAAGGCGCCGTTTAAACAGTTTCAGCAATTTCGGCGCAATTTAGACAACCATGTGTGCTACGAATGATTATATACATGTTGGGCACCGCACGATATCTGAGCCTGAATATTGTTTATAAACATCCGGACTACGCATCATTTATACATTTCGAGAAGAATGCGTGGTAAGCAGAATCGAGGCTGGCTAATGAAACAATGTTTTATTTTTTGCATTTTAGTACTGAGTGTGTGAAAATTTTCCATCGATTTTAAACGTTACTGTGTTGACTATAAATAAAAGCGTGGAGTGCTATATTGATGTTAACGTCGCGTATGCTCCACGCTTTTATTCACAGTCAACACGTTTTTTTAATTTACTAATGTGTATTTAATTTACTAATAAACTTTTTAACACGTTGAGCGCCACGGTAATTCCGCAAAGCTCATCTGCGGGCCAAAAATGTCCACCGGTGGGCACATGGCGCTCAGCATGTTAAACAGAAATTTTTAGAGAATTAACAAAAAAAAACCGGCCAAGTGCCAGTTGTGCGCACCGAGGGTTCCGTACAAACTTGTAAGTAAGGTATCTTTTTTTGTGGAGGACGTAGCAAGCATATTCAGCTACCTTGACAAGCGGCCCTCCTGAAATCAGGACCATCTTAGTACCGCTGCAAGCATAATCTCAAGATGTCGCTGTCGTAAGATGGAATTCTACCATATATTTTATTACCATACATCCCCCATTCACTATGAGCGTTTAGGGGTTCTGGAACTTCACTATTTGTTTTTACTGCCTGTTTTTTGCCTGTATACCTATATACCCTGTTTAAAGGTATACAGGTTTTTTTTTTAATAACGCGAATATTTAAACTTATAAAAAGAAAACTTTATTTTAGTATTACACTTATTCACTAACTTATATTAGGATCTAACTATTTCTAGTTCGAATATAAACTAATATATTAATTATTTCTAGATCTATTTCGATACTCTTAACATTCAGTTGTTCAATTGACTGCTTTTGGGCAATTGACTACCTATACAGGATGTTACGGAACTTGAGTATGTCGCATGTCGGTTATAAACAAGCAAAATTTAGACATATTATACACCCTGTATATATTATGTATATAGAGCGTACGTGATGAAATGCATTACGAATATAAACAAAGAAAATTCAGAATAAACAGCTTGGTGCCGACACATACTTTTTAACCTTCGGACCTAACCGAGGAGGACATAACCGAGGAGGACCTAACTGTATGCAACCCATATGCTTCTGGTGCCTGACAATACCACGCAACACATTAGTGTATTTTCATAAGTAAATTCGCATGTTTCTTGTAATTAAACTACATATTTACGGTTTTCAGATATTTACGGCTGTAAGACAGCACTTCTTGCCAAATTTCATGATTCTAGGTCAACGGGAAGTACCCTATAGGTTTTGGTTTCCTTGTGAAATCGCAAAATATGCGACATAAACGGTCATATCTTTTGATCGGGTTGACTTACAAGTTTGATTTTTTCACAGCTGAAAGAGATCGCAGACCCGAGTATTTGATACAAATTTCAACTTGTTACCCGTTCCTGAGAAAAATGGTCTTGACAGACAGACAGACGGACAACAAAGTGATCCTATAAGGGTTCCGTTTTCGGTACGGAACCGATTGAAAATTAAGTAAAATATTGTTTTTCTTTAGTGAATTTTAATAATTCTGATAGTTATATTCTGACAGTTAGCTATATTTGTTCAAAAATAATTTTTAGTATCACATATTTATCTTTAGATTTGCAAGATATTTATTATAGAAAATGTTTGTGTACTTACAAGACATCTTAGGCGGTGCGAGTTCTGGTAAAGGTCCTCCGATCGGAATTTGAAGGGGAGTGATATCAAAGGCAGTCATGTCATCCTCGCCGCCGCCCTCGTCATCGTAATTGATGATGTTCTCGCGAACGTCGTCGTCCGGCCCTGGATATTTGATGTGCGCCTCGCGTCGCCTGTTGTACACCACGAACACCAGCACGAGGACTGCAAGCGGAGATAAAAATTGATTAGAAAATCGCCGAGACGTCGTCTTTTAAATTGCCAAACGTAATTAAAACTGAAATTTATTATTATGCATACTAAATCGACAAACACTAGTTATGAATAATACAATTTAGGTTCGGTGTAGGTGTGGGAAGTGCGAGGAACAGGGCAATGTGTGTTAATTAGCTTTCGCTTACAGCATCGTAATTACTCAATTGAACTACTTTTCCCTCTCTGCTCTTTTTTATTTTTTAAAGCTCCACTCCACTCCATTACAATCTCACCTAATTATTATAATTAAAAAACTACATACCATTTATAAATTCAAAATATAATTTTTTCTTGAAAACATATCTAGTTGTATGAATAGGATGGTTGCGACAGTTACTACGTGGTAATCCATACTTACATTGAATTGAAAAATTCACTTTGTTTTTTACCACACTTATATTATGTAAAAAAGATTATAGATAGATTATAGATTATATCTAGTTGTAAGTAAGAAACATATCTAGTCAAATAGTTTCAGCAGTTTGTTCTTCTAGTTTAGATTTTGTTTTTGCCTAGTTTAGATTCTTGTTTAGTTTGTTTCATCTTGTTTTGGTTAGTTTGTCTAGACTAGAGTAGACGGATAATAATAAACAGGGCAGAAAGACTAGATAAGAGAAATCAATAAACCAGACAAATAATATTAAGTCACATTACATCAACAAGATCAAGACAGACAAAAGTAACATTGTGTTTTCAAGTCCTTGTTTAGTGCCATGAAAGTAGACTGAGTTAAAAAACTTACAAATCTCACATGAGATTTATTTTGTAGCCCTAAAAAGACTTAATAATATTATAGAGCTACGGAAAGGTTGAATATATTTATATATTCAGGCTGTGTTCCGACTTTAATAAGTTCAATGAAATTTGATCTAAAATGAACCAGAATGATTGCACATTAATCTTTTATCACCAATTTATTTAGATATAATTTTTCATTGCTTGTTTTACGGCAGAAAATCTCAATTCCATATTTAACGAGCTAATAAAACTTGTTTTGAACAAAATCCGTATTTTTTGTTTAGAAATTCTGTGACTGCACATATTCCTCTGGGTAATTTCGCTGCGTGAATTGACATGTGATAAATCAAAATTTAGATTATAAAGCCGCGCTTCATGCCCGCGTAGCAAAAAGCTGCGATAATTGAAGTGATTTATCAATAATATTAAAGATTGTATACGTTTTTTTCCCCTTTTGTTGGGTATAAACTAGAATGTGTTTCCACTAGAATAATTTCCCATGGCAATAATTTATTGTGTTTAATTGTAAACGGCATTCTAGTTTTAGTAAATTGAAACTAATTTATAATCGTCTATTCTGATGACGTTTTGACATAGAAATTGATCGCGGATAATTTATATTCAACCAAGATTTTGCCCAATTAAATCAAACACGCCGAAAAGCTTTCTTGTTATTACCAAACATTTATTTCCCTTTTAAATTATTCACAGCGGAAGAATCCGCCTCTAATAATGTAGTAAATATTTTTGGGCGAGCAAGATAAATTATTCAGTAAAACCTGGGACTTATGTACAAATATATTTCGCGCTCGCGGCAATTAAAATAATTTTTATTCCCGTAAAGTAGGAGACATCTCGTTCCTTGGCGCCGGATTAAATCGGTTTCGCAAAGCCCCGGAGTTATTATACAGAGCCGGATTTTCCTAGAAAACCGTTTTAATCCCCGTAAATCTAAAATGAAAAAGTTTAGAATTAGAAACGCGCCGCGTGTTAAAAACTCGGAAAATTCAATTTTAAGCCAATAGGATTTCAGGAAAAATATTTAATACGTAGAATACAAATGAGTAGGTAAACAAGTTCAGAGAGATATCAAAAGTTTTGTTTTCATCTAAATAGAAGATTAGACAAACAAGACAAAACAAGATTAGACCAAGGAGTCGGCATGATTCGATAAAATGAGACTAGATGAAACAGACAGACAAAACTAAACTAGGCAGAGAATACTAGACTAGATAGACTGGACATGACTAGATAGACAAAACAAATTTTATATTGTCTTTGATTGGGAATGTTTAGACAAGACGAGATTAGACGGACCGAACAAACCAAACGATACTAGACAGGGAAGACTAGACTAGACAGACTGCACAAGACTAGTAGTCAAAATTAGATTAGATAGATAAGATGTGCTTTATGTTGTCTATCTATGACAGACAAAAATGACAGACAAAACCAAACATAGAAGACAATATAAACAAGACTAGACTGAGAAGACTAGAGAGACAAGGCTAGAGAGACAAGACTTTTTGATAGAATTGGTGAAACCATCCTACGTTATAGCACTTAACTTAAAACAAACGAAACACAGCCTGAATATATAAATATATTCAGCCTTTCCGGAGCTCTATAACAATTATTGAGCCTTTCTAGGACTACCAAAATAAATCTCACATGAAATTTGTAAGTTATTTTATATCTTTCAGTGCACTTTCGTGTCACTCAACCAAAACCATAAAAATAACATTGTTTTTAAGCTCATATCTTTACGATACCTTAAGTGGATAGCCACGAGTGAAGGAACAGAGACGAACGATTAAGTGGAGTGCCACGAAAGTGGACTGAAAGCTATAAAATAACTTACAAATTTCATGTGAGATTTGTTTTTTGTCCTAGAAAGACTAAATAATTGTTATAGAGCTGCGGAAAGGCTGAATATAGTTTATATATTCAGGCTGTGGTTCGTTTGTTTTAAGTTTGTATGATTTTCTACAACATAGGATGGTTTCACCAATTCTATCTAATCAGTTCAATCAATAACCTGCTAAGTTCATGTCTCTCTCACAAAATGTCAATATTATAAACATCTAACCCTAAACACCACATGGGTTTTCAATTGAGTAGTTTAAGCAAGGTCAAGGTCAAGTTTTTCAATTGAGTAGTTTTTTTTGAGTAGTACAAACGTATTGTTCATGGAAGCAAAGCTGTGCTGATGAGAGATAAATCTCGAAACGCGTCCACAGATGGCTATCCACTTAAGGTATCGGAAAGACATGAGCTTAAAAACAATGTTATTTTTATGGTTTTTGTTGAGTTCCACGAAAGTGGACTGAAAGCTATAAAATAACTTACAAATTTCATGTGAGATTTGTTTTGGTAGTCCTAGAAAGACTCAATAATTGTTATAGAGGTCCGGAAAGGTTGAATATATTTATATATTCAGGCTGTGTTTCTTTTGTTTTAAGTTTGTAAGACTTTTTGAAGTTTGAAGAAAATACAATAACAGAAATACGCCAATTTACTTTCTAAAACTGACACATAAGGGTTCCTAAACTCCACATCTACCATGAAGTAAAACTACCTTGAAGAAAGTCGTCTCTCCTCGTCTCTTCTTATTTCAATATAATATTTTTGTTATATTTTGCATATTCCCCACCCTGGCTACGCCCATGCACTGTAGCCTTCACAGAGAAACACGTGTGAAACATTACCAAAGGATTTGAAAGCTGATGTTAAAATTGTAAATTATATTAAATCGAGACCCTTACAAACACGTTAATTTCAAAAGCTATGTGAAGACATTGGTAATCTCCATACATCTCTTCTTCTGCATACAGTGATTAATTGGTTATCCAGAGGTAAAGTACTGACATATACTAGGTGAAGTTTTGGCACAAGTGAAACTACGCGATGAAGTTGCAATTTACTTAAAAGGAAAAACTAAATATGTTGAATCTCTACTAGATGAAGAATATATTCTCAAGCTCACATACTTAGCGGATATTTTGTTAAATGAATAAAGGTAGAGACACACTGGTCCCACCTACGCAACGTGGGAGAATTGGTGTGCACACTCGTCCCGCATATGCAACGTAAATTTTGAATCAGACGATGTTGTAATTTCTCAGAAAATGAACTAGCGCGTCTATAAGTCATATTTTCTGATTCTTATAGCGAGTTTGAGTAAGGTTTATTCAGGTTACTATTTTTAAATGAATACAGAAACAAAAACTAAAGTTAAGAAGAAAAAATATTGGGATCATGAGATAAATAAACGGAGAAAAAGTTGGAGAATACCAAACATTAATGCAGAAACTGGAATGCGATGCAACGTGGGAGAATTGGTTTGCACACTCGTTCCGCGTATGCAACGTACATTTTGCATGAGATGATGTAATTTCTCAGAAGGTGCACTAGCGCGTCTATAAGTCATGTTTTCTGATTCTGATAGCGAGTTTGAGTAAGATTTATTAAGTTACTATTTTTAAATGAATATTTCCAAGCCACAGAAAGAAAAACTAAAGTTAAGAAGAGAAAATATTTTGTTCATGAGATAAATAAACGGAGAAAAAGTTGGAGAATAGCATAGATTAATGCAGAAACTGGAATCTGATGAAGAACGATTCTTTATTACTTTCGCCTTATTACTTGTCTAAAATATAGTTTGAGGAGAACGCTTGCATCAAAGCTCTATTTGCTTATGACGTGCTACCCAAGAGTTCTAGAAACACACTGATCACACGCGTGGATTGCGTACGAACATCCACTCCACCTTCCCACGCCGATCTGGACATCCCAGATCGACATTGCGTGTGAGGCTTGTGATTGAGTAGCATACGATAAGTGTGTTCCTAATGCATAGTTTTTCATCTAAAATCAAGAGTCCAGATATCATAATGCGTTGCATACGTTGCGTACGTGGGACCAGTGTGTCTCTATCTTTAAACTTGTATTTGCAAGGTCCAAACGTATTCGAATTTTTGCAGCTCGCGATAAAATTCAAACTTATGTTGTGCAAGAGTTATATTGAGGAAAGCAAGTATGATTGTGTTAGAAAACCAAGTGCAGCCAAATTTAGACGAACTGTCTGCAATTTACACTCATGTATCTCTGTTAAAAAATAACTTTGACGCTTACTTCGGGAAGATATGAAAAGCTCGACACGATGAATTGGATTTGTAACCCATTTCAGGATTATCTACCAACGAAATGGTCAACAAAAGCAGATGAAGAACTAATGCTGACCTTGACCTTGCCTGTCAAAATCAACTCATTGATTTGTGAGAAGACACGTCACTGGAAAATAGTTTCAATCGCAAGCAGTTAACGAAATTGTGGCTCTCAGTTGCTGATAACTATCCTTGCCTGTTTGATGAAACTATGAAAGTCCTCCTTTTTTTCAGTACGTCATACATAAATGAGGCGAGATTTTCAGGTATGATTTTAATATTAACACGTTGACGGACACTTGCGGCTATAGCCGTCAAAGCGAAGTTCACTATGTGGCATGACGGCAATAGCCGCCCAAAACAAAACGGTCGTCTTTAGACACTGCGAGCACAAATGTGCATTTACCGGCCTATAAGTAGAAGCTTAGTGTCATGTTTTGGAAAAAAAAACTTTAGGTTGAACTGTTACACGACTTCCAGCTTCAGTATGCACGTGGTTGCGATCAGTCATTTATTTTTGTTTGATTATGAACTAACGTTTCGTGTAAAATTCCCAAATACTTTGTTGCACACGAAAAATTGCTTATTTGAGTCAATAAACGTCATTTACGTTTTTAAATTTTTGCTATTATAGGCGCCGTCGTCCCATTACTTAGTGTCTAGACTCCGCTGGCGCCAAGACGGTTATATCCGCAACCTAATTAAAGGTGCTGAATTAATCAAAATTAAGTTTATTTAAAGAGTAAAACAGAAAGAGTAAAACTATACTTCTAATATTCTAAAAATTTCATAATCATAGAGTGTCAATTTTCGAACTTCACTTGTTCCTACTGTCCGTCAATGTGTTAAAACTAAATACCGCAATAAATTGGACGTATCAAACTCATTGCGATTAAAAGTTACTAAAATTGAAGTTGATGCTAAGGCTACAATGACAAAAAATAAGAAACAAATGCATCATCATTCTCATTAAAAAATAACACTCCTTGTATTTAAATATAAACACTTTGAATCGGAATTGAATGATTTGTTTCTCTTGTTTGTACTTCACAACAAACAGTCCTTCATTCACATAGTTATTCCTTTTTGCCTTTTTCCTTCATGGAAACTAAGAGGTGAGTCCCGAATTTGGGAAAGTGAGTCCCGAAACTAAAACTTTAGCTAGAATCGTTTCCTAGATTCTCGAATCGGCGAGAGAATACAGCTGCATTCTCTCGCCGATTGCGTCTGATGATCCGACTGCGTCGATGTATGGGGGGGGGGGGGGTCAAGGGACACGCCGAGGTACGCTCAGATTAGTTTGAGTTAAGAAATATGCGTCAGTTTTTCAAACACGGACACCGCGCACTCCAAATAAAGTGGGGGTATGCGCAGAACAATGCTAAACTCGTCGAGACGAGATGCATTCTCTCGCCGGTACGAGTATAGACAAATTAGACAATTTTTTATATTAAAATTTATTAATATTATAATAAATTGATTTTAAATAATTGAATGACTGTGGAGTTACTTGTTGAAACTTCATTTTGATATTAAAAATAAAAACATTTAAATTTCAAATTTACTGTAAAAGTACAACGTAATTAATATAATTATTTAAAACTAATTAACAAATTAATTTTACATAAATTATTTTTTATAATAAAATTAAATTAATCTGCCCTGTCTATAAAATTAAATGTAACTTTGTTTGTTGATAAAAGAACAAATTGCTGAATATAATTACTGTAATAATCTATAATGTATAAATTGCACTATTTTTATAAACGCAATTTACATGTATTTTGAAAGTAACTAAAACCATCGTTAAAAATGTGTCTGTCGTGGATTCGATGTAGGTGGTGAGATGGAACAAAGCATTTTCCTCCGGGAAATTTCCCGCTGTTACCCGACACTGAATTATTCAAATCAAACTTAAACACGAACTTAATGCGTCATTTGCAAACCCTTCCACAAACGAATACATATTTATATTTACTCGCAATGCCATTATGCACACGTTCAAATTAATATTATTTACAATTGCAGATAATTAGCAAGTTTTACCTCTGAATTATTTATGCAAATATTTTTCAAAGGAAGTCATTAACAGACCAAATATTAATCTAAAAATACAAACACGACACGAATGATTAAACAGACCAGCCAGCCTGACTAAATATGTTCGTCTAGTTTGTCTTCACACGTTTGTGTTCAAACACGTTCCAACTCCAGATAATTAGCAAGTTTTACTTCTTAACTATTCATTAAAATATTCTAAATAAGAAATTATTAACAAATACAATACATCTATTAATACAAACAAGATACGAATGTTTAAACAGACCAGCCCGACGAATTATGTTCGTCTAGATTAGTTTATCTGATCAGTCTGCCTAGTCGGTCTAGTCCGGCTAGCCCGTCTACTCCGTATACTCGGTATAGTCGGTCTAGTCCATCTATTCGGTCTAGTCGTTGTAATCGGTCTAGTCAGTCTAGTATGTCTAGTCTTGTCTGTCTAGTCTTGTCTGTCTAGTCTTGTCTGTCTAGTCTTGTCTGTCTAGTCTTGTCTGTCTAGACTTGTCTGTCTAGTCTTGTCTGTCTAGTCTTGTCTGTCTAGTCTTGTCTGTCTAGTCTTGTCTGTCTAGTCTTGTCTGTCTAGTCTTGTCTGTCTAGTCTTGTCTGTCTAGTCTTGTCTGTCTAGTCTTGTCTGTCTAGTCTTGCCTGTCTAGTCTTGTCTGTCTAGTCTTGTCTGTCTAGTCTTGTCTGTCTAGTCTTGTCTGTCTAGTCTTGTCTGTCTAGTCTTGTCTGTCTAGTCTTGTCTGTCTAGTCTTGTCTGTCTAGTCTTGTCTGTCTAGTCTTGTCTGTCTAGTCTTGTCTGTCTAGTCTTGTCTGTCTAGTCTTGTCTGTCTAGTCTTGTCTGTCTAGTCTTGTCTGTCTAGTCTTGTCTGTCTAGTCTGTCTAGTCTTGTCTGTCTAGTCTTGTCTGTCTAGTCTTGTCTGTCTAGTCTTGTCTGTCTAGTCTTGTCTGTCTAGTCTTGTCTGTCTAGTCTTGTCTGTCTAGTCTTGTCTGTCTAGTCTGTCTAGTCTTGTCTGTCTAGTCTTGTCTGTCTAGCCTTGTCTGTCTAGTCTTGTCTGTCTAGTCTTGTCTGTCTAGTCTTGTCTGTCTAGTCTTGTCTGTCTAGTCTTGTCTGTCTAGTCTTGTCTGTCTAGTCTTGTCTGTCTAGTCTTGTCTGTCTAGTCTTGTCTGTCTAGTCTTGTCTCTCTAGTCTTGTCTGTCTAGTCTTGTCTCTCTAGTCTTGTCTGTCTAGTCTTGTCTGTCTAGTCTTGTCTGTCTAGTCTTGTCTGTCTAGTCTTGTCTGTCTAGTCTTGTCTGTCTAGTCTTGTCTGTCTAGTCTTGTCTGTCTAGTCTTGTCTGTCTAGTCTTGTCTGTCTAGTCTTGTCTGTCTAGTCTTGTCTGTCTAGTCTTGTCTGTCTAGTCTTGTCTGTCTAGTCTTGTCTGTCTAGTCTTGTCTGTCTAGTCTTGTCTGTCTAGTCTTGTCTGTCTAGTCTTGTCTGTCTAGTCTTGTCTGTCTAGTCTTGTCTGTCTAGTCTTGTCTGTCTAGTCTTGTCTGTCTAGTCTTGTCTGTCTAGTCTTGTCTGTCTAGTCTTGTCTGTCTAGTCTTGTCTGTCTAGTCTTGTCTGTCTAGTCTTGTCTGTCTAGTCTTGTCTGTCTAGTCTTGTCTGTCTAGTCTTGTCTGTCTAGTCTTGTCTGTCTAGTCTTGTCTGTCTAGTCTTGTCTGTCTAGTCTTGTCTGTCTAGTCTTGTCTGTCTAGTCTTGTCTGTCTAGTCTTGTCTGTCTAGTCTTGTCGGTCTAGACTTGTCTGTCTAGACTTGTCTGTCTAGTCTTGTCTGTTTAGTCTTGTCTGTCTAGTCTTGTCTGTCTAGTCTTGTCTGTCTAGTCTTGTCTGTCTAGTCTTGTCTGTCTAGTCTTGTCTGTCTAGTCTTGTCTGTCTAGTCTTGTCTGTCTAGTCTTGTCTGTCTAGTCTGTCTAGTCTTGTCTGTCTAGTCTTGTCTGTCTAGTCTTGTCTGTCTAGTCTTGTCTGTCTAGTCTTGTCTGTCTAGTCTTGTCTGTCTAGTCTTGTCTGTCTAGTCTTGTCTGTCTAGTCTTGTCTGTCTAGTCTTGTCTGTCTAGTCTTGTCTGTCTAGTCTTGTCTGTCTAGTCTTGTCTGTCTAGTCTTGTCTGTCTAGTCTTGTCTGTCTAGTCTTGTCTGTCTAGTCTTGTCTGTCTAGTCTTGTCTGTCTAGTCTTGTCTGTCTAGTCTTGTTTGTCTAGTCTTGTCTGTCTAGTCTTGTCTGTCTAGTCTTGTCTGTCTAGTCTTGTCTGTCTAGTCTTGTCTGTCTAGTCTTGTCTGTCTAGTCTTGTCTGTCTAGTCTTGTCTGTCTAGTCTTGTCTGTCTAGTCTTGTCTGTCTAGTTTTGTCTGTCTAGTCTTGTCTGTCTAGTCTTGTCTGTCTAGTCTTGTCTGTCTAGTCTTGTCTGTCTAGTCTTGTCGGTATAGTCTTGTCGGTCAAGTCTTTTCTGTCTAGTCTTCTCTGTCTAGTCTTCTCTGTCTAGTCTTGTCTGTCTAGTCTTGTCTGTCTAGTCTTGTCTGTCTAGTCTTGTCTGTCTAGTCTTGTCTGTGTAGTCTTGTCTGTCTAGTCTTGTCTGTCTAGTCTTGTCTGTCTAGTCTTATCTGTCTAGTCTTGTCTGTCTAGTCTTGTCTGTCTAGTCTTGTCGGTCTAGTCTTGTCTGTCTAGTCTTGTCTGTCTAGTCTTGTCTGTCTAGTCTTGTCTGTCTAGTCTTGTCTGTCTAGTCTTGTCTGTATAGTCTTGTCTTCTAGTCTTGTCTGTCCAGTCTTGTCTGTCAAGTCTTGTCTGTCTAGTCTTGTCTGTCTAGTCTTGTCTGTCTAGTCTTGTCTGTCTAGTCTTGTCTGTCTAGTCTTGTCTTGTCTGTCTAGTCTTGTCTGTCTAGTCTTGTCTGTCTAATCTTATCTGTCTAGTCTTGTCTGTCTAGTCTTGTCTGTATAGTCTTGTCTGTCTAGTCTTGTCTGTCTAGTCTTGTCTGTCTAGTCTTGTCTGTCCAGTCTTGTCTGTCTAGTCTTGTCTGCCTAGTCTTGTCTGTCTAGTCTTGACTGTCTAGTCTTGACTGTCTAGCCTTGTCTGTCTAGTCTTGTCTGTCTAGTCTTGTCTGTCTAGTCTTGTCTGTCTAGTCTTGTCTGTCTAGTCTGGTCTGTCTTGTCTTGTTTGTCTAGTCTTGTCTGTTTATCTGTCTAGTCTAGTCTGTCTGGTCTTTTGTCTAGTCTAGTCTGTCTGGTCTTTTGTCTAGTTTAGTTCTCATTTGGTTGGACTAATTTGTGCATACTTGTCTGTTCATAATCTCTAATCTAAAATTGAGTTTAATTGGAAGGATATGTAGTTCTTGAATGTAGTTTCTAAGTTTTGTATAAAAAAGTACGATGCTGTAAGTTTACTAAACTTACCTAAACCACTTAATCTAGACAATGTAGAATGATGATGAAGTTTCGATGACGCGCGAGGCTAAAGACTAAATAGGAAACGGCCGCAGGACAAATTCTCCCGCGCAAAGTTACTAACTCAGTCGCGCGATGTTCGATATTAATGTGAAAGCACTTACCCAGCAGCACAAACAGACAAATAATAATTGCGATTATGAAGTCTTTGGAGGGCATTATGGCGCCGGCCGACAGCAGCTCCAACTCGCAGTGTCCACCTGTATATCCTAAAGGACAAACGCATTCGTAACGCAACGGCGGCTCGAAATCCTTGCAAATCCCTCCGTTGATGCAAGGCATCCACATACACTCGTTCTCGTTGATGCAGGTATTATCCAAGAACTTGTAGCCTTGCGGACATCTAAATAAACCACAACTGTTACTTACCAACGCAAATCGGTTTAACACAGGCTCCGGCACTGAGGTTCCCTTTATTCACAGATTAGGGAAAACAGGAAGGATATAGATCAAAACGTGCTAAAAGGTACATCACTAAATCTCTCTCAATCAATAATTTAAACTACAGAAATTTACAAATATAGATTCTTGTCTGTCTAGTCTTGTATGTCTAATCTTGTCTGTGTAGTCTTGTCTGTCGAGTCTTGTCTGTCTAGTCTTGTCTGTATAATCTTGTGTGTCTGGTCTTGTCTCTCGAGTTTTGTCTGTTTAGTCTTGTCTGTATAATCTTGTGTGTTTAGTCTGTCTAGTCTTGTCTCTCGAGTCTTGTCTGTCTAGTCTTGCCTGTCTAATCTTGTCTGTCTAGTCTTGTCTGTCTAGTCTTGTCTGTTAAGTCTGGCCTGACTAGTATTGTCTGTCTAGTCCTGTCTATCTAGTCTAGTCTTGTCTATCTAGTCTAGTCTGTTTATATAAAAGGAATTTTCGCAGTTAATAAAAAGAACACTTCCCTTTCTAATTTAATAAAAACTTATGAATCACTTGAGATTATTTCAAGAATGCGGAGAAAAAAAAATGAAAACTTTTATTATTTCACCGCAAAAAAAGGAATTCCCCTGTTGGCAAACTTTTTGACGCGTTTTTTTTTTGCAATAATTTATGTGTGCCACATGCAAATGACAAAGGACAAGTAAGGTTTTATTGTCACGTATTTTTTTATTGTTCCCGCAAAATTGTGCATAAAACTCGCGTGGAATACCAAATCAGATTAAACTCAATTACATTAAACAAACAAAATTAAATTATTAACAAAAATATTTATTCGCGACGTGTTTAATGTGTTGTTTCGGTATGGAATTAAATTTCGCAAATTTATTACCTAAATTAGCAATTTGAATATTTAGACCAGGGGTCTAAATCTTTTCGATTGTGTAAAAACCTAACCTAACCTAAAAAAATTAATATTTAGACCAGGGGTATCTGGTGCATATGTTTTGAGCATTGAAAATATTTATTTAATAAACTAACACCCTGCATATTGTTTTGCTATGGAATGTAACTAAACCTAATCAAAAAAAAATTGAATATTTACACCAGCGGTATCAGGTGCACATGTTTTGAGCATTGAAAATATTTATTTAGTAACCTAACACCTTGTATATTGTTTTGCTATGGAATGTAACTAAACCTAACCTAAAAAAAATGAATATTAAGACCAGAGGTATCAGGTGCACATGTTTTGAGCATTGCAAATATTTCTTGTAGGTATATTGTTTTGCTATGGCATGTAACTTCGTAAATTAATTGCCTAAACCAGGAATTTGAATATTTAGACCTGGTTATAAAATTAGAATATTTACTTCAACCCAAACAAATTCAAGATAAATTTAAAGCTCTTAATCTAAAGTATTTAGTTCTGTTTTTTATCTGTTACTTTGAAGCTACAAGCAAACCAAAGAAGTTATAAAGCAAATTGCATTACATCTAATTTGTACTGTAACTTGAATAGAAACAGTTTTCTTTGAAATAATTTGTGAAAATGCGAATATTAGTCAATAGCTTCACCAATTTTCTTAATAAACCGACGCAGAAAGTTTGCTCTATTTTTCAAGCGCACTTAAAACCTTAAAACATAATTACTACAGACGTTATGCAAGTTATAGACGTTACACTTTTGAAAGACATATATGTGAAAGAGCATAAAAATAATTAAGTGCTTTTTCATAAAATATATTTATCTACACCGCAAAGGTCTACACTAGGGATGTATAAAATATATCGATATATCAAAATATCGATATTTTTTTAAATATATATCGATATTTTCGCACGATATTTTTAATAGCGATATATCGATACTAATTATGTTATTTTGTAAAAAAAGAAAAAGTTTTGACCTTAGTTCAATCAGTATGTACAAGATGGAATTCTTGTATTGATATGTTAGAAAGATTTGTTAAATTGTCAGCAGTTGTAGCTAAAGTTTTAGCTGTAAGAAGCCAGAAACATAATAAAGTTATATGGTTACATCTTCTCAACTAATCATTGTGCGTGATTTGATTGAACTTCTTGGACCGTTTAAACAAGATACGGAAGATATCAGTGGTGAAAACTACGTTACAGCTAGTTTAGTTATCCCTCTAACAAATTTGTTACGTCAGGAATTAGAGCAAATCAGGCCCGCTACAGAGATTGGAGAATCTGTTCAAGATAGTCTTTTAGAAGGAACCAAAAACCGGTTAGAGCCTTTAGAAGCTAATATTTTACTTGCAAAAGCCACTATTTTGGATCCCAGATTTAAAAAAGTTTATTTTACATCCTCAAAGAATAGTTCTCGAGCTGTAGAAGAGCTTTCTGAGGAAATTCGTTTGGAACACCGGCGAAGAGGACAGATCTCACCAGAACCACAAAAACCACCAAATAACACATCAAATGCTGCACGAAAATCAATTTGGTCTAGACATAATAAAATTGTATCCCAAAATACATCAAATATCGACATTCCTAGATCAGGTTCTGTCCCAAATAAATTTAAACAATATTTTGATCAACCAAATATACCAAGACATTCAGATCCGCTAAAATTTTGGTTTGAAGGTCGCCATTTTACACCCGTGTTGTTGGATATTGCACAAAAATATTTAATCGCTCCTGCGTCGTCTGTATCTTCCGAACGCATGGCTTCAACAATAAACATTGTAGTACCAAATAATAGAAGTAGATTGTCAGCACAACACATTAAATACCGTGTATTACTAAGATCATTGTCTGAAAAATATTGGTTTGAATAAATATATAAGATTTTGTAATCGTAATTTTTTAATCCTTTTTTTGACAATAAACCTCAAACATATTTTCCGGTTAAAATTATTCAACAATCTGAAAATAGTGTTCTGGTAAAATTTCTAATTTAATTTTTAATTCCATAATATTGAATTAACAATCAAAAGATTTTCTAATCTTTGATTCGGGTTAAAATCTTTAAAAATATATTTTAGCAAAAACTCGACAAGTAATCAAAAAATTCAAATTAACACATTAAAAACAATGGGTTGTCTTTGTTGGATTATTAAAAAAATCTATTTTTTCGAATTTAGAAAAATTGACCGATATATCGATATTTTTTGAAAATATATCAAAACTATATTTCGATAGTTTCTAAAAGTATCGATATTAAAAATATCGATATATTTTAAAATATCAACATCCCTAGTTCACACCGAAGTCATATTTAGTGGAAAACTGAGCACTGAATATAGCCTTTGAAATTGCATCTTGAATAAGTTGCAATTATCTTAAAACGGACGAGTTTCGGTTTGGCTCCACTCGTATCAAAGAGCAAGTAACAATGTATTGAAACTGCTTAAGTTGCATGTAGTTTCAAGCATGTATTCTAATATGTGTTTCATATTTAATCCTTTAACTAACATAAATACACAATATCCACGGGAAATTCACGACATTCCGAGGTCTCTACTCGAGCGCCGAAATTTCATAAACAATTCTCCAATTCTTTCAGGCGATAGTGAACGGAAAGAGCTGGCGAAAAATAATTTGCATATCTGTAATCAACAGCAAAAATGCTTTAAGAAACGTTTTTAAATTTTGCTGTGACTCAAAAAATAAAGATTTTGACAAAATCGATTTTCTCGCATTTCGTCGTTTCCGCGGTCTAGACTTCCCGAGTCGATGGTATTTCTTAACTGAAAGCTTCCCAGGGAATATTATATACGTTCTCCGACTAATTTTGGGACGCTGAATCGATTGGTGAAGACTAAAAGTCTCTGTGGTGAACGGTTCAAAAGTTATGACAGCGTAAAATCAGTAGGAAATGTATGATTTGTGTACAGCGAAAAAAATATAAAATTTGTTTATTTGTAACTTTAGAGCGAAATAAACTGGAAAACCGTTATCAGCACTTCGATTTCCTTCGGGTAACAAAAAAAAATCACGAAAAAATTAAAAAAAAATATTTTCCATCATTTCGTTCTAAAAATATGTGCTTTTTCGTTTTTTTTTTATTTTCTCGAGAACGGTAAAAAGCAGCGAAATCATTTTTGGCACACTAAAACTACACGACAAGACGAACAAGTCGATGTGTAAATTGTCCGGAAATATTCAATAAAACGTCGATAAAATTTAAACTGAAATTTACCCGATTCTCGATTTGCTAAGTAGATATCTCAGAAACGGTTGCAGATAATTAAAAAAGGATTGCGGTATCGTTTTCAGAAGGCCATTTTCCTATGGATACACTACGATTGTCCGCTGGAAATTCACGACTTTCCGAGATCTCCACTAGAGCGCCGAAATTTCATAAAAATTTCTTCAATTTTTGCAGGCGAAAGTGAACCGAAAAAGCTAGCGAAATATAATTTGCATATCTGTAATCAGCAGCAAAAATGCTTTCAGAAACGTTTTTAAATTTCGCTGTGACTCAAAAAATAACGATTTTGATAAAATCGATTTTCTCGCATTTCGTCGATTCCGCGGTCTAGACTTCCCGAGTCGATGCTATTTCTTAACTGAAAGCTTCCCAGGGTATATTGTATACGTTCTCCGACTAATTTTGGGACGCTGAATCGATTGTTGAAGACTAGAAGTCTCTGTGGTGAGCGGTTCAAAAGTTATTACAGCGTCAAATCAGTAGGAAATGTGCGATTGTGTACAGCGAAAAAAAATATATAAAATTTGTTTATTTGTAATTTTAGAGCGAAATGAACTGGAAAACCGTTTTCAGCACTTCGATTTCCTTCGTGTAACAAAAAAAAAATCACGAAAAAATTTTGCAAAAAAATTTTCGACAAAAATTTTTCGTTCGAAAAATACATGCTTTTACAGCTTTCTTCGATTTTTGCGAAAATGGTAAAGAGCAGCGAAATCATTATGGGCACACAGAAATCGGGAAATTGTGCCGCTGAATCGATTGGTGAAGACTAGAAATCGGCTGAGTTTAAGTTAATTAAAAAATTACTAAATAAACTATTGTAAGGTTTTAGCAAAATCGCGATATTTTCGGAAGGGAAATATTTTCCATTTCTGTTTTCAGGTTCGAGAAAACATTAAAAATACTTTTAATTTAAGGTGTCAGTCACCAGAGTCCCTTGGATAAAGCTAAATTATCTTGATTGGAAACTTAGTAAACAAATTATTGCTGGGTTTCGGCAAAATCGCGATAAATTTGAAAAGGGCAAATATTTTTAATTTATGTTTTCAGTTTTGGGAAAACAATAAAATTACCTATAATGATATGTATCACTTATCACAAGCGGCTAAAACGTGAAATCTATCGTAAATGCGAGATAGTGTATTGTGTATATATTGTATATTTTAATAAATGAATTATTTTTTGGTTTTTGCCTGTTGTTTTTAATGGATACGAAGTTATCTTTTTGGCCACGGGTGGCGCTAAGCGCGATTATGCACGGAGCGAATACGCTTTCTGTGAAACATAACATCGCGCCGACTATATGGATGGATCTCTCCTGGAGTTTTTAAGAGGAGTATTAAATTTTAAGTGGAGAGGAAAGTAACTTTTCAGTTTGGAATATCTTAACAATGCTTTAGCGCGGATTATAGTTTACATAATCCTCAAATTTCATGAAAGCGCAAATTGGCGAAGCTTGATTAAATTACAATAAGTATTTCACGGAAAAAAAGCCTGTTAATAAATCTACGTCTTTAGTGTAATTAAAGTAGTGAAGTTGAGTTTGAAGTTTCCTTGCAGGAGACTAATTTACTCTCACCCTCGATTTCTAATTTAACTTTCATTTGATAGTTTATGGCTATGCATCGGGCGGATTTCTCTTGTTAAAACAAATCCAATTTCATTCGCCTGGATGGAATAGTTTACTAACAAACGAAAACTCGACTAGACAACATTGACAATGTTCTTGAAAGTAAAATCGTTTTATAACAGAGCTAAAATGTTAGTTTTGAGACAAATGCGTTTAAGGCAGATGAGATATGAAAAGCTTAGAAAAGGCAGTTTTATGCCGCTCAGAAAAACTATTTTCTGGTTTTGGAGTTCATTGATCAATGAAATCAGAAAGCGCTGTAGCCTTCCATATGAACATTCAATTCAACAACTTCTACTCTCAAAAATCATTTGGAAATGTATAGTACTTGGTGATCATTTAGTCTAGCAGATATGAAATATCTAGGTGTTGTATAATCCAAGTTGTAAAGCGAAATAAAATTGTCAGATGGTTCCAAATACGATTAATGATTAAGACTACTAAAGTTATTTTAAAACTATGCCTTTTTATGACGCTTCTTTATTTTTATGCCGCCTACAACGTCAGAAAAAATATTTTCTGCCTCTGGAGTTCATTGCAAGTAGGGAAAGATGATGCGTTCTAGACCCACCACCTCCTTATGGGGATTACATGTAAATCTAGCCCCTTATGGGGGAAATTCCATGTAAATCTAGCACGATGCCCCTTATGGAGATTTACATGTAAATCTAGCACGAAGCCCCTTATGGGGCAATCCTATACAAAATAGTTCTGAACGTGTCCGAGCGAGTATGTGTAGATGACGGTGCAAGATACGTGTACGTTGGATAGCGGGAAAATTCAAAATTTGGTGGAAATTCAAAATGAGTTGCGGAGTACCAGCGGAAAGTGGATATTTATGCATAAATGATTGCAAACATATTAAAATTTTGATTTACTGTTCGGCTTGTCGATTAGACCTGACCGAATGTCTGCCGTCGATAACAACCACTGTTATCTTATCAGCTACATACAAGCGGAGAAATAATAAATTATGGAACGCGGTCTAATTAATTTCTTGAAAATAATCTGCGTTTTTATTTTGATTTAACGTTAGACGTGACCGAATGTCTGCCGCAGATAACAACCCCCTGACATCTTATCAGCAGTGCGCGAGCGGAGAAATGATACATGATACTAGATAGACGGGGCTAGATACATGAGACTAGACAGACGAAGCTAAATACATGAGACTAGATAAGACTGAACTAAAATATATAAGGGATTGTTTAATTCAACTGAAATATATTTTTGATTGTTTTTCGTTTAACTTAATAAACATCATAAGATTTTGATTTATCAGTAGTCGATTAGGGCAACCGGATGTTTGGCAGTCATAACAACTCCCTGCGCGACTTTTTTTCCGCGCTTGTCTGTCTAGTCTAGTCCTTCTATTCTTGCCTGGTGTTATCAGCACTAGACGTCCATTCGCGCAGGGAGTTGTTATGACTGCCAAACATCCGGTTGCACCTAATCGACTACTGATAAATCAAAATCTTATAATGTTTAATAAGTTAAACGAAAAACAGTCGAAAATATATTTTAGTTGAATTAAACAATCCCTTATATATTTTAGTTCAGTCTTATCTAGTCTCATGTATTTAGCTTCGTCTGTCTAGTCTCATGTATCTAGCCCCGTCTATCTAGTCTCATGTATCATTTCTCCGCTCGCCGACTGCTGATAAGATGACAGTGGGTTGTTATCTCGGCAGACATTCGGTCACGTCTAACGGCAAATCAAAATAGAAACGCAGATTATTTTCAAGAAATTAATTAGAACGCGTTCCATAATTTATTATTTCTCCGCTTGTATGTAGCTGATAAGATAACAGTGGTTGTTAACGACGGTAGACATTCCGCAAGGTCTAATCGACAAGCCGAACAGTAAATCAAAATTTTAATATGTTTGCAATCAATTATGCATACATATCCACTTCCCGCTGGTACCCCGCAACTCATTTTGAATTTCCACCAAATTTTGAATTTTCCCGCTATCCAACGTACACGTATCTTGCAGCGTCATCTACACATACTCGCTCGGACACGTACAGAACTATTTTGTGTAGGATTCCCCCATAAGGGGCTTCGTCCTAGATTTACATGTAAATCTCCATAAGGGACATCGTGCTAGATTTACATGTATTTTCCCCCATAAGGGGCTAGATTTACATGTAATCCCCATAAGGAGGTGGTGGGTCTAATGCATCATCTTTCCCTACTATTGCATCACAAAAGAAAAACTTTTGCTGTTTTAATAAAGTCTTAAAAAGACAAAATACGACTAATAATGAAGACAACTAAAGTTATTTTAAATCTATGCCTTTTTGTGCCGTTTCTTTTATTATATGCCGCGCATCATAAACGTAAAACTTTTGCTGATTTAATGAAGAAAAGACAAAATGCGACTAATAATGAAGTCTACCGAAGTTATTTTAAATCTATGCCTTTTTATACTACTTCTTTATTTTTATGCCGCTCAAACGTCAGAAAAAATATTTTCTGCCTCTGAAGGTCATCATAAAAGTAAAACTTTTGCTGTTATAATGAAGACCCAAAAAGACAAAATACGACTAATAATGAAGACTACTAAAGATATTTTAAATCTATGCCTATTTATGACCCGTCTTTATTTGTATGCCGCTCAAGTTCATAGCATCATAAAAGTAAACCTTTTGCTTTTTTAACGAAGAAAAGAAAAATGCGACTAATAATGAAGACTACTAAAGTTATTTTAAATCTATGCCTTTTTATACCACTTCTTTATTTTTATGCCGCTCAAACGTCAGAAAAAATATTTTCTGCCTCTGGAGGTCATCATAAAAGTACAACTTTTGCTGTTTTAATGAAGACCCAAAAAGACAAAATACGACTAATAATGAAGACTACTAAAGATATTTTAAATCTATGCCATTTATGTCGCTTCTTTATTTTTATGCCGCTCAAACGTCAGAAAAAATATTTTCTGCCTCTGGAGTTCATTGCATCATAAAAGTTAAACTTTTGCTGTTTTAATGAAGACCCAAAGAGACAAAATACGACTAATAATGAAGACTAATTAATAAAGTTATTTTAAATCTATGCCTTTTTATACCACTTCTTTATTTGTATGCCGCTCAGACGTTAGAAAAAATATTTTCTGCCTCTGGTGTTCATTGCATCATAAAAGTAAAACTTTTGCTGTTTTAATGAAGCCCCAAAAAGATAAAATACGACTAGAAATGAAGACAACTAAAGAAGTTATGTTTATTTGTCGTTTGAAACAATTTTATGTAAAAAATGTTAGAACAAAATGTTGTTTCTGTAAAAATTGTTTTAATTTCTGAGTTTCATGAGATAATGGCGTTAATGGAAATGTAATGTTTGAATGGAAAATATGTTTCACACACAATGAATTTCAATCTTTGATTGAATCAAGAATTTCATTCCCCAATTGCTCAACGTTTCGGAACGCACCAGTCTGTTGTGTATCATTGCCTGGATTGCTTTTATACAAAACATGAATTTCATTCTTTGATTGAACCAAGAATTTCATTTTCCAATTGCTCAAAGTTTCCGAACGCATCAGTCTGTTGTGCATCACATCCAAAGAAAAACCGATTTGCAAAACTGAGACACAAAGTGAAATCATGGAAAACTTAATCGTCAAACCGAGCGAAGACCGCAAATCACACATGTCGACTCTCCCTTAATGATCCCACTTTTCCACACCCGTTTAACTAGTTCCAGTTTGTCAACTTGTTTTCCCTATTTACCCTCCACAACTTCCATTCTACTTCCAGCGCAGATAAAACAAACGTGAGGAGAAACGGCCCCGAATAATTCCGGAAACAAAAAAAAATTAAATTAAAACTTTTTATGCTTGAGAACTCGTTCGACAGACCCTCGTTATCTTCCCTTATTTGCTTACTTTCACTCGCCAACAATTTCAAAACCGAAATAAAACTAAATTACTAACTACGATTACAATTTTAAAATAACGTAAACTAGATAAACTTGCTCAATTTATTAACACGTTGACGCCGGCATGTACCACCGGTGGTACATGCATGTCCGCTACATCCAGAGGCAGGAGTCATCGGTGGTACATGTTGTGCTGCCATTTCATTTTAAAAAAAATAATGCGGATATGCATGTACCACCGGTGGTACATGCACTTCCATTTGATTTTAATAACAGTAACAATATCCCACGTTTAACTGCTTTTTTAAAATTGTTAAGAATTTCGTTCATTATTCTTAAAAATTTTAGCTGTCACAGACGAAAAACTTGCTCAATTTATTAACACGTTGACGCCGGGATGTACCACCGGTGGTACATGCATGCCCGCTACATCCAGAGGCACGAGCCACCGGTGTTACATGCTGGTCTGCCGTTTCATTTTAATAAAAATAATGCAGATATGCATGTACCACCAGTGGTACATGCATGTCCGCTACATCCAGAGGCATGAGCCACCAATGGTACATACTGTGCTGCCATTTCATTTTAATAAAAATAATGCGGATATGCATGTACCACCGGTGGTACATGCATTTCCATCTCATTTTAATAACAATAATAATATCTTTCCCAGGTATAATTGCTTTTTTTTTAATTGTTAACAATTTCGTTCATTAAATCTAAAAATTCATTGTTGAAACCTGCATTTCCTGCAGTCTAGGATTTGCAGGAAACGATCTCGTGCCATTGTTTGTTGAATTTGTTGATTCGAATACATTTTAGTTTTTGGTTTTTGGCCTTTTCAAACGAAACTGTGATATTCGCGTAATAAGTATAATAGCAAGAAACGTGCGTATTTCTTGCAATGATACTGCTCTCTACGTTTGTTGATGTTTTCTATTTGCATGTTCTATTCCGCGATTAGCATCAGAGATCAGGCATTGAGTTACATATCGATACGTATCATACACAATGATTTGAAGTACATTCTTGTTTATAAATAACTTGGACAATTGATAGGGATCATTATAATCAAAATTTGTTGCGAGCAACTCTTCAATGAATGCATGTGCATGTCTGATCTATATGTAGGTACGTTTTAAGTTTCATTAGTTCCATCCTAGAGCCGGAATGGATCAAATCACTGTCTTAACACTGTGGTGTCATAAAATGGTCAATATAGTGTAAGCTAGTCATCATAAAGTCTGGTCTGTGAATACTTTCATTAGTTCTATTGTAGAGTCTCAATAGATCAAATGATGTATCACTACATTGTCTTGACACTGTAGTGTCAAAAAATGGTCAATATAGTATATGCTAGTCACCATAATATCTGTCCTGTATGCACTTATTGAGTTTCATTAGACCCATTGTAGAGTCCGAATAGATCAATGATATATCACTAGATTGTATGTACACTGTAGTGTCACAAAAATATCTATATAGTGCAAGCTAGCCACCATAATGCCTGATTTGTATGTACGCATGGAATTTCATTCCTTCCATTCTACAGCCCGAGCGATCAAATGCGTTATTGGATTATCTTGTTACTGTAGTGTCACAAAATGACCAATATAGTGAATGCCAGCCACAATAATGTCTAATTAACGATAACATCCGCATATAGGTATTCATGTCTGGTCGGTATTTATGTATCACCGATATGTTGCATAGAGCATAGAGCCCGAGTGGATCAAATGATGTATCACCGTCTTGACACTGTTGTGTCACAAAATGGTCAATACAGTCTAAGCTATTCATAATAAAGTCTGGTCTGTGAATACTTATTGAGTTCCATTAGTTCTATTGTAGAGTCCGAATAGATCAAATGATGTTTCACTATATTGTCTATTGTCACTGTAGTGTCACAAAATGGTCAATATAGTATATGTTAGACACCATAATGTCTGGTCTGTATGTACGTATTGAGTTTCATTAGTTCCTTTGTAAAGTGCGAATAGATCAATGATGTAGCACTAGATTGCCTTTACACTATAGTGTCACAAAAATATATCTATATAGTGTACGCTAGCCACAATGTTGTCTGATTTGTATGTACGCATGAATTTCATTAGTTCCATTCTAGAGGCCGAGCGATTAAATGATTATTATTGGATTATTTTGTTAATGTAGTGTCGCAAAATGGCCAATATAGTGTATGCCAACCACAATAATGTCTAATTAAGGATAACATCCGCATATACGTATTCATGTCTGGTCGGTATTTACGTATCACCGATATGTTCCATCGTAGAGCCCGAGTGGACGAAATGATGTATTACCGTCTTCACACTGTTGTGTCACAAAATGGTAAATACAGTCTAAGTTATTCATAATTAAGTCAGGTCTGTGAATACTTATTAAGTTCCATTAGTTCTATTGTAGAGTCCGAATAGATCAAATGATGTATCACTATATTGTCTTGACACTGTAGTGTCACAAAATGGTCAATATAGTATATGCTAAACACCATAATGTCTGGTCTGTATGTACGTATTGAATTTCATTAGTTCCATTGTAAAGTGCGAATAGATCAATGATGTATCACTAGATTGCCTTTACACTATAGTGTCACAAAAATATCTATATAGTGTACGCTAGCCACCATAATGCCTGTTTTCTATCTACGCATGGAATGTCATTCGTTCCATTCTAGAGCCCGAGCGATAAAATGCGTTCAAATCTTGTTACTGCACTGTCACAAAATGGCAAATATAGTGTATGCCAGCCACAATAATGTCTAATTAACGATAACATCCGCATAAACGTATTGATGTCTGGTCGGTATTTACGTATCACCGATATGTTCCATCATAGAGCCCGAGTGGATCAAATGATGTATCACCGTCTTCACACTGTTGTGTCACAAAATGGTCAATACAATCTAAGCTATTCATAATAAAGTCTGGTCTGTGAATACTTATTGAGTTCCATTAGTTCTATTGTAGAGTCCGAATAGATCAAATGATGTATCATTATATTGTCTTGACACTGTAGTGTCACAAAATGGTCAATATAGTATATGCTAGACACCATAATATCTTATACATAACATAACATACAGACCATGTAGGTATTGAGTTTCATTAGTTCCTTTGTAAAGTGCGAATAGATCAATGATGTATCACTAGATAGCCTTTACACTATAGTGTCACAAAAATATCTATAGTGTACGCTAGCCACCATAATGTCTGATTTGTATGTACGTATGGAATTTCATTAGTTCCATTCTAAAGCCCGAGCGATCAAATGATGTGTTATTGGATTATCTTGTTACTGTAGTGTCACAAAATGGCCAATATAGTGTATGCCATCTGTTCGGGCCAATTTTAATAAATCTGTATTTTTAATTCCACATTTGAACCAATTTAGGCACCGATTAACAGAAAGGGAAAGGTGTATCGACCTGGGCCGAAATCGCGCGATTTACTTATCAATTTACTTCGCGAATTTATATTATTCGCATAGTATGCGAGAAGCAAAAAGACAAGATTCGAAGCGCGAACGAAGCTCGACCGACACGTGCACGCATCTTTAAGTTTATCGTTTTAAGTCAAGTTAACCAGGGGTGTAATCACGAGCCCAAAGGGCTGAAGCGGCATCCAACGTCTGGAAGACAACAATTTTAAGGGTCTGTCCTTTTATTCTAAGGGTGTTAAATTTAACAATTTAATTTATTATCCCCATTTCCTCCATTATAAAAGGCACCTGAAGGACGATCACACGTGGCGGAGAGCAGCCCTAACAGGTAAGTGATTAGACCTAGATTGTCTTGACACTATAGTGTCAGAAAACGTCTATATAGCGTATGTTGAAATTTAATTTGTCTTTATTCAGTTTACTATCTATAAACTTATAAGACATATTTTGTTTTATACAGACTAAATCTTCTATGTTATTAAAGTTAATATCTTCTAACATTTTATCTTTGTAGAAAATCTTAAAGCAGAAGTGTAATTTATTAACCCGGAGCTTAAAAAATAAGCCGAGATAAAAAGAAAAATGTGCTCACTTAATAGCCTTCATATTAATATTGTTTGCCTTTTCCTTAAGATAAATTCGACTACATTTTTGAAAGAATTTTATAAATTGTCTAATTAAACTGAGTCAGTATGAATTGTGCTTATGACTAAGTCTCAATCAAATGAGATTTAAGGGTGGGTTTCTTTATGGGTTGTTTTTGCAGATTTGGGGTCGTAAATTGTTTTTATTTTCTATAGTCGGCTGATTAAAAGGTTTCTCTGTCGTAAAACGAGTGGAATTTTACGACGTGGAGTATTTAGTTTGGTATTTAGGGGACGTTTTAGTAGAATTTTTATTAAGTTGATACTTTGCTTTCCTTAAGAATTCCTACACAAAATTGGTTTAATAAAATTTTATTTTACATTGCATACGCGTTTTATATTATTTTCCTTGTAAAATGTTCATGAATTCCTTAATAAGAAAATTATATAACAAACTAAAAACATATTTTAACTATTCGCACTACAAAGTTTTACAAAGTTCAAAATTATTCTATGTGAAGGATGCCATTATTATAATCGTGTGTAAAAATATCAAAATCGTGCCTACAAGTCCAATGTAAATCAAATGGAGTTTCATTATTAAACGATTTCTGTTTGTTGTTACTATGGCAACAACTCGCGTCACTAAACAAAAAACATAGACGTAGTTAAAATAAATTTTTCTGACGTTTATTAAAATTTAATTCATTTTTAGGGTTCCGTACCGAAAAGGTACGGTAAGGTTTAGGGTTCACTTTGTTGTCCGTCAGTCTGTCTGTCTGTCCGTCAGTCTGTCTATCTGTCAAGACCATTTTAGAGGTTACCGCGTAGAGGTAACAAGTTGAAATTTGTATCAAATACTCGAGTCTGCGGTCTCTTTCAGCTGTGAAAAATCAAACTTGTAAGTCAACGCGATCAAAAGATATGACCGTTTATGTCGCATATTTTGCGAATTCACAACGGAATCAAAACCTATAGGGTACTTCCCGTTGACCTAGAATCATGAAATTTGGCAAGAAGCGGTGTCTTACAGCACCTGTAAAGGGAAAAATCTGAAAACCGTAAATATGTAGTTTAATTACAAGAAAAATGCGAATTTACTATTAGAAACTTTTGAAAATACACTAATATTGTCGTAGTGGTATTGTCAGGCTCCAGAAGCATATGGGTTGCATACAGTTAGGTCCTCCTAGGTTAGGTCCGAAGGTTAAAAAGTATGTGTTGGCACCAAGCTGTTTATTCTGAATTTTCTTTGTTTATATTCGTTATGCATTTCATCACGTACGCTCTATATACATAATATATACAGGGTATATATTATGTCTAAATTTTGCTTGTTTATAAGCGGCATGGGACATACTCAAGTCCCGTAACATCCTGTATATATTATATTTCGTCTAATTTTTCTTTATAATCTACATATATTTAAATCACGTACGCCCTATATTTTTTGGTAGTCAATTGCCCAAAAGCAGTCAATTGAACTGAATGTTAAGAGTATCGAAATAGATCTAGAAGCAGTTAATATATTAGTTTATATTAGATCTAGAAATAGTTAGATCTTAATATAAGTTAGTGATTAAGTGTAATACTAAAATAAAGTTTTCTTTTTCTAAGTTTAAAAATATTCGCGTTATTTAACAAAAATACAATGTATACCTTTATACAGGGTATATAGGTATACAGGCAAAATTGAGCAGTAAAAACAAGTAGTGAAGTTCCAGAACCCCTAAACACTCATAGTGAATGGGGGATTTATGGTAATAAAATATAGGGTAGAATTCCATCGTACGACAGCGACATCTTGAGGTTATGCTTGAAGCGGTACTAAGATGGTCGTGATTTCAGGAGGGCCACTTTTCAAGTTAACTGTATGTGCTTGCTACGTCCTCCACAAAAAAAACCTTACTTACAAGTTTGTACGGAACCCTCGAAAACTTAGGAAAACTTGGCCGGTTTTTTATTTCTTATTTTGAATCAAGAAGTCACGGCCTGTCAGTCTGAATGTATCCCGCTCTAATATAACTTAACCTAACCATAACCGTATCTAGTTTAAATCTAGATTAAACTAGATTACATCTACAACGACTATATAGTGTTCCCGTCATTGTGCGTTTTTACTAGTTACCAATTTTTTCCACGACGGTGCTGAATGTTATAATAGTATTAGATTTTAACATGCTTCGTAAATAAAATAATGTATGATACACGTGTCTGAAGAAGGGCTTTTGAGCATGAGTTGCGAAGTTTAAAGCACGGGCCGAAGGCTGAAGGCTCGTGCTTTAAACTTCGCAACTCATGCACAAAAGTCCTTCTTCACACACGTGTATCATATTATGATAATATCCAGAAATGAAAGCAAAAAATATTCTTATTCTACAGTACTGACAATTAAATAATGTAGCTGATAGGGTCCGAAAGCTTGTTTATTAGGCTGTTCGGAAAGTAATTTCGTTTATATTTTGTAAATGAAAATGTATAATTATTTAGTTAATTATTTGTCTTGAAGGATTATTAAAGTCTCCATTGGCGTTTAAAGAATAAATAGAGTAGAACAGTGGAGAATGTTTCATGAGTCATTTGAGAAGACATTGCAGATAAACAAATCGTTTCTTGCTAGATTTAATGTAATCTGTTGGGGGCGGAAAGCCCCCAGAACGCAAAACAAAGCAAAGAGCCGGGTAAGAAGGCTAAAATATAGGTAAAAATAACCGAGGCAAAAAAAGCACCGGAATCTCGACCGTGCAAAATTTATGTAGCAAATATTCTTTAAAGCCACATGTATAAATCGAAACATTCGTTGCCTCGGTTTGATTATATATCGGCTCATTTTTCGCAACGGTGATCTCTTCGGGGCATAATTTAAACCCTTCGCGAAAAGATCCGGTTTAAATCGCATACGGAGAGAAAGCTCAAACACACTTTTCGCCCCTTCTTTCAAATATAACTGCACGTATAAATATAAATTTTTGTCACTGCGCGAGTCGTAAAGATATCAAGCCGACTTACACTTAAATAATAAATCTCGTAATCAGCTTTAAAAACAAACATAAAACACAATCTATGTGTAAAGAAAAACTAAGTAGTTCCTTGCGAACATTACTCTTGCGTCAATTGTCTCGTAAATATTTGCTTGACGAGGCAAACTATTAACGTTATCAACTTCTATTTACGCCCTTATTTATAAACCTAGTAAACTTATTAATAAAAGCATCCAACATAAACAATATTATCCATAATTATGTCAAAGCAATTTATTCAAACATTAAAACCTTGTTATTATATTATATTATTTATATAGGGTGTCCCAGGGTGTTTCTAAACAAAAAAAGACAGTTTGACAGATAATAGTTTAGGGTTACTAAAAATGGAGCACTACACGAAAGAACAACGCGTTTTCATTGTTGAAAACTTTGAAAAAATAGTTCGTATTTGTCGTGGAGGCCATATGTCCGATGTGTTATTTCATACGTAACCTTAGACTATGTACATTTTGTTCCAATAAAGTAATTAAAATTTATTTAGGAAAAACTCTGTTTCCTATTTAATTCAAATCTTGCGTAAATTTTGGGACACCCATTATTATTAATATTTAAACTGCAAAAGTCAAGTTACGAAATTGTATTAAAATTATTAAAAGCGCAATGTAACCTGAATATATAAATATATTCAACCTGTTCGTAGCTCTATAATATTAAGTTTAAAATAGCTTCTTCCCTGGCTAATACCACGCAGGATATCGAATTATACAACAGACATTTGCATGTTATTACCAGCACCAGTACATTTTCATGTCACTAACAAGTACTAGATCAATAACATTGTTATTAATATAATTTCTTTCTATTTAGATTAAATGAATAGCCATCTGCAGACGCGTTTCAAGATTTATCTTTCATCAGTGCAGCTTTGCTTTCTTGAATTATAAATTGGAATACTCTTACATGAACTTACACCTCTGCATGACTGGTGAGGTCAGGTTTAAATTTGACAATTGTGGAGAAATACATGAACATAATTTCTGTAATGACGAAAAATTAATTGTGATTACTTGACTGAACTAGACGAAGAAGTCTACAAACTGTAAATAAAACTGCAAGATTTTTCATAGTTAAATCGAATGTTTACTTAAGAGGATTTACTTATAATTTTATATAAATGTCAGAAGTTTAAACTCGAACCTTGAAATTTTTATAGAAAGGTTAATTACAAAATCAGATATTATAGTATGTTCTGGAACATGTATGTACACTGTGCAGACTTCTTTAATACAAGTCATTATAAAATTTATTATAACAATAATATTATCAACAAAGCTGATGGTTGGATTATTTAAGTTAAAAAATCATTAATTCAATCTTTGTTGTATAAGAATATTGGTTGTATTGATTATACTTGAGCGTAATCAATAAAGACTACAACCAATATTCTCGCGCACTGGGCAGTCTGGCTGCGGCGGTCGAAATATTTGAGCAATCTATGTCAAATCTATGCAGCCTATCAGCCAGTCTATGTCAAAAAATCTTTAAAGTTTCGAAAAACAAAATACGTCTGGCTGCTTCGACACTCGAAGTGCTTGGAGACAGACGGCAGGCACATACATTCGCTGCACTCGCTCTGGCTGCCATTCAATTAGGCTTGTTCTAATGACTGCCTCAGTCAGGAATTCGTGGCTGCCTATTGTGTAGGTTGCCATACGCCGTCATATATTATACTGGCTGCCGGTACCCTAACTGCGCAGCCACGCTGCTTAGTGCGCGAGAGGCCTTAAAAGAAATGGAGTGCATAGGTACTCCTATAGGTACTACTATGATTATGTATATATACAATCTACCAAGATTACTGAAGATTTTTTAGAAAAGCCGTGGACGATTCTTTTATGGATATCTGCCATACTATAATGATATTACTAGGCAATGTTGAAAATGAGGCTTCTTGTATTGATAATATCTTTGTAAAATTTGTTTTTCATTCCAAATCTTTCACTTATCAATCACAATCATATTCCAGTCTAATCATATCTTGTCTAGTGTAGTCTTTTTTAATCTTGTTTTGTCTACTCTAGTCTGGTCTGTTGTAGTATAGGCTTTACTGGTGACTAGTATAGTCTAGTTTAGTGTTAATATAGTCTTGACTAAAATACTCTACTCTAGTCTTGTCTAATCTGGTATTATATTGTCTAGTCTAGTATTATATAGTCTAGTCAAGTATTACAATGTCTAGTCTAGTATTATATTGCCTAGTCTAGTATTTATTATCTAGTCTGGTATTATATTGTCTAGTCTGGTATTATATTGTCTAGTCTAGTATTATAATGTCGAACTTTTCACTCGATGGGGTTTGCCCTGGGAGCCTCATGGGGCTACCCGATCACAATAGCTTGTTCAAAGGATGAGGAGAGACGTACGAAAGTGCGCTCGACTGTTACCAGTCCAAGGTTACCAAGCATAAGTCGGTTTACACTAGAACCACGGCGAATGGGAGCCCTACCAGCCTGGCACTGGTCACCATTTGTGGAGAAGGACTCGTGGGAGTATTGGTCGCTAGCCAGGTAGTGGTCAGGGGTCTCGTGACCGTCGTGCGCGCATACGGCCTTAAGAAGGGGGCGACAGTGAAGTAGCTCACTTGTCGTTGTCCCACCGCCCGTTCAATTACGGCCGGGAAATTCCCGCTATAGGCCTCACGGCTCCCGGGCCCGGTCTGGACAAGCGACCGCCATGGCGGGGAAAACAAAATGGGTCTCATAGTACAAAGCTCAATCTAGTTTTCTATAATGTCTGATCTAACCTACCATTTACCAGTCCTACCACCATCTACCACCTACCTAGTTTGGTCTGGTCTTTGCGTATTCTAGTTTAGTAAGGGCAATCCCCAATAATGTTCAAACTATTTGAGTCTTGTTTTGCCTTTATCCTTTCTAATCTATAATTATCTATAAGCCTGTAAAATTTCGTTGCAATTCGTCCGTCGCGTCGGTTCGTCTGTAAAAGACAAATGAAAACGGATAGAAGTATGGAATGCGCGAAAATTCATCAAAATTTAAAATATCATCCACGGCTTTAGTCTCAAAGCTACATTGATGAAATTTTCAGCAAAAATACTAAATAATAGTCTAAATAATAATAGTTAAATACTGTGCCAAATATTGGCGAAATCCGTCGGTCCATTGGTTTGTAATTGCGAAAAACGTTCCGAAATTTTCAAATTTCATAAGGTTGTCACAGTCATAATTTTCGAGCAACAATCTTTGACAAGTTGATGCCGGCGCTCCGTTTTCTTTTAGTCTAGGGGGCGGGTGGTGTACCATCGGTGGTACACGCTGGCGTTAAACTTTGTAAAATTATTTCATGGATTCTTAAGGTCGATTCCCATATGCGCGACACTCAGCTACGCGACGTCGTGCGACATCACCTGTCGAATAATTATTACATTGTTTTAAATGGGCACGTAGCGTAGCCATAGTGAGAACGTGGCCATTTAAAACAATGTAATCATTATTTAACAGGGGATCTCGCGTGATGTCAAGTAGCTGAGTGTCGCGTATATGAATCGGGCTTTATACATAAACATATAAAAAATCATCATGATCCGTGGGTCGATTCGTCCGTAATAGGCAAATGAAAATTGATGGAAGAATTGGAAGCACGAGAATTTATCAAAATTTAAAATATTTAAAATATTGTTTAAAAAACATAGTAAATAATAGTTCTAAATGCTGTGCCAAATATTGGCGAAATCCGTCGGTCCATTGCTTTGTAATTGCGAAAAGCGCTCCAATATTTTTAAAATACATAATATTGTCATAGCCCTAATTTTCAAACGATAATCTTGAAACAGTCTTTGCAGTCTTACTGTTCGTGCCAATTTTAATAAATACATATTTTAAATTCAATATTTGAATCGATTTCGGCACCGATTAACAGAAGGGGATAATGGGTGGAGGGATCCTTTAAAATTGTTCCTTTTCCTAAAATCCTTTAAAAAAGGGGAATAGGTGTATCGACCTGAGCCGAAATCTCGCGAATGTATTAATTTTTTTCGGCGCGAATTTATATTTTTGCGAGAGTATGCTTCGAGTGTGAGAAGCGTAAAGACAAAAATCGAAGCGCGAACCAAGCTCGACCGACACGTGCACGCATTCAAAATTATCGTTTCAAGTTAAGTTTAACCAGTGGTGTAATCACGAGCCCAAAGGGCTGCAGCGGCATTCAACGTCTGGAAGACAACAATTTTAAAGGATCCCTCCACCCATTATCCTCTTTTCCTCCCTTAAAATAGGCGCCGGAAGGACGATCCACACGTGGCGGAGACGCGAGCGACTTGACCAGCTAGACCAGCCCTGTTTCAAACTGGAACATTTGATTTTCGTGAGACACGGTCCACACACTTACTTTAAGGATAATTATCTACGATGTTGTAAAATTTCATTACAATCTATATGCCTGCATCATTACAATCCATCCATATGTCCAATATTACAATCCATCCATATGTCAATTATTACATGTCTTATTATTATTATATGTCTGTAATTGGTATATGATATATGAAAATTGATAGACGAATTGGATCCAAATATAATCCACGGGATTAATTTCAAGGCTACATTGGTCAAATTTTCTATAAAAATACTAGACTATTATTGTCTTAAATACTGCTGTGCCAATTATTGGCGAAATCCGTAATGTCATTGGTTTGTTATTGCGAAAAGCGCTCCACAATTTTCAAATTCAGAAAGTTGTCACATTAGTATATTGTGCAACTAGTGCGGAAAGTTGTCAATTGCCCACGGGAGCGAAATTGGGCGCTCGAACGGAGTAAGTGCGCTAATTCGCTCGAAAGGGCAATTGACAATACCGCACGAGTTGCGGATAACTCATACGAGGGGACGTATCTAAGAAGTTTGGAGTCCAGGGGCTATAAAAAAAAATCTCTGGTGATGTAGATTCGTCATAAGAATTCTTATCAGTGTCGTGTATCACTAAAGAATGTACACTCATTCTAAAACTTTTTATTTAATTTCAATTTCTTAATGAAAAAAAAATCTGACAATTCACGTCATATTGATTTTGATTGTTTTTTTTCTTCTAGTTACATAGGTATTCGATTTCTATTGAAAATTTGCGTGCGCCAAGCATAATTACTTGTCGCACTTGTCGCACGCAAATATTTGAATTGACAAACAGCCATTTGTCGTACTAAAAAACGGGCGCCAAAATAGTACCTATCCCGCATGAGTAATAAAAACGTAATTTTTAAGCGACTATCTTAAAACTTTGCAAATTAATTTTTTTGAGAGTTATCTATGAACTTGCAAAATTTCATTGCAATACCTAGATTGGTTTGTCTGCAAGAGACACATGAAAATTGATCGAAGAATTGGATGTAGGGCTTCACACGAGAACGATATTTTTCTCGTCTCGTCTCTTAAAAGCGAGACGAGACCGAGACGAGACCGAGACGAGACCGCATGTGGTCTCACTCTCGCGAGAGCGAGAACGTATTTGTCGCGAGAGCGAGAGCGTATGTAGTCTCGCTTTCGTGGGACACGAGTCTCGTTTCTGATCTCGGTCATACTTCTTCTTAAATCTTTGACTCTTCTTCTGACCTTTGAATATTTTAGAGTGATCTCTTAAGTAAGTAAGTAAGTCTCTTGAAACGATTTTCTCCACTCTTTCCAAAATTGCCAAGATTTATTGGGCATGATGGCAACATCAGTACCTGTTATAAGATAATGATCAAAACGCACACATCATTAAAGTATAATGTGATGCAAGCATTATTATGTTTGAATTCTTCGTCATCTTGTGACTTAAAGTGTAAAACTTCAGATAGTTAAATTATCAAAGTTCATTGTTTCGTAACTTGTAACTTCAAATATTGTAACCTGTAGAACTGAATAAAATATTGTAAAATTGTATTTTATGATATAACAATTAATGACGCATATATTAGTTACAATAAAATTAATGGTTACGTCGTTTTGGACTATCTTGACAATAGTTCTATCAAGAACGATATTTGACGAGATTAGACGAGACGAGACAAGCGGTTACGAGAGCGAGACGAGCTAAAGCCGGGGTTATATTAGAGCCGCGCCGCGTGTCGCAGCGCTGCCTGACGCAACGGGCTGGTGATTATATTACGGTGTCGCGTCGCCGCGCATGCTGATTAATTTTTGTGTAAGTTCAGTGGCGACCACGTAAACGTCCGCACCTATTTGCAATGTTTTATAGCAAATTTTATAAATTCGTTAAAATAATTGTTTAAATTATCTTAGCCTGTTGCCAATTGGGTGTAAAGCTCATATTTCCTTAATTTTCTTCATGAAATATTTGCATACAGAAAATATTAATGTCATTGCTACAAAGTCCAGAGATTAGGGCTTTAGGGAATATCATTTCCGGGCTTTGGGGCATACTTATTGCAGCTTTTCACTATTGCGGATTTCAACAAAGTTTATTTAACAAAAAGGATACAAGTATTTTACAAATAGATGGTTTAGTGATTATTCCGGAGCGTAGTTACCATCTACAACAAGACAAGAGTTCCAGACAAGAGGAGATAAGACAAGACAAGAGCAATTTATATTCTCTAACTAGCATAGGCGTAACCAGGATTTAGTTTCGGGGGGAGGTGGGGGTGTTATTTAAGACCAGAATTTAGTATCGGGGGGGGTTTTAAGAAAATTTAATTCATTTGTGGTTTGCATATTTCACGGGTCTGTTTACTTGCTCGTCAACACACTGCGCCGGAATGCGTGGTGATTATACTAGCGCGGAGCGAGTCAACGCGTTACTTCCCCCACCAGCGATGCCACGACGATCGAAATCGAGTGGTCTGCGTGGCGTCAGCTCGCTCGGCGACACGCGGGACTGAGCTAATGTAATCGATTGCAATCCCACGCGTTGCGACACGCGGCGTGGCTCTAATATAACCCTGGCTTAACGGTTCCAAAGGCAAGAGCGAGACTGAGACGAGACACAACTAGCGAGACGAGATTTTTGAAACTCTCGCCCTATCTCGTCTCGTGTGAAGCCATGAGTGGATGAGCCAAATTGAATCAAAATTTAATTTCAAAGCTACATTGATAAAATTTTCAACAAAAATAATAACTGATAACTGAGATATAACCGAATGTTAAATGCTGTGGTAAATATCTGCGAAATCCGTTGGCCCAAGGGTTGGCAATTGCAGAAAAAAAATCAAAATTCGTTTGGCGCGGCCGTAATTTTTAAGCGAAAATCTTGAAACTATGTAAAATTATTTTATGGTTAATTATCTAAAAATTTGCAGAATTTCATTACAGTCCGTCCGTCGATTCGTTTGTAATACACAAATGAATGAATTGCCTGAAGAATTGGATGCACCCTACCCTCTCTTTCACCCAGTCTTCCAATAAGGCCGAGGCCACTACGGTTTTATCCCGCGAGCGGTAACCGCTTTAACCGCTATAAACCGCTCGAGAAACACACAGTACGCTACAGATTTTTCTCATAACGCACTGTGTGTTTCTCGAGCGGTTTCGTGGTTATAGCGGTTGCCGCTTGCGGGAAAAAAACGTAGTGCGGCCTTAAAGAACTTAAAGAACTAATGGTCTTACTAATTGCTAATGTTAATTCAAAATTGGAAGATATTCTGTTTAACTGTTGATTATATTGTCCATCTAAACAATCAATATTTGATTTAGTAAACAAAATGGTAAATAATCAACATTTCCCGCTGCCAAAATTTTTTGATTGACAAATATACGACTGATGTATTTATCTGCGAACGGATTTGCGTAAATACGTCGATAAATTTCGTTTGCAATTTAGTTATTAATTCGGAACCGAAATTTATTGCACCGAAAAAGCTCAAGCAGCAGCGGTTTGTGTCCTATAAATCGGCCGTGCGGCGTCCACCACCAGGCACGAATATGCATCAAAATCGTATCTGTGTCGCCCGTTTTAATCGGCCGCCGCCTCTCTAATCCAACACCCTAAATTATTACATTTATTATTAATCCACTAAATGAACCTATACATTTTATATTATGCGGCTTTTATGTTCAATTCTCTTGTAACTAGTTTCATAGCTTTACATAGCTTTCACGACAAACAATTTAATATTGATTATTAGAGGACAAGACTGGACAATACTACACATACCCAATCAATAGACAAGTCTAATCAATATTTGGTTAACTTATATAATCTGAATTAATTTGAATCCACACGAGTGAAGCCGCGGATTACAGCTAGTATTCTATAATTTGAAACTAAATAAAACAAAGAGAGCTTTATATAGACAAGACAGGACAAGACTAGACAAGAGCGGACAAGACTGACAAGACATGACAAGACTGTAGAAGACTGTAAAAGATTAGACAAGACTGTATAAGACTGTACACGACTGGATAAGAATGTACAAGATTGTATAACACTCTACAAGACTATGTTACCGTGAAAGACCGAAATTTGGGGAATGTCGACTTTCACCGGTGAATGTCAACATTCACATAGTCGCTTGGTGTATGTCCGAAATATTTGATAAATACCCATATTTCTGACTTACACCGGTGAATATCGACATTCACCATGCACTAATTGTGAATGTTGAACATGTTGGAGATTTATATTTTCTTCTCCGTAATTCAGTCGGTATAAAACGTCACAAGGGTGACGTAACTTTTTCGCCGCTCCTTCTGAGAGGAGTGACCAATAATTTAAAACCCACAGTACATTCTAAATGAAAAAACGAAAATAATGGTAATAAAAAAATTACTTAATTATGTGATTCAAATCTTATTTATTGCATCATAAGACTGATTGACTCCCAGCAGAACAAAGGATTTGGCGGTAGAGAGCCAGTCGCCTCCCTGCCGGCATCTCCATTTTGGACCTCCACCAGACCGTATCTGTGATTGTAGACATACACCGGTGAGGGTCCGAATGTACAACAAAGTAATGAAATATTCGATCTTTCACCGACGTATATGGTATGTGTTGACATTCACCGGTGAAAGTCGACATTCTCCAATTTCGGTCATTCATGGTAACAACTATACAAGACTGGATAAGAATGTACAAGACTGTATAAGACTAAACAAGACTGGTTAAGAATGTATAGTATTATTATTACCTTTATTGGCATATTTACAACAATTACTATAAGACTAACAATACAATATCAAAAAAAAAAAAACGTAAATTATGACGACAATTATAAAGATGACGACAGTGATAAGACTGCGCAAAGTTGGACAAGATTGGAGAAGGTTGGACAAGATTGGACACGACTAGATAAATCTAGACAAGACTAGACAAGACTGGACAAGACTAGACAAGACTAGACAAGTCTAGAGAAGACTAGACAAGACTCGACAAGTCTAAACAAGCTTAGACAAGTCTAGTCAAGATTATACAAGACTTGACAAGACAAGACTAGTGATTAGACAAAATTAGACAAGCTTAGTTGTCAACTAGATTTAGCAAGGCTGGGCAAGTTTTTCGGGTTGTATGTAATGCATGTTATGCATATTTACACATGTTTGCATATAATATTACACTCATGTTTATTTAATGCAGCCTCATTGTGTTTGTTTATCCTGTGGAAGCTGGTGCGAGCGAAATTAGTTTTTTTTTTATTCATTCGGTTTCGCTAGTTTTACCACGTTCATTTTATGGGATTGTTACGCTAATCAGAGTCCAGTATTTGCGAATTTCGCAACAATTTTCCTGTTTTTCTATGCAATTTAAATTTTATGTTATACATTTAAATGAGCTTGTAATATTTGGCAAATTGTTCTATGGAAGCTTTACATTGCACAATTCTCGTTTAATGGCACACTTCAAGCAATTACAGGCATCTCTAGATTAATACGAGTTCGATTAACGCGAAACTCAATTTAACACGATTATTACATTAACACGATCACGATCAATTTTACACGATTATTAAAAGAAGCTTTTATAGTTTTAGGTGCGACTTTAACACCTAACCACCTGACATACGTCTCTCAGACCCAAAGTAGCAGGAATTTTCCCACCTGAGACGTATGGCACGTGGTTAAGGGGTAAAGTTACGATAACCAACATTTTTTAGTTCTCAACCATGTTGTGTCTATTTTGATATTGTATTATAAGATTGCACACCATTTGGGACAATACTTGGTACTTACGTACTAACGCCACCGCAGCTACAGATTTAAACAAAATGGATGGTGAGATTAGGTTATAACGGAGCAGATAAATCTACACCACATATCACGCGGTAGCGCGATCTCTCGATCCGAAATAAGAAAAAATATTGGATAAGGGTTAGATTAGACCAGATAAATCCAGACCACAAATCGCGCGGTAGCCGGACCTCTCGATCCGAAATAAGAAAAAATACTGGATAAGTGAAGATTAGGTTATATTAGAGCAAATAAATATAGACCACATATCGCGCGGTATTGCGACCTCTCGGTCCGAAATAAGAAAAAATATTGGATAAAGGTTAGATTAGATTATATTAGAGCAGATAAATCCGGACCACATATCCTACGGTAGCGCGACTTCTCGCTGCGGTGGCGTTAATACGTAAGTCCCAATACTTTTTTGCATATTGCTTATTGAATCCCATTAGCGCGATTTCGCTTAGCGCGGTAATTTCTAACAATCCATTAATCGCGCTAATCGCGGGATGCTTGTATACTATCTTACATCAGACCAATTTGTTAAGATATTAGTTTTCTTCTTCAACTCGTAGTTTATTCTTCTAGCGGTTTATTTCGTGTCTGGAAATTTCCCCGGCAATAAAAACGTTCGTTCTTTACGGAGCGGCGAAGGCAACACACATAAATTCGACATGCGTTAGAAAAAGCCTCGCAGAGTTAAAACTTTCTTTTTCGCACAACGGACTCACGTAAAAAAAATTACAACGCCCTTGTTGAGATTCCAGTAATTTACCGAATACAAATCCTGGACACGTACGCTCCAACACCAAAACCTCCACCGCACAATCGATCAAACGCAAAACAATATTATATGCCACACATTTTGTTAAATAATAAATTGAACAGACAAATGGTTGAATTAATATTTCTTATCTGACTAGTCTTGTCTGTCTAGTCTTGTCTGTCTAGTCCTGTCTGTCTAGTCTTGTCTGTCTAGTCGTGTCTGTCTAGTCTTGTCTGTCTAGTCTTGTCTGTCTAGTCTTGTCTGTCTAGTCTTGTCTGTCTAGTCTTGTCTGTCTAGTCTTGTCTGTCTAGTCTTGTCTGTCTAGTCTTGTCTGTCTAGTCTTGTCTGTCTAGTCTTGTCTGTCTAGTCTTGTCTGTCTAGTCTTGTCTGTCTAGTCTTGTCTGTCTAGTCTTGTCTGTCTAGTCTTGTCTGTCTAGTCTTGTCTGTCTAGTCTTGTCTGTCTAGTCTTGTCTGTCTAGTCTTGTCTGTCTAGTCTTGTCTGTCTAGTCTTGTCTGTCTAGTCTTGTCTGTCTAGTCTTGTCTGTCTAGTCTTGTCTGTCTAGTCTTGTCTGTCTAGTCTTGTCTGTCTAGTCTTGTCTGTCTAGTCTTGTCTGTCTAGTCTTGTCTGTCTAGTCTTGTCTGTCTAGTCTTGTCTGTCTAGTCTTGTCTGTCTAGTCTTGTCTGTCTAGTCTTGTCTGTCTAGTCTTGTCTGTCTAGTCTTGTCTGTCTAGTCTTGTCTGTCTAGTCTTGTCTGTCTAGTCTTGTCTGTCTAGTCTTGTCTGTCTAGTCTTGTCTGTCTAGTCTTGTCTGTCTAGTCTTGTCTGTCTAGTCTTGTCTGTCTAGTCTTGTCTGTCTAGTCTTGTCTGTCTAGTCTTGTCTGTCTAGTCTTGTCTGTCTAGTCTTGTCTGTCTAGTCTTGTCTGTCTAGTCTTGTCTGTCTAGTCTTGTCTGTCTAGTCTTGTCTGTCTAGTCTTGTCTGTCTAGTCTTGTCTGTCTAGTCTTGTCTGTCTAGTCTTGTCTGTCTAGTCTTGTCTGTCTAGTCTTGTCTGTCTAGTCTTGTCTGTCTAGTCTTGTCTGTCTAGTCTTGTCTGTCTAGTCTTGTCTGTCTAGTCTTGTCTGTCTAGTCTTGTCTGTCTAGTCTTGTCTGTCTAGTCTTGTCTGTCTAGTCTTGTCTGTCTAGTCTTGTCTGTCTAGTCTTGTCTGTCTAGTCTTGTCTGTCTAGTCTTGTCTGTCTAGTCTTGTCTGTCTAGTCTTGTCTGTCTAGTCTTGTCTGTCTAGTCTTGTCTGTCTAGTCTTGTCTGTCTAGTCTTGTCTGTCTAGTCTTGTCTGTCTAGTCTTGTCTGTCTAGTCTTGTCTGTCTAGTCTTGTCTGTCTAGTCTTGTCTGTCTAGTCTTGTCTGTCTAGTCTTGTCTGTCTAGTCTTGTCTGTCTAGTCTTGTCTGTCTAGTCTTGTCTGTCTAGTCTTGTCTGTCTAGTCTTGTCTGTCTAGTCTTGTCTGTCTAGTCTTGTCTGTCTAGTCTTGTCTGTCTAGTCTTGTCTGTCTAGTCTTGTCTGTCTAGTCTTGTCTGTCTAGTCTTGTCTGTCTAGTCTTGTCTGTCTAGTCTTGTCTGTCTAGTCTTGTCTGTCTAGTCTTGTCTGTCTAGTCTTGTCTGTCTAGTCTTGTCTGTCTAGTCTTGTCTGTCTAGTCTTGTCTGTCTAGTCTTGTCTGTCTAGTCTTGTCTGTCTAGTCTTGTCTGTCTAGTCTTGTCTGTCTAGTCTTGTCTGTCTAGTCTTGTCTGTCTAGTCTTGTCTGTCTAGTCTTGTCTGTCTAGTCTTGTCTGTCTAGTCTTGTCTGTCTAGTCTTGTCTGTCTAGTCTTGTCTGTCTAGTCTTGTCTGTCTAGTCTTGTCTGTCTAGTCTTGTCTGTCTAGTCTTGTCTGTCTAGTCTTGTCTGTCTAGTCTTGTCTGTCTAGTCTTGTCTGTCTAGTCTTGTCTGTCTAGTCTTGTCTGTCTAGTCTTGTCTGTCTAGTCTTGTCTGTCTAGTCTTGTCTGTCTAGTCTTGTCTGTCTAGTCTTGTCTGTCTAGTCTTGTCTGTCTAGTCTTGTCTGTCTAGTCTTGTCTGTCTAGTCTTGTCTGTCTAGTCTTGTCTGTCTAGTCTTGTCTGTCTAGTCTTGTCTGTCTAGTCTTGTCTGTCTAGTCTTGTCTGTCTAGTCTTGTCTGTCTAGTCTTGTCTGTCTAGTCTTGTCTGTCTAGTCTTGTCTGTCTAGTCTTGTCTGTCTAGTCTTGTCTGTCTAGTCTTGTCTGTCTAGTCTTGTCTGTCTAGTCTTGTCTGTCTAGTCTTGTCTGTCTAGTCTTGTCTGTCTAGTCTTGTCTGTCTAGTCTTGTCTGTCTAGTCTTGTCTGTCTAGTCTTGTCTGTCTAGTCTTGTCTGTCTAGTCTTGTCTGTCTAGTCTTGTCTGTCTAGTCTTGTCTGTCTAGTCTTGTCTGTCTAGTCTTGTCTGTCTAGTCTTGTCTGTCTAGTCTTGTCTGTCTAGTCTTGTCTGTCTAGTCTTGTCTGTCTAGTCTTGTCTGTCTAGTCTTGTCTGTCTAGTCTTGTCTGTCTAGTCTTGTCTGTCTAGTCTTGTCTGTCTAGTCTTGTCTGTCTAGTCTTGTCTGTCTAGTCTTGTCTGTCTAGTCTTGTCTGTCTAGTCTTGTCTGTCTAGTCTTGTCTGTCTAGTCTTGTCTGTCTAGTCTTGTCTGTCTAGTCTTGTCTGTCTAGTCTTGTCTGTCTAGTCTTGTCTGTCTAGTCTTGTCTGTCTAGTCTTGTCTGTCTAGTCTTGTCTGTCTAGTCTTGTCTGTCTAGTCTTGTCTGTCTAGTCTTGTCTGTCTAGTCTTGTCTGTCTAGTCTTGTCTGTCTAGTCTTGTCTGTCTAGTCTTGTCTGTCTAGTCTTGTCTGTCTAGTCTTGTCTGTCTAGTCTTGTCTGTCTAGTCTTGTCTGTCTAGTCTTGTCTGTCTAGTCTTGTCTGTCTAGTCTTGTCTGTCTAGTCTTGTCTGTCTAGTCTTGTCTGTCTAGTCTTGTCTGTCTAGTCTTGTCTGTCTAGTCTTGTCTGTCTAGTCTTGTCTGTCTAGTCTTGTCTGTCTAGTCTTGTCTGTCTAGTCTTGTCTGTCTAGTCTTGTCTGTCTAGTCTTGTCTGTCTAGTCTTGTCTGTCTAGTCTTGTCTGTCTAGTCTTGTCTGTCTAGTCTTGTCTGTCTAGTCTTGTCTGTCTAGTCTTGTCTGTCTAGTCTTGTCTGTCTAGTCTTGTCTGTCTAGTCTTGTCTGTCTAGTCTTGTCTGTCTAGTCTTGTCTGTCTAGTCTTGTCTGTCTAGTCTTGTCTGTCTAGTCTTGTCTGTCTAGTCTTGTCTGTCTAGTCTTGTCTGTCTAGTCTTGTCTGTCTAGTCTTGTCTGTCTAGTCTTGTCTGTCTAGTCTTGTCTGTCTAGTCTTGTCTGTCTAGTCTTGTCTGTCTAGTCTTGTCTGTCTAGTCTTGTCTGTCTAGTCTTGTCTGTCTAGTCTTGTCTGTCTAGTCTTGTCTGTCTAGTCTTGTCTGTCTAGTCTTGTCTGTCTAGTCTTGTCTGTCTAGTCTTGTCTGTCTAGTCTTGTCTGTCTAGTCTTGTCTGTCTAGTCTTGTCTGTCTAGTCTTGTCTGTCTAGTCTTGTCTGTCTAGTCTTGTCTGTCTAGTCTTGTCTGTCTAGTCTTGTCTGTCTAGTCTTGTCTGTCTAGTCTTGTCTGTCTAGTCTTGTCTGTCTATAATAAAATGCAAGCGCACATGATTAAAACAAATATTTCTAAATGAACATCTGATAAATACTGATGAAACAAGGGCTTAATATTCCGTTTTTAATTCTGTTATCTATTGCTAAAACTTAATCGACTTCTACAACGCGAAGGAAATATTCCAATAAGCACCTTTATTGTTATTCTATCGTTTAGTTCGTTGCAGCGTCGCGTCGTTTTGAAATGAAATAAATATTAAAGTGTAGCAAAGGCTCGAAGGCGTCTGCGGTTTTATTTCAAAGAGACGTATAGAAATAGCTGTTTAATTTGAAAACGGAAAAATGGATAATAATGGAGAGAATAACGATATATATTGGGTTTTATTTATTGGAAAATTTCTGCACGAAAAAGGACTCGCATTGGAAATCTAAGATTTTTTATGCGATTGATTCCTTTATTGTGCTTTTCGTGTTTCTAACGAAATTATAGGAAATATGATTTCGCTTCCTAAATTACAGAAATAATTTAAAGAGGGAAAACATATAGTTACCATACATTATTTCTATTTCTCACGTTGGAGTACTCGACATCGTTATAATAATAATAATCTTTATTGTCACCGAAAGGAACAAATGGCTAAAGATTCACATCGTTATATTTTTTTTAAAGATATTTGATACTTTTTAGAATATATATTCAAAACCAATTATTGTAGATTTACGAGGGTTTTTGCCACCAGAGAAATAAAGAGCATTCGTCAAGATTTGAAAATGATAAGGAACATGTCTTTCAACCATATAAAAGCAATGACGATATAATCTCTATCTCACACAAAATCGGCACCTACGAGGAGGTTTTCAGAGATTTATCAGCGATATAATAATATATTTAATAATAACAAATTTATTAGTAAAAAGAATTTACGATTTAATGTGTCAGTGCACAAGATGTAGGTCATACATAAAATAACTGAAGGATTAATATCTAAAAGACAAAGGGCACGATCTAATGATGCCTAACAATAGTACGGACAATCTTCAGTCACTTTTAACACATGAGTTCAAGATACTCCATGTGAGCCGTTTCGCTGCGTCAAAGATAATTAGATTCTTTAATAATAAAGTTAAACATGAGATGTCATGGTTTGAACCAAATTAATAATAGAATTGAAAGTAGGAGATTATCATTACGATATCTTCAAATCTGTCAATAGCTGGAATTAAACTAATATCTTCTGTTACTCTTTGGAAAACTTCGCTCAAGATGCGTTGTGTGAGCCGGGAACGGTCAAAACCAACTTTTGTCAGGGGCTGAAGGCCAACAGATATTACAGAAGAGTAAAGAAAATAAAGTTAGAATTTGTGTAATTATTACCTTAGAGTCTAAGATAAGGAAATCTCGTCGGCTCCTCATCCAACGGGAATTCTTATATGAGGGCAAACTGACAGATAGCGTAAATTAATAAACAAACATTAAATTTGTGAAAATTATTATGAATTCCAAAACCGGAATCTAATGTTTGTTTATTAATTTACGCTGTCAGTTTGCCTTCAGATAATAATTCCCGTTGGATGAGGAGCCGACGAGAATTCCTTATTCCTAACAATAAGGTAGTAATTACACAAATTCTTTATTTTCTTTACTTTTCTAACTTTATTTTCTTAACTCTTCTATAATATCTGCTGGCCTTTAGCCCCCGACAAAAGTTGGTCTTGACCATTCCCGTTACTTGCATCGACGTAGCGAACGGCTCATACAACGCATCTTGAGCAAAGTGTGCCAAAGAGTAACAGAAGATATGAGTGTAATTCCAGCTATTGACAGATTTGATGATATCGTAAAAATAATCTACTACTTTCAATTATAATATATTTAATAATACAGAGTTTTTCTATTGCTTTTAACTATTCATCAAATGAATTTCCATATTTGTCAAATAAATATCACGCATGTCAATGTTATATCAAAAGCTTTCCCTATTTATCAAATGACTTTCACGATATGTCAAATGCTTTTCCCTCTGTTGTACATTTTCATAATAACGCTGAGAAACGGCAACAAATCAGTTTATTATTAATTATTATACATAAAAATAAGGTAATACATAATCAACAAACAAGTATTATACTTTTAAGATAAAATTTCAATCTTTTCCAAACAATCACTCAAATATGTTTCCATATGGTGTATACAAGTATAAACTTGTTTGTTGATATATATATATATTACCTTAAAATATGTATTACCTTATTTTTATGTATAATAATTAATAATAAACTTATTTGTTGCCGTTTCTTAGCATTATTATGAAAATATACAACAGAGGGAAAAACATTTGACATATCGTGAAAGTCATTTGATAAATAGGGAAAGCTTTTGATATAACATTGACAAGCGTGAAATTTATTTGACAAATAGGGAAATTCATTTGATGAATAGTGAAAAGCAATAGTAAAACTCTGTAACTTGGTTTTCAAATAGTAAAATGATAAGTCATATATAAGGCTATACTCGGGTCGGAGAGAGAACGCATCTCGTCTCGACGAGTTTGGGATTATTCTGCGCATATCCCCATTTTATCTGGAGTGCGCGGTGTTTAGTTTTCCGTATTTGAAAAACTGACGCATATTTCTTAACTCAAACTAATCTGCGCGTACCTCGCTGCGTCCCTTGCCCCTCATACCTCGCCGCAGTACGAGTTAATTTGACAAGAAGTTTCAATCGCTATTTCTAGGGCTCGTGGAAGACTGGGAATTATAATCCTATAATGCCTAAATCAGTCCTTTTGTTCTCTGTTTTGTGTGTATGTGTATATAGAAGTGTGTGTATGTAGATATCGCACATCCTCTAAAAAAACTGTCGTAACACGCCGAAAACAAGTTTTGAGAAAAAAAGCAGATTTTAATTATTTTCCATAATAATGTTAAGGTGACTTTCAGGTTACAGATTTTTAGCTTTTTGCTCTTTTAATCAACAAAGGATTTATATCAAGCTATTTTCAGAATGTAAAAATATATTTATCCAGCAACATAATATGATCAACAAACTGACAGGCAGCGCCATACAACGCCACGCCTGGTGAGTTCTGTCGAACATCCCTTTGGACATGCCGATGTACATGGAACTCTTAAGAGAAAGAAACCTATGCACACTTCGGTGATGTAATGAGAATAAAATTACATTAATCATCATAATTCATCTGTACACGCGTTTCGAGATTTATCTCTCATCAGCACAGCTTTGATTTTATAAAGATAGAGATAAATTAAACCATTAAATGACCGGATTTTCTGAAAGAACTATGAATTTTTTATGAAAACTGCTTGGAATATCTTGAAGAATGGACAGTTCAATTGGAGGCTATAAAAATTTCATTGGGTGACACTAAAAAATGGAGATTTTATGGGAATGTGTGAAAAAATCTTATTTTATATAATACAGAACATTTAAAATAAGAAATGCAGAAATTTTCTAAAAAGCGGGACATTTTTAAAAATCGTCGGGACGCGGGACTATCCTCCAAAAAGCGAGACAGTCCCGCCAAAATCGGGACGTGTGGTAACTTTAGTTAAGGAATAGATTATTGTATGTGAAGGATGCCATTATTATAGTCGTGTGTAAAAGTATCCAAATCGTGCGTAAAAGTCCAATGTAAATCAAATGGAGTTTCATTTTTATACGATTTCTGCTTGTTGTTACTATGGCAACAACTTGCGTCACTAAACAGAAAACATAGATGTAGTGAAAATATTTTTTTTATTTTTTACGTTTATTTAAATTGAATTAATTTTTATTAATTTTTAATTGAATTATTTTGAATCAAGAAGTTTCGGTCTCTCAGTCTGAATTTATCTGGTTCTAACATAACTTAACCTAACCATAACCTAATCTAGATTAAAGCTAGGTTATCGTAGATTACATCGACAGCTACCAAACAGTGTTCCCGTCACTGTGCGTTTTTACTGGTTAGCATTTTTTCCACAGAGGCGCTGAACATTCTAATCTTATTGTGTCAGTGATTTGAAGTATGTTGTCTGTCAAAATTACAATTTTTAATCGGTAAGAAACAATTATTTTTTTGTAGATTCAACAGTATTTTAACTTGCTTCGTATATAAAATAATGACAAGTATAGTAAGTACATGTTGTCATACATAGTATGACAAGTATAGTAAGTATGACACACGTGTGTGAAAGGCTTTTGTGCAATCATTGCGATTAAACCACTCGCCTGCGGCTCGTGCTTTAAACTTCGCAACTCATGCACAAAAGCCCACTTGTATCATAAACTACCACTTCACACACTTGTATCATAAACTACTATTATGAATGAAATGGAATATTTTAATTTTAATTAAAAAAAAAACCCAAAATGTGACATTCTATTGTAACATAATTTATGAAATGAAACAGCATTTTTTCACACTACAATACAAACCTAATATGACTGTGTTTTTATCTGTTTTCTTATTTTGTGTTACGACAGTTTTTTAGAGGATGTGAGAAATATTTCTGCGTTTTTTTAAGAAAATTATAATCTCGATAACCCGACACATATGGGACCAGACAACTGCCCGATTATCAGAATGGGCGGTGGGAGGAAAGAGCGCGAGCGGTCTCTAGACCTCCGGATTACTGAAAATGTCGTCCGATTAACAAACGGCCGAATTACCGAGATTATACTGTACAATATTCTGCCGTTGCTTAATCGGACAACACGTTCAGTAATCCGGCGGTCTGGAGACCGCTCGCGCGCTTCCCTCCCGCCACTCTTTCTGATAATCCGCCGGTTGTCTACTGTACAGTATAATCTCGGTAATTCTTTTAATAATAAAAATTCTTTAAATAATTTTTCTCAAAATTTAGAAATTTATGCAGAAAATAAAAATTTTGACACATGTAAAGTAGGTAAATTTTTTTTCAAAATTTTGAAATTTATACAAAAAATTGAAATTCACAAAATAGTTTTGGAAAAATTTGAATTTACAAATTTGCAAAATTGATTGTTTGAAAATTATGACACACTCAACATTGGTAATTTTTTTCTCAAAATTTTGAAATTCATGCTGAAAATTGAAATTTACAAAGATGTTTTTGGAAAAAAATTGAATTTGCAAAATTGATTGTTTCGAAATTTGCAAATTACGACACATTCAAAATTTGAAATTTTTTTCTCAAAATTTAGAAATTTATGCAGAAAATTGAAATTTACAAAATAGTTTTACTTTTGTACTTATTTAATTTTATTTTATCATTTGTTTCTTAGGTACTCAAGTATTAACGCCACCACCGCTACATATTGGATCGAGAGTTCGTGCTGCCGCGCGTATGTTGGCTTGATTTATCTGTCAGCTTCGTGGCGGGCAACCTAATCTAGCCGGGGTTAAAAAATAAAGTGTTTTGAGTTTTAAAAATGTTTCGATTTTAAATAAAATGTTTTATTTTATGATTTATCATAAAAATTTTAGGTGCAGATTGGCGGCATTTAAAAATGTAGCGGTGGCGGCGTTAATACGTAAGTACCGTGTCTTATTTGAGTTTGGTATTTAAATTATGACTCGTTAGCTCAACACCAATCCAATTTGTTACATCTGACAGGGTTTTCGAAAGGATAAGGATTTATATATTTTCGCGCCAATTTTAATAAATCGGTATATTTAATTCAACATTTGAATCGATTTCGGCACCGATTAACAGAAGGGTGTATCGACTTGGGCCGAAATCGCGCGATTTACTTATCAATTTACTTCTCGAATTTATATTATTGTGAGAGTATGCTTCGAGCGTGAGAAGCGAAAAAGACAAGAATCAAAAAGAAAAGACACGTGCACGCATCTTTAAGTTTATCGTTTTAAGTCAAGTTAACCAGGGGTGTAATCACGAGCCGAAAGGGCTGAAGCGGTATCCAACGTCTGGAAGACAACAATTTTAGGGGAATCCCACCACTTATTATCACCATTTCCTCCCTTAAAAAAGGCGCCGGAAGGACGATCACACGTGGCGGAGACGCGAGCAATCCTAACAGGTAAGTGATTAGACCAGCCCTGTTTTAAAACTGGAAAATTTGATTTTCGTGAGACACGGTCCAAACAATTAATTTCAAAAAATTCCGGTGGTGGCGTTAATACGTAAGTACTGTTTCTTATCTGAGTTTGGTATTCAAATTATGACTCGATAGCTCAACACCAATCCAATTTGTTACATCTGACAGGGTTTTCGGAAGAATAAGGATTTATAAATAAGCCTGCAAATCCTTTAATTCAAGTTACTAATTAATATCAAAGCAATTAAGTATTTATCAATTAATATTAATTACTATCACAACAAAAATCACCAGATTGTATTGTTTTATGTATATTTGCAATAGACCTTTTCATAGTTGAAATTTTTTTAAGCGCATGCGTCAATTTACGCCATGTTTCGGGCAAAAAGTGTCCGAACTTTTTTGACGTATAACCAGTGAAAATAACAAAATATGCCCGAAACTTTCATATTCCCGCCTCTTAAACTACGAACGCGCATGCGCTTAACTAACTGAAAGATGGTCTATTAAACTTGCGTGCATAGAAATCGGCGCACTTTAAACTTTTGACATTATCCATTTTTTTACATTATCAAGAAAAATGTTCGTTTGAAAGACAATTAAATATGCTGTGGTATGAGTTCAAATTTATTCCGAATGCTTATCGTTTATAGGCGCAGCAACCGGTTAACAAAAACGAACGTATGTATGTGGTGGTTATAACGTGAAAAACAAACTTTTGGAAGATTGTAATTATTTACAATTTTAATTTAAATAAGTCGACAAACGAGTGTCAATTTATCTTCGCAAAACAAGCCCATAATTATTTATTTACGAATCTACAAAAGCGCTTGTTAAAACTTTTTCCATAAAACTTGTTCATTTATTTCAGTTTATTAAAGCTCAACATCTAAAGTGAAAAATTTCGTACAAAGCAACAAAAATCTCGAATTTTCACAGTTTCTTGCAGACTGTTTCGCTTAGATTTGAATGGCCTTTTGAACGCCAAAATTTAAATTCAAAGAATAGTCTTTATCTAAACTTCTATGTATGCGTAATAGTAATCACAATGTAGATTATATTACGAATCTACAAAAGCGCTTGTTAAAACTTTTTCCATAAGACTTGTTCAATTACTTCAGATTATTAAAGCTCGACAACTTAAATGAAAAATTTTGTACAAAGCTACAAAAATTTCAAAGATTCAAAACAGTTTCTTGCACGCTGTGTCGCTTAAATTTGAATGGCCTTTTGAACGCCAAAATTTTAAATTCAAAGAATGGTCTTTATCTATGCTTCTATTTATGTGTAATAGTAAAAACAATGTAGATTATATTACGAATCTACAAAAGCGCTTGTTAAAACTTTTTCCATAAAACTTGTTCATTTACTTCAGTTTATTAAAGCCCGAGTGGCCATCCACTCTTGCAATACATGTTAATATTTAGATGCATTAACGCACATTACTTTACATTCCTTAGCATTACGTAAGTATTACACCACAGTACACAAAGTACTCTTGCAGTCCATGACTTACTCTTGCATTCCCTGAATTATGTTCACATTATATTCGCATTACGGCCGCATTTCGGCCACATTAGCTCCCCATTACACCCGCATGAGCTCACAATGTGCCTCGTCATGTGCCGTACTGCAGTAGGACAGTGTAGGAGCTCACTGTCCTACTGCAACCTAACCTAACCTAAACTCCTCATAATAGAAAGAAGCCGATGCCATTTGAAATAAAGTGAAATTGGTTTAAAATTAGTTAGTATAATATTATAAGTCCTATGAAGTTAGCTACCGAATTTGGAAAAATGTAATATTACATCGGAGTTTCTGGTAGATATCAAATAGTTGTAGAGTACTTTGTACAAAATTTCGCGCAATAGTTCTGTTTGCAGTTTTCGGTAGAATTCGTAGAGTTCTATCGAAAATCCTAATAATTGTAAAAATCCAAATTTTTCTGTAAAGTTAAAAAAGTTGAAAGGATTTTCAAAAAATTGAGCTTAACCGATGCGACGAAGTAAAAAAGAAAAAGAAAAACAACCGCGCAATAGTTCTGTTTGAAGTTCTTGGTAGAACTCTTATGCCCGCTCCAGACTCTCGCGGAGTAACTTCGGCGAGGATCCTCGCCGAAGTTGTTCGAGGCGAGGAACTACACGGAGTAGGCATCCACACTCTCGCCTTACTTCGCGAGGACCTCAGTGCCATGACCGACATCGAACAGGTAGTAGCTGCTACTTACTGCAGCTATTTCTGCTTTTAATTATTATTATGTTATCCCAATAACTGATCCCAAATAACTGGCTCCCTTTGAAAAGCTTCAATAGACTAAATTAAAGACTAAACTAAACTAACTAAAGACTAAATTAAAGAACGAGTAAACACGAGAGTGTAGACGTGATACTCTCCCTTCCTCGTACTCGCGCCTCGTGTCCCTTTGACTCGGGTACGAAAAACCGCTTCATGAAGCGAAGTTGGCCAAGGCGAGGCGAGGAAACACAAGGCGAGGCGAGTAACCTGACCACACTCTCGTTCCTCGCTCAACTCCGTGCTACTTCGCGAGAGTCTGGAGCGGGCATTACCGTTCTGTCTTCGAAAATCCTTAATAAAATATAAATAATCCTAATAAAATTTTTCTGTAAAGTTAAAAATTAGAAAGACATGCGAAAAATTAAACTTCACCGATGTGACGAAGGTTAAAAAAAATCGGGGCGTCCGGGCGGCGTTTTAAATGTTTCTGCTTTGTCGGCGAATAGATTTGTTTTCCGCCGAGCTTGTAGTAAATACTTTTAGTTAGTAAATTTTAGTTAGAAAATGTGCATTTTTTTTACAGTAAACCAACGAATTCACATAGGAACAGAACTGTTGCGCCACTTCTTTTTGCATTTCATTGCTGAACTCGAACTTTATTAGTGAACTTTTTTTCGAATATCTTTCCAATATTTGACTTCACAGAAAAATGTTACAAGGATTTTCGATAGAACCCTAATGCCCGCTCCACACTCTCGCGAAGTAGCACGGTGTTGAGCGAGGAACGAGAGTGTGGTCAGGTTACTCGGTCCGACTTGTGCTTCCTCGCCTCGCCTTGGCTAACTTCGCTTCATGAAGCGGTTTTTCGTACCCGAGTCAAAGGGACACGAGGCGCGAGTACGAGGAAGGGAGAGTATCACGTCCACACTCTCGTGTTTACTCGTCCTTTCCTATATATTATACACACAAATAGTTGCAGCAGCAGCTACCACCTGTTCGGTGTCAGTCATGGCACTGAGGTCCTCGCGAAGTAAGGCGAGAGTGTAGATGCCTCCTCCGTCTAGTTCCTCGCCTCGAACAACTTCGGCGAGGATCCTCGCCGAAGTTACTCCGCGAGTGTGGAGCGGGCATAAGAGTTCGACCGGGGAATGCAAATAGAACTATTGCACGATTTTTTTTTCTTCACTTCGCCGCATCGGTGTAGTTTAATTTTTCAATTATCTTAAAATATCTTTTCAATTTTTAAGTTTGCAGAAAAATGTTGTAAGGATTTTCGATAGAACTCTAGGAGATCTATCAGGAACTGCAAACATAACTGTTGCGCGATTTTTTAAATTTTGATTCAAAACCATGGGTCCCTTATTATTGAAAATATCTATTGAACCAAGGTTTTGATCAAAAAATGTCAAAGGGATCTTCGATAGAACTCGTAGGGTGCTATTTAGATCCGCGAAAAGAACTGTTTTTGCATTTTTTGCAAATTGAGAATTTTTGCAGAATTTTTTGCAAATTTGATCAAGTACTCCAGAACTATGGTCGAGGTGCAGTAATATTTAAAAAACGCACAGTTTTTCTAAAAAGTGTTGCTAGCTCATTTTTTTTATGTTCCATTTTTTAGTACTCTAGAACTATTTCATATCTACCAGGAACTCCTATGTAATATCATATTTTTGCAAATTCGGTTGCTAACTTCACAGGACTGTGACACATGATTTAATATTGATAAGCAATACAAAAATGTGAAAAGTAGTTTAGAGTAATTTTGTTATTGTATTTCAATCTAATTTCAATAAATGTATAAAAATTCAACACACTTGTTATTTAATGACGATACTACTAACGTGTGATGTCTTCTTCATTACTAGCACTCCTATCTTACAGGTTGCACATAGTAATAACAAGTAAATATACTCTAACGTTCAGTGCATTAGAAATTATTTAATTATTTAAAATGTAAATATTTCAAATTTCCTTCCTTTACGTGGCATTACTTTGCAGTACCTAAGCATTTTAAAAAATATCTGACATTATTACGCATTACGCTTGTGATATCTCCCAGTACTTCACATTAGCAAAGTTTTTTAAAATTATCATAATTACGTGACATTATTACGCATTACGCTAGTAATTTCTTCGAGTACCTCGAATTACAAAAAAAAAAATCAGGATAATTGCGAATACATTGCAACATTACAGGGAGTGGATGACCCCTCGTTAAAGCCCGACATCTTAATTGAAATATTTTGTACAAAGCTACAAAAATCTCGAATTTTCAAAACAGTTTCTTGCCGGTTGTGTCGCTTAAAATTCAATGGTCTTTTGAACGCCAAAATTTAAATTCAAAGAATAGTCTTTATATTTATCTTTGCTTGTAATAGTAATCACAATATAGATTATATTATGGATGTAATAATGCGTATTTAATGAAAATGTATGTTATCGACATGTCTTGTTAACAATGCACAAATGTCATAATCAGCTGTAATAATGAAAACGTAATTGAATCCGTTTCAATTTATTCAGTGCAAAGTTCAAATATAAATACGAAAAAGTCATAATTTATGAAAAACGAATTCGCCTCGCCTGTGTTTACCTAGTAAATTGAATGTTTTTAATAAAAATGTTTCCGAGTCTGTTTATTTTTTCTTGTTGTTTTAAATGTTAATTTGATATGTTTTAAAATATTCTGCGGGGCGTAATGGAAATTCGTCGGAATTAAAATGAATGAATTCCATATTTTCTCTGTGCAATCCCCGTCCGCTGTTACATAAACATTAATTACATAAAATGTTTCGGAGTAATTAAAATTTATATATTGCGTAATGTGGGTGCCGGGAAAAATGTGTGTTCGGTTCGTTCGTTTCGTTCAAATTGTTACAAAATTACCGAATCGAATTTACACATCGAATATTGTGCAGCAACGATACAATACCAATATTATAAATTATTAAATGATTTTTCAACGAAAAAAAAAACATTAAAATTACTTACTAATTTCTGGGTTTCATTTCACATTTCACATTCTTTTATTCATCTTGGAAACAATCTTCTCAAAACAAAATAACTGTACAGTTTTGTCTGTCTAGGCTTGTCTATCTAGTCCTGTCTGTCAGGTCATTGTCTGTCTAGTCATGTTTGTTTAGTCATGTCTATCTAGTCCTGTCTGTCCAGTCTAGGCAGCTTGGTCTTGTCTATCTAGCCCTGTCTGTCTAGTCTTGTCTAGCACTTCATCGTGCGACTACACGGCAACAACACTGCACTTAAACTGAACGCTCTCGCCTTAAATTAAAAACGCAATCATTTTGTATGCATACGTTTGTCACCCAGTTAAACGTTTGAATTAGTTAAAAACTAATTTTTAATATGAGTTTAAATTGATCCCGGAATGCTTATCGTTTATAGGCGTAGCAACCAGTCAACGAAAACGAACGTATTTATGTGGTGGTTATAACGAGAAAAACAAACTTGTGGAAGATATTTACAATTTTAATTTAAATAAGTCGACGTGTTAACCAAACGAGTCACAATTTATTTACTATAAAACTAAAGTTTTAAACTTGAAGTTTAGGAAAAATATTGAAACATTTTATACCAAAAAATATTTTTTATTACTCATGCGCGAAAAGTACTTCTTGACGTAGATTTTTTAATACGAAAAATGTCACATCTCGTTGTATTTCCAGATAACTTGGGATATTTTAAACGATATTTTAACAGATTGTCTCTTGTTTTAGTAGCAATTGAAATTTTAATTAGAACCTATAATGGAAATTTGGTTACGAAAAAATTTTCCTTGCCATTTAATTCTCTGATAAAACTTTTTTTGTGCTTTTAAAAGAAGTAATGGTAAGATAACCATTTGAAAGTTGTTTTAACTGTTATGGTAATATGGTATGAATGATAATGGTAATAACTTATAACTTGTTTTTTAATATCATTAAATATAAATCGTTGCGTGAAACTATTGACTTGTGGTCTAGTAAATTGTGTCTCATAACGTTGAAAACAATTGAACCGGAAGTTGGCGGTGCGAGTCATAGTTTCCGATTTAGCGTACGTGAGCTGAAGGCATATCAAGGGTGGGACTTTCTTTAGGGAACAGACCGCAGAGTTTGGTAATGGAATACTGTAAGGGAATTTATTGTGGGAGTAGGTATAATGAAAATTTAAGGTGGGAAAGGGCAAGTAAAGTGTGTCAAGTTCTAAATGTATTATTGATTGAACTTTACGAAAAATATTGTAACATATATTTCTTCAAAAAAATATATATATATATATATATATATGTACCTATTTTTATGTTATTTATCATATATTTACTAGAGTTTTTTGTCCGTTAATCGTGACTATCTCACAGGAATGATGCTTTAATAATATTTTTATTACTCATGCGTGCGAAGTACTTCCTGACGCACGTTTTTTAATACGAGAAATGCCATTTTGCATTGTCTTTCCACATAGCCTGGGTAACGCACGCAAAAATTCAATATCGCTAGGTTACATTAAAATGAACAAATAAATAAAAATAAAATGAACACAATCAAGACCGCGATTTTAAAAAAGTGACGTGATGTGTCAGAAATTGTTTTCATTACAAAATAATAATAAAAAATAAGGCAAACGTTTTAAAATGAGTGTAAATTATGGAGATACCGGTGATTGAGGAGAGTTCTTATGACGAATCAACACCACCGGAGACAATTGAAAAAGCAAATTCTTCATTTTTGAATTCATTTTTTTTTTGATGGCCTCTGGATTCCAAACATGTAAGATACATCCCCTCGCATGATTAATAAAAAATATTGTTTGTAACACGGGCAAAATTATTAATTTCTCTCTCGAGCGAATGTGCTCACATTGTTCCTGCGCACAATTTCACTCTCGCAAAAAATTGAACATAACTTTTCGCCCTAGTTACAAAATATACTATTCTGTTCAAATGCTTATTTTTATGTTATTTATCATATATTTACTAAAGTTTTTGTCGGTTAGTAGTGACTATCTCACAGGATTGATGTTTTGATAAAATTTTTCACAAATAATTATTGATAATATATGCAAACAGACTCAGTAAGTAGTAAAGTTGTTAAAACTAATTTTGCAAAGTTTCAACTGCGTAGTCAGTATGTTTGGATGATAATCAAGTCTGTTCCTGTGCGACTTCATTGAGTGTTTAATCCCTTATTGAACTGTTCTGATTTCAAGGTCGTGGTGTAATAGTTTGTTATGAACCACAGGACTGAAACCTCTGGAATATTTACAAGTTTGAATTGGAGGCTGTGCCCCAGAGTTGAACTCCGTAAGTTCACTTTGGATTAAGAATACATTTGAATAACAGCAGCTTGTTTGTCAGTGACAGCTGTGATTTTTTGCCGAGCCACCAGTACATTTTCCTTAGTTGGATTCCTTGTGCTTTTCGTTTTGTGAATATATGTTTTTTTCCGGATTAGAGGACGATCCAAATGAAGTCCAAGGTATCTGACTTCAATTGTTTGGGGAATCTGTACTCTATTGAGATGACAACTGTGCCTTCTTCTTAGGATGCCTTCTCTCTACGGAGGTTGTCTATCATCAGGTCAATACGTATTTTGTATGTTGTGGCTCTAAATAAGTCGATTGAGCTACGTTTAAACCAGTCTCGTAGGTTTCTCAGCCAAGATATTCGTTTTCTTCCTATGCATCTTTTCCCGCTTATTTACCCCTGTATTATCAACCTCAACATTTCATATTTTTGGCCTCGCATAATTTGTCCTAGCTACTCTAGTTTTCTTTTCTGGTTTTTGAACGTTAGTTCTATTTCTTTTCCCATTCGGTTCAATCCTTCCATATTCGTTATCTTATCGGTCCACGGGATCTTCAGCATTCGTCGATATACCCAGAGCGATATACCCCAAAAGCTTCAGTTTTCTTCATGTTTTGTTTTTTCTACGTCAAACAGCGCACATTGCGTAAGTTTTGTTGTTGTAAGTTCTTGTTTTTAGATCTAAGTTCTTGTTTGAAAGGAGTGAAGTGAAGTATTCGTCCATTTATTTCCACTCTGTGGTCATTTTCTTCATTTATTATTGTACCTAAGTATTAGTACGTTGCCACTCTGTCAATGATTCTGTTGTTGATAGTAATTGAAGGGTACAGGGGAAAAACCACACCTAGATTCGTTTTGAGAAAAACGAAATTTAAAGTTAGGGCTAAAGTTGGGACTTTCTAACATTGTTTCTTCCCTGAATATCCATTTTATAATGTCAGTTTTATAGGGACTAAAGTGCTTTTCCCAAATCTTATACAGTGGAACTTAAAGTACACTTCTTATACTAACATATGGCAGCACCTGATAATATTGACAAAAATGGACTTCCGTGGGTTTTCCCCTATGCCCTTCAATTGTATTTCTATTGTTATTGTTCTGCTTGCTTATTACCATATATTTGGTTTTCTTGTGATTTATTGTGATTCCATATTCGTTACTGTATCTGTTTTTTGTGTTCCACGCTTGTTTGTAGGCATCATCTGGCTCATTGTCATAATTACAGTGTCATCTGCATATCTGATATTTATTGTTCATGACTTTTCTATTCATCACCTGTTGTGCTGGCTGTTGTGTTGGCTAGGGCGTGCTCGAATATTTCTTCTGAGTATAAACAGTGTCGGTGAATGAATGAATGCAGATATTTATTTCTTCTGAGGTTTATTGTTCTATTGTGATTGCGGCTCTCTGATTACAGTATAGTGTTTGTATTACATTTATAATTTTATCTACGACCACTATTGTAAATGCCTATTATTGTACAGTTCGTGGACTATACATCATAACATCACAATGTAAATACATCATAACACACACGTATGTAACAGTCCGCGATTAATGATAAGTAATGATTGATAACACATACGTGCGTTTTCTTTACGATTCGTTGATTGGTTGAGAGCTGCTACTATGTGGTCATACGTTCAGCGCCCCCCGTACCACAATTCAAACTAACGGAAATTGACATTACATTGGGTTGCCTATATCTACGAGCACTTTTATTCCAGTTTAACCCAAAAAAAAAACCATTAAGAATGTATTTCTTTTCATTTCTATCAAGTTAAATAATATCGAGTAATAATAAAAGTTATATCTGAAAATGTTTGTTTTGAAACAACTGTTTGTTTATTATACTGTTAAATAATGTAACATAACCTATTAAGAAATAAATTTGTTACATCAAACATATTTTTCTTCAGAAACAAATTAGTGTGGTCGTAGATAAAGTACGTACGTATGTAAGTAAAACATAACTCGAGTTGTAATGCAATTACGTACTCTCGGACTTACGCAACGTAACTGTTCCGCTCCGACGTAATATGCTTCCTACAACTCTAGTTACGTAATAGACTATTATCGTCAATTTCTTTATCTGTAAGTATGGAAATGAGTTTTTGGTGACGTACTTTATAGAAAGTCTTTTCGTAATCAATGAAACATATATGCATTTCTACGTTCAAATCCCGACATCTTTATATCATTACGTTAGCCGCAAAGAGTGCCTCACGCGTCACATGCCATTTCTAAACCCAAATTGAGTTTGGCCAATATTTTCCTCTAGTTTTTTATATATTCTCTTATGGATCACCTTGATAAATACTTTTAGGGTTTGGCTCATTAGGCTCAGTGTTCGGTGTTCTGAGTATTCTTTTATATGTTGTTTTTGCTACACAGTTTCAACTTTGCCTACAAAGTTTCAACTTTGTAGGCAAATATTTGGGCACAGTTAGTAAATTAAAATTTTACAAATTCTAAGAAAACTTGGCGAATCTAGAATGTGTGCAAATTGGCATAATTTTACAAAATTTGCAACGTTTTTTAGTTTCATTATTAAGAACAAATTTGAAATTCAAAAACAAAGATTCAATTTTTTAGACAAATATTTAGCAAATTGATTTTACAAATTTAAAGAAACTTGAAAACTTGGCAAGTTTAGAATGTTTGCAAATCGACATAATTTAATGACATTTTCAACGTCTCTTAGTTTTATTATTAAGAACAAATTTGCAAAGTCTCAACTTTTTTGGCAAATATTTGCAATAGTTAGCAAATCAACTTTTACAAATTTGAAGAAACTTGAAAACTTGGCGAGTCTAGAATATTTGCAACTTGGCATAATTTAATGATATTTGCAACATTTATTATTTTGATTGTCAATAACAAATTTGCAAAGTTTGTTTTCTAGTTAAATATTTGGCAAAATTAGTGAATTAAATTTTACAAATTTCAAGAAACTAGAAAACGTGGCAATTCTAAAAGGTTAAAATTTAGCGTAATTTAGTGAAATTTGCAACGTTTCTTAGGTTTATTATTAGCAACAAATTTACAAAGTTTCAAGCTTCTAGGCAAATATTTGCAGAAGTTAATGAAAATGAATTTTACAAATTTCAAGAAGCTAGAAAACTTGGCGAGTCTAGAATGTTTGAAAGTTCGAATAATTTAATGAAATTTGCAAAGTTTCTTAGTTTCATTGTTAAGAACAAATATTTGCAAAAGTTGGCAAATTAACTTTTACAAATTTCAAGAAATTTTAATAATTGGCGAGTCTAGAATGTTTGAAAATTGGCATAAATTAATGAAATTTGCAACGTTTCTTAGTTTGATTGTCAACAACAAATTTGTAAAGTTTCAGTTGTCTAGGCAAATATTTGGCAAAGTTAGTGAATTAAATTTGCAAAGTTTCTTAGTTTCATTGTTAAGAACAAATTTGAAAAGTTTCAACTTTTTAGGCAAATATTTGCAAAAGTTAGCTAATTATCATTTACAAATTTCAAGAAACTTGAAAACTTGGCGAGTTTAGAATGTTTGCAAATTGGAATTATTTAATGAAATTTAAAAAGTTTCTTAGTTTCATGTTTAGCAACAAATTTGCAAAGTTTCAACTTTTTAGGCAAATATTTGCAAAAGTTAGTTGTTGGCGCCAATTTTAATAAATCTGTATTTTTAATTCAACATTTGAATCGATTTCGGCACCAATTAACAGAAGAGGAAAGGTGTATAGACCTGGGCCGAAATCGCGCGATTTACTTATCAATTTACTTCGCGAATTTATATTATTCGGAGAGTATGCTTCGAGCGTGACAAGCGAAAAGACAAGAATCGAGGTGCGAACCGAGCTCGACCGACACGTGCACGCATCTTTAAGTTTATCGTTTTAAGCCAAGCTAACCAGGTGTGTAATCACGAGCCCAAAGGGCTGAAGCGGCATCCAACGTCTGGAAGACACCAATTTTAAGGGCTCCCTCCACACATAATCCCCATTTACCCCACAGGTTAGTGATTAGACTAGCCCTGTTTCAAACGGGAAAATTTGATTTTCGTGAGACACGGTTCAAACAAATTAAATATTTAAAACTTCAAAAAACTTGGCGAGTCTAGAATGTTTGAAAACTGGCTTAATTTAATGAAATTTGCAACGTTTCTTAGTTTCATTATTTAGAACAAATTGGCAAAGTTTCAACTTTGTAGGCAAGTATTTGCAGAAGTTGGCTAATTAAATCTTTCAAATGACAAATTTCAAGGAACCTGAAAACTTGGTGAGTCTAGAATGTTTGCAAATTGGCATAATTTAATGAAATTTCCAATGTATATTAGTTTCATTATTAAGAATAAATTTGCAAAGTTTCAACTTTTTAGGAAAATATTTGCAAAAGTTAGCAAACTAACTTTTAAAAATTTCAAGGAATTTGAAAACTTCGCGAATCGAGAATGTTTGCAAATTGGAATAATTTAATGAAATTTTCAAAGTTCCTTAGGTTCATTGTTAACAACAAATTTGCAAAGTTTCAACTTACTAAGCAAATCTTTGCAAAAGTTAGCAAATTAACTTTTACAAATATCAAGAAACTTGAAAACTTGGCGAGTTTAGAATGTTTGAAAATTGGCTAAATTTAATGAAATCTGCAAGGTTTCTTAGTTTCATATTTAGCAACAAATTTGCAAAGTTTCAACTTTTTAGGCAAATATTTGCAGTCAGTAAATTACATTTTAAAAAACTTGGCAAGTCTAGAATGTTTGCTAATTGGCATAATTTAATGAAATTCGCAACGTTTCTTCGTTTTATTGTTAACAACAAATTTGCAAAATTTCAACATTTTAGGCAAGTTAGTAAATCAAATTTAAAAAATTTCATAGAAATTTGGTGAGTCTAAAATGTTTGCAAAGTGGCATAATTTAATGAAATTTGCAACGTTTATTAGTTTGATTGTCAGTAACAAATTTGCGAAGTTTCAGTTTCCTAGGCAAATATTTGGCAAAAGTAGTGAATGAAATTTTACAAATTTTAAGAAACTAGAAAACGTGGCAATTCTAACGTGGCAGTTTTAAAATTAACGTAATTTAATGAAATTTGCAACGTTTCTTAGTTTAATTGTTAACAATAAATTTGCAAAGTTTCAACTCATTAGGCAAATTTTTGCAAAAGTTAGCAAATTAACTTTTAAAAATTTCAAGGAACTTGAAAACGCCGAGAGTCGAGAAAAGAGTCGAGAATGTTTGCAAATTGGAATAATTTAATGAAATTTGCTAACTTCCTTAGGTTCATTGTTAACAACAAATTTGCAAATTTTCAACTTTCTAGGCAAATCCTTGCAAAAGTTAGCAAATTAACTTTTACAAATTTGAAGAAACTTGAAAACTTGGCGTGTTTAGAATGTTTGAAAATTGGCATAATTTAATGAAATTTGCAACGTTTCTTCGTTTTATTGTTAACAACAAATTTGCAAAGTTTCAAGTTTCTAGGCATTTATTTGCAAAAGTTAGCCAATTCAATTTTACATATTACAAGAAACTAGAAAACTTGGCGTGTCTAGAATGTTTGCAAATTGGCATAATTTAATGAAATTTGCAAGGTTTCTTAGTTTCATGTTTAGCAACAAATTTGCAAAGTTTCAACTTTATGGCAAATATTTGCAATGTTAGTAAATTAAATTTTAAAAATTTCAAAAAACTTGGCGAGTCTAGAATGTTTGCAAATTGGCAAAATTTAATGAAATTTGCAACGTTTCTTCGTTTTACTATTAACAACAAATTTGCAAAGTTTCAACTTTCTAGGCATTTATTTGCCAACGTTAGCCAATTAAATTTTACAAATGACAAGAAACTAGAAAACTTGGCGAGTCTAAAATGTTTGCAACGTATCTTAGTTTCATTATTAAGAACAAATTTATAAAGTTTCAGCTTTTTAGCCAAGTATTTGCAAAAGTTACTAAATTAAATTTTAAAAATTTCAAAAAACTTGGCCAAATGTTTTTTTCGTCTTAGAATGTTTGCAAATTATATATATAATAATTATATGAAATATAATTTAATGAAATTTGCAAGGTTTCTTAGTTTCATGTTTAGCAACAAATTTGCAAAATATCAACTTTTTAGGCAAATATTTGCAAAAGTTAGTAAATAAAATTATTATTTATTATATTAGTGCAATTTAATGAAATTTGTAACATTTCTTAGGTTCATTGTTAACAACAAATTATTTGCAAAGTTCTAATTTTCTAGGCAAATATTTGCCAGAGTTACCAAATTAAATTGTATAAATTTCAAGAAAATTGTAAATTGTGGAATTTGTAAAAATATAAATATTTTGATATTCAACTAAATTGCTAGTATTTTATGAAATCCTCTTTTGTACTTGTTAATATACATTATACATTGATTTAAAGATTTATATTGTAACGATTTAGAATTTGTTTGTTATAAACACAATATTAATCGAAAACTAATCAATTGGAAAAATGATATTTGTCTCTAAATTATTACTAATTTAAAAAACATATATTTTATGTAATATATTTATAATTGAATAAATATTTTCAATGCTCATCAAAATAAGTTGCTTGTACTTGTAACGTGTTTGTATCAATTATTAAATTAAACCTTGTTCCATTTGAATACTTTTCAACCGAATTATTCAAGGGATAAATCAATAAAGTTTTCTTGTGGTTGAAATAAAACCTGAAAATGAGAACATCTGTGCAAATGAACTAAAGTAAGGAAATGTTTACATCTAGGTGAACACGTAGAGAGAGAAATAGTAAATTGATTTTGGTGAGTTTGATCCTGGAAACATGAAAGGGTATGAACATGCAGCATGTAATCTACACTCAACGTCTACATCTAAAAATACAGTTAGCATGCTCTAACAGAAACTACTGGTAGAAAACATTGCGGATGCTCACTGAGAATGATGAGCAAGCAGACGAGGATGGCGGCTAAGGCGCCCATGCTGAGCTTAAGCGTCTGTCCTTCTTGTATGAGCTCGCAGTTTTCGCCCCAGAAGCCGTCGGGACATATGCAGCGATAACGCAGCCGCGGCTCCTGGTTGATGCAAGTACCACCATTAAGACACGGCAAGTCCTGACATTCGTCCTTGTCCATACAGTCCTTGCTATCTGGCGACATGACGCGACCCTCGCCGCAACTAACCATTCGTAGTTTATTAATTAACATGCATCGTAATCAACATTTCTCTAATTATCAATTTGGTTGTAATGTGTGTTTGTTTAAACTGGTTTGGTATATTAGTATATTATGTTGTTGCTGTTGTACTTGTCTGGTCACGGAATAAATTATAAAATATAAACAAACAACACAAATACTTAAAAATAATACCCCAAAGTTGATTTTTCTTTTGAATGTAAAAGGAATTAACGGTGTGGGTGGTTAAAATATATATTGAAAATCGATATATTCAAGGATTGAAAACAACCAGAAATTTCCAAGAGAAATAACAAAACGTTTGTTAGAAAGACCGTGTTGTAGATAGCCTTTTATTACAATTTGTGGCAATAAAGATTCTTTTTATGATATCAATATCAAAATAGGGAATTGGTAAAACTATACTACCATAGGTAATAAAATAAACTTAATAAAGTTGGAACGCAGCCTGAATATATAAATATATTCAACCTTTCCGGAGCTCTATAACACTACAGAGCTCAGAGTAACTTAGTGTTATAGAGCTCCGTAAAGGTTGAATATATTGATATATTCAGGCTGTGTTCGGACTTTATTAAGTTTAATTTAAAAATGAATTTATTTTACATAAACAAAACATTTGACGCTTGAATTATTATTATTTTCCCTTTCAGTAAATTTCTTTGTTTCTGTTTAAGAAATCCTCGTCGTCAAATCACTTCAAAAAGAACGGAAAATTATTAAATCATTTCCGCTGTTTTTTTTTTTGAATGCAAATTAAAAAGCGCGCTCACTTTCGCTCGTTCGTTTTATTATTTTTTCAAGGGGACGGACACTGAGGACCTCTCGAGCTTTCCAAACACTTTTATGGAGGATTCCCTCGTAAAAAACAATAAAACAAGTCCATAAGCGCATCGCATTAAATCTCCCTCTTCATACAAGGCGTAAAAACGATTATCATTTTTTTTTCGGTCTGTCCAACCCTTAATCCGCCTCACAATTTATAGACTACACAAAATGTATAAATTCTCTTTTAACTTTGTAATTCTAAATTTACATGACAGCCGAGATTTGTGTTTGCATCTCTATTATAGTCTCCTCCATTTAGATTTTGCTGAAACAATCTTGTTTCTGTGGTCAATTGTTTTAGTCTGCATGGTTTATTAAGTTTCAAATGAAAGAAAGATAACCTTGCTCTATTTACTCCTTAGTTAAGAAGTTTGAGAAGCACGGTTTTGTTTTAGTCTAGCGATCGCGCGGTGTACCACCGGTGGTACACGCCGGCGTTAACGTGTTAAGTTATTAATAATATTTATTTTGAGTTTTGTTTAAATTGCAATCTTGTTTCGGTGGTTTATTGTCTGCGTCTGCATAGTTTGGAGTGTAATAAAGATAACCTTGTTCTAGTTTCTCTTTAGTTAACAAGTTTGAGTTCAATATTTATTTTGAGTTTAGTTTAAACTGAACTGGTGGAAAATAAATAGGAAAGATTTGTGTTGGAATCTTTTTACTTTTATTTCGGGTTGTTTACTCTTTCCGTGAGCAAGTTGGGGAACTTTTAGAAAACGAGTCTCGCCCGGTCACGTCTTTTCCCAATCAATTGATTTATTCGACGCAATGGCATGCATCATTTATTAGAAAAACTTCAGATCGCTTTTCCGCAGATAAAACCAATTTTTGTTCATTAATAGCAAAGGTTTTCCAGAAATCTATAAATTGGGCATACTCTACAATTTCATGCCAAATTCTAATCTCAGAAGAATATTTGATGCCGACGAATGCTCCTACGCTTTTCCAAAGGAAAACTTATTAGTTTAAACGAATGGGAATATGAAAACTTAATTACTCAGCTTATTAAACATTTATTTCAAAGTCTTTAAGTCGCAAAGTCTTAATAGTTTTGTCTCTCCAAGCTTGTTTTGAAAATCTAATTTTATTTGTTCAGTCTAATTCTCGCAACATTTTTTTTTCCAAAATTATTATCTTCTATACCCGAACCGACGAGAGAATGCAGCTGTACTGCGCCGAGGTATGAAGGCGCGCCGAGGTACGCGCAGCTTAGTTTGAGTTAAGAAATATCCGTCAGTTTTTCCAACACAGACAACTAAACACCGAGCACTCGAAATAATGTGGGGGTATGCGCAGAACAATGCTCAACTCGCGCTACCCCACGATACAAGAGCTTACACTGAAGAAGGACGAATACCATACCGTGCTCAAAAGAAGGTTACAAGTTTCAGACGAACTAGACATCGAGAAACTCAACGCTACTCCACGATACAAGAGCTTACACTGAAGAAGGACGAATACCATACCGAGCTCAATAGAAGGTTACAAGTTGCAGACGGACTGGACATCGAAAAACTCAACGCTACTCCACGATACAAAAGCGCCGAGGTACGCGCAGCTTAGTTTGAGTTAAGAAATATCCGACAGTTTTTCAAACATAGACAACTAAACACTGCGCACTCGAAATAATGTAGGGGTATGTGCAGAACAATGCTCAACTCGCGCTACTCTACGATACAAGAGCTTACATTGAAGAAGGACGAATACCATACTGAGCTCAATAGAAGGTTACAAGCTGCAGACGGACTAGACATCGAGAAACTCAACACCACCCCACGATACAAGAGCTTATACTGAAGAAGGACGAATACCGTTCCGAGCTCAATAGAAGGTTACAACCTACAGACGGACTAGACATCGAGGAACTAGCCCAAAATATAGAAACAAGTATCCAAACAAGCCCAAAAAGTTATGCACCACCATAGCAAAAAAAAAAATAACGTATAACAAGCTGCATAAACTCTTCTCGTCTTGATTAGATCTAATGAAGACACGCAGCAATATGGTTAGAGGATCACACAGAAAGAAACCAACATAAAGATCAAAGGAGATACGCAAAGATATAAGAACCCATAACACAAAGACTATCCAGGAAACCATCGAACGGAACTGCAACATTAAGGTACTGAGATTTAACGTCAAATCTCACCAAAATCAAGCTACGAACAGCAAATGGCACAATACAATCCAACAAGGAAGCTTTACTTGAAGAAGTTGAGAATTTCTATACCAAACTCTACTCAACAACTAAGGCAGATAATGGCACAAGAGCCCATGTAACAAACGTGGCTTCGGAAGAAACACCCGATATTACCACAGAATAATTGGAGAGGGCAAACTAAGTAAGTGCCCAGCGACCGAGAAGATCACTGCAGAAATTTTAAAACTATGAGTCCAAGCACTACTGAACTCAATTACAGCCTTCTACAGCAAATGCTTACACGAAGGGAGAATACCTGGAAAGTGCCTAGAGGCTGAAGTTATACTAATATTCAAGAAAGTAGACATGACCAACATAGAGAACTACAGATCTTGGAGGTCCTGGGTGTGATCCGCAATATATGGTCACCAGCTGCTACATAGCCTCTCCACCCCACACTCGCCTACACGTGGTGCCCCTGTTACGTTGAGCAACCTGGTGGAAGGTTTGGGAAACCAATCCCAGCGGCAGACCAGATGAACCACCTTATATGCCTGATATGCTCTACCTTACGGATACGGCGGCGTACGGATCCGGAACGAATAATCGGATGGTTTTTTTTATCCAAACGGGAGTCTGACAGGAAGACATTGCTTCTCCACTGATTTTCAATGTGATTATGGACGCCTCAGTGGTCGTCCAATACGATGACGACAACTTCATTTCCGATCTGATGTTCGCAGATGATAGCGTTATATTTGCCAATATAGACGCCGATGCAACAGATATTCTCTATGACCGCCGAATCCTATGGACTGAAAATAAACGTGGACAAGACAAAAGTGTTGACGACCGATGGATCACAGGCCAATGTTCATCTTAAAGGCACTCAAATCGAAATGTGAAAGAATTCAAATTCTTGGTGCAAGAGAAGGAAGTGAAAACATTCACAACCGGATTGATCAGGCATCAGCAGCATTTGCGTCACTTAAATGGTGCATTTGGAAGAAGACAGACATATCCACTAATATCAAAATTAGTCTATTCCTGCCCTAGGTTTTCGCACAATCAATGCAGCAGAAAGCGCCTTCCCGTTTTAAGATCAGGCAGCATCGAGACATTTGTATGTTCTCAATTCCAATTCCTTGCTTCCACGCAAACTCCTCTGGCGCAAGCGATCACCCGACTGGAGGATACAACGATCAGCGCCGAAGAAGATATGGACAAAACATGTAGAAGACGACCTCAAGAATCAACGACTGGACCTCGATGAGGCCAGGAATATTGCCATTGATCGGAAAGTGTGGCAGAAAATCGCAAATGAAGCGAGAAATCCAAATAAGCGACGCTTATGTTGGCGGCACCAACATAAGCGTCCTCGACAATCGCCAGCTACGGATTAAAGAAGAAGAAGTGTCCAAAAAAGTTATTTATAACAAATTGAAAGATTTAATAAAATGCGAGCAATTCAGGTAAATATAGCAATTATACCTGCAACAAAATTCTAGCCGAGGCGAGGAAGGTAATAATTTATCATTTCTGAGAGAGTGGCGACTAATTGCACCCTTTAACGTAATTTTTCAAACTTACAATTTGCACAAATTTAGACAAACACAAATTACCAACTTTGAAGATTGTAGCTTTGCAAATGCGACTTTTGTGAATTTTTGAAGTTTGTAAATTTTTCTGTGCCTTTTGCAATTATGGATAAACCAATCGACGGATTTTGATGAAACTTGGTATGATTTGATACTCTTGCAAGATCTCACAAATTCCCAAATTTCAAAATTGTAGCATTGTAAATACGACTTTGGTGAAATTTGGAAATTTTTGTGCGCCTTTTGCAATTACAGGCAAACCAATCCACGGATTTTGATGAAACGTAGTATGATTTGATATTCTTACGAGTTCCCACAAATTGCCAAATTTCAAAATTGTAGCTTTGTAAATACGGCTTTTGTAAATTTTTTAAATTTATGTGCGCTTTTGAAATTACGGGCAAACCAATCAACGGATTTTGATAAAACGTGGTATGATTTGATATTCTTTCGAGATCTCACAAATTCACGAATTTCAAAATTGTTGCTTTGTAAATACGGCTTTCGTGAATTTTTGAAATTTGTAAATTTTGTAGCGTCTTTTGCAATTAAGGACAAATCAATTGAGGGATTTTAATGAAACTTGGTATGAATTGATATTCTTACAAGATATCACAAATTCCCAAATTTCAAAATTGTAGCTTTGTAAATACGGCTTTTGTGCATTTTTGAATTTTTTTTGCGCCTTTTGCAATTACTGACGAACCTTTGGACGGATTTTGATGAAACTTGGTACGATTTGATATTCTTGCGATATCTCACAAATTGCAGAATTTCAAAATTGTAGCTTTGTAAATACGGCTTATGTGAATTTTGGAAATTTTTATGCGCCTTTTGAAATTACTGGCAAACCAATCGATGGATTTTGATAAAACGTGGTATAATTTAATATTCTTACGAGATCTCACAAATTCCCAAATTTAAAAAATGTAGCTTTGTAAATACGGCTTTCGTGAATTTTTGAAATTTGTAAATTTTTGTGCCTTTTGCAATTACGGGCAAACCAATCGATGGATTTTGAACACGTCTTATATTTTACACCATTGATGTTGCACAAAAGTAGATTGAGAAACTTAAAAATTTATTTTAGAAAAGATAGTTTAACAATTTTAGAATGCATGCGTGAGAGTAACAGTTCGCGTGCCAATAAAATTTTCCTACGTGTCAGCTGTGGCACGCGTGCCATAGGTTCGCCACCACTGCTATAGGCAGTTGTCAATTGCCATTTTTGGTGTTTTTGTGTTTGGTTTTAAAGCGTGTGATTTAATTTCTTTACTTTATTTACGTATACTTTTAATCAACATGAATAAAGTTAAAAGAGATAGAAGTGGGAAGTTTTCTTTATATGAGAGGGTTTTGGTATCTCTTATGCAGAAATATCAAACTGTGCTTGAGAATAAACAAAGCGATGTTTCCACGTCGAAGAAGTAAGATGACGCATGGGAAAGCATCCAAAACGAATTCAATACTCTGGAGGCACATTCAGATCGACCAAAACATTGAAAATCAAGAATGAGGGCTTGAAACGTACGGTCAGAAAAAAATAGACCTTTTCATAGTTGAATTTCCTTTGTGTGCATGCTTCAATTTCCGCCTTGTTATTCTGGCACTTTTTGACGTATTGTTGTAATAAAAACCAGGACTGGACATCTGTGCCATTAGCACACATTCCAAAACGTGCCCTTTGTCCCACGTTTTGGATAAATGCAATAGTTTTATAGTTTGTCCAGAAACTAAGGGTTTTTATTACCTCGCTAAAATCTACCTCCCCCAAACATATTAGAAAACGTGCGAAGGCCTATAAAAACCTTACAGAGATTAACCAGAGGACCAGACATTTTCAGGGATTTAGAGAATTTAAGCCTCGATTGTTCATGGGAGGAGCCAAGAAAATTCAATCTCCCCCTTATTTGAATTATAGGGATGATTTAACCCCTCTTACAGATATATTATACTAGGAATGGTACAAATACCAGTCTCCAGTTGTCAGTAGGGAGTAAGAAGTAAGCGAAAAGAGAGTAGAGTGGTAAGCTATAAGTTCTTAAGTCTTAACTTATTTCGTTGTATTATTGTTTAATTAAATTGTTAAAACCAACTCGACTATTATTCGACAAACTACGTGCCTTGCGAATCCCGGTGAACATTACATTACAAGATCCCAAGATATTAAGATATATCTCAGAGTCCGAAGAATTGTTGGCCAGCAGTCCTTCCCTCTCAACATTGAAGTCGGCGGTGGTTCACACTATAACCCCCTTCACAACATTGGTGGCAGCCCCACAACATTGGTGGCAGCCCCACAACATTGGTGGCAGCCTCACAACAGTATAACCAGTGAAAATAACAAAATGTGACAGAGACTTTCATATTCCCGCCTTTTAAACATGGCGGGCGCGCATGCGCTTAACTAACCGTAAAAAGGTCTATACGTTCGGAACTTTAACGTGCCGGAGGTGGTAAGAACACAGCACCTCCGCTAGATAATGTGGAAGAGCAAATAAAAGATACGATTACATTAAGCACAGATGGTTTGTAAAGTATTTACGAGTCCGATATACTAACACAAACTGTAGAAAGTCTTATTCCTCTCGGTCTTATTACACAGCTTTGATAAATTTCATGATATATGTAACATATACGCTTCGAGCGCAATAGCACTAGCGCCAAAGGTGACGCATTTACGAACTTCATGACCAGTTAAGTCATTATTTAGCATTTATTTGTATATAGTGACATGTATTTTGCTAAATAAAACAGAGTTTTATTATTCTACATAAATCGTTTTCATCGCTTCAATTTTCTTCGGGTAACTAAACAAAAATAGCGACAAAATTTCCAAAAAAGTCGTCAAAATTTCGGTCGAAAAAATAAACCTTTTCGGTTTTTTGCAATTTTCTCAAAAACGGTAAACAGCAACGAAATCATTTTCGGTACATAGAAACTACTCGACAAGGGGAACAAGTCGATGTGTAAATTGTCCGTAACGATTCAATAATTCGTCGATAAATTTCAAACTGAAATTTACCCGATTCTCGATTTGCTAAGTACATATCTCGGAAACGGTTGCTGATAATTAAAAACGGATTGCGGCATCGTTTTCAGAAGGTCATTTTCCCATGGATACACTAAGATTGTTAGCGGGATATTCACGACTTTCTGAGATCTCCACTAGAGCGCCGAAATTTCATAAAAAATTCTTTAATTTTTGCAGGCGAAAGTGAACCGAAAGAGCTAGCGAAATATAATTTGCATATCTATAATCAGCAGCAAAAATGCTTTCAGAAACGTTTTTAAATTTTGCTGTGAGTCAAAAAATAACGATTTTGAAAAAATCGATTTTCTCGCATTTCGTCGTTTCCGCGGTCTAGACTTCCCGAGTCGATGGTATTTCTTAACTGAAAGCTTCCCAGGGAATATTATATACGTTCTCCTAATTTTGGGACGCTGAATCGATTGGCGGAGACTAGAAGTCTCTGTGGTGAGCGGTTCAAAAGTTATGACACCGTCTAATCAGTAGGAAATGTGCGATTGTGTACAGCGAAAAAATATATAAAATTTGTTTATTTGTAATTTTAGAACGAAATAAACTTGAAAACCGTTTTCAGCACATCGATTTCCTTCGTGTAACAAAAAAAAAACACGAAAAAAATTTGCAAAAAAATTTTCGACAAAAATTTTCCATCATTTCGTTCGGTCGAGTCGATAGTCGATGGTATTTCTTAACTGAAAGCTTCCTAGGGAATGTTATATATGTATTCCGACTAATTTTGGGACGCTGAATCGATTCGTGAAGACTAGAAGTCTCTGCGGTAAGCCGTTCAAAGGTTATGACAGCGTGAAATCTGCCGGAAATTCAATAAAGAATGTGTAAAAGAATTAAGTTGTATACAGACATTCTAATTTCTAAATTTGATTTAATTCATTTAGTCTCGGTCTTGTAGTACCGCTTTGATAAATGTGTAAATCTATTTTTTTTTGCACATGCCAACGAAAATACTGGAATGGCGAAATAAAACGGAGAAAAACTTTGCAAAAACATACGTTTTTCTCCCTCATTGTAGGAGATTTCGCTGACCGGGCAGTTATCAAGTGCAGTTTATATAAATCACCTTGGAGCAAGCAATTTTTACATCCTTGTAAGTTAGGAATTTATGTAGAAAAAACAACGTTTTCTTCAGCTGAACCGCACAAATTTTTCAGAAACTAATCAACATTTCTACAGCAAAACAAACAATTATATAGCAACGTTTCCAGACGATCGCTAAAGTAAATATTGAAATAAAATTCGCGTTTTCATTCTCGGGTATTTATTGAAAACTATATATTTATACCTTAACAGCCAGTAATATCAAAATTGAACCGTAAATTATATATTACAACGTTAATGTTTATCATAAACACAAACACATAAAATATTTCACAGCCCATTATGCTGCACCTAATATTGCAAACATCTAATCTTAATTATTTAAGCCAGCTAGTTAATTTAATTTAGGGGGCGGGGTACAATAGATCTATCGCAGTACAAGTCAACACCGAAATCTGTAATCTATCTAGTTAATTTAATTCCAAATAAATTGAGCTATATAGGCTATGACCTAAAACTTTGTTTGTCTAGTCTTAATTAGTTAATCTAGATATTTAAATTTATGCAAATTATTCTCTTTAGACATCGACAACATTTGTTTAGTTTTAAAAATATCCTTTTAGACAATCCAGATCATTGGTTTTAATGTCGGATGATTTTGGGGACTAATTAATTCGTTAATTCAATATTTTCCAAACAGATTAATTAAAAACGTCGCTTTAATTGAAGCCGCCATAAATATTATTCGGCGCAAACACAAAAATAACAAGTTTTGAAATCCGATTTGATATCGATTTGCGGACGGAATTAATTCGACTGTATTCAAATCAATGATTTAAATGCGATTTTACAAGATTTAAATCAACATATTACAGTCATTATTTTCCGAGAATTCACAAAATAATTAAAGCAGAATCTGTTTAATCAACCAGTAATTCGATTACTTCTATCTGATAATATCTAGTCGTAACAGAAGATGTTTAAAAACGCATAAACACGTTTAAAATCATATAATCGGTCTTGTATAGTCTTGCATGGTCTCGTCTAATCTTGTCTGTTCTTGTTTGGTCTTGTCTGTTCTCGTCTGGTTTTGTCTTGTTTTGCATGGGCTTGTCTGGTCTTGTGTGGTGTTGTCTAGTCTTGTCTGATCTTGACTGGTGTTGTCTGGTCTTGTACGATTTTGTCTGTTCTCGTATGGTTTTGTCTAGTCTTGTCTGGTCTTGTCTGTTCTTGTCTGCGCTTGTCCGGTCTCTTCTTGTTTGGTCTTGTCTGGTCTTGTCTATTCATATTTGATTTGGTTTGCTCTTTTCTGGTCTTGTCTGTTCTTATCTGGTCTTGTATGGTCTTGTTTTGTCTTGTCTATTCTTGTCTGGTTTTATTTGCTCTTTTCTGGTCATGTATGGTCTTGTCTGATCATGTATGGTCTTGTCTGGTCATGTATGGTCTTGTCTGGTCTTGTCTATTTTTGTCTGATTTTGTCTGCTCCTTTCTGGTCTTGTCTGGTCATGTATGGTCTTGTCTATTCTTGTCTGATTTTGTCTGCTCTTTTCTGGTCTTGTCTAGTCTTGTCTGGTCTTGTATGGTTTTGTCTGCTCTTGTATAATCTCGTGTAGTTTGATCTTGAATGTCTTGTTAGGACTTGCTTGGGATTGTCTGGTTTAGTCTTGTCTGATATAATCTAGACTTGTCTCCTCTTGTCTTTTAAAAATCCCTTCTAGTATTGTAAACAATTTATTACATTGTAAATGTGTGGTAGTTTATTTGCCTTGTTTTACAACTAATGTTAAAACGTAATACAAGGCTATAGTACAAAATTTGCGTATGTAGCTTAAACTGGATTATAGTTGGTGAAATTATTTGGAGTTTAAGCTCGAAGCTGAATATAAATATAAACGTTGCCGTTGTATCGTACTTGAAATACGAGAGTAAAAACAAACTTTAAAATTCTAGCTAATATATATCGCCCGAAAATGCTAATTAATCCACAGTCCAGTCGTTAATCCTAATGGTATACATCCAAGTTAAATAAATATTATCATTTTCTTGAAAGTTTCATAACATATTAATCAACGTTGTGACATAGATTGTGATTTTTTAAAGAAAATTTGCTTTGTTGCACAAAAAAGGGTCGCAAGTCAGCGCAAATGACTCCCGACCCTGTTTTTGTCAAAGCCCTTTTGTTTACTCTTCACAACATATTACACATACGATATTAATTATAATATGATTAGCTTAATGGATTTAAGCTATATATCAAGTATCTTGACTAATTACGAGATTAACAACCTCACAAATATAAAAGATTCTAAATTATTAACAATTCTTGATTGTAAAATCTGGAGTTTAACCGTTTTAGCGCCACGCAGCGCGATCGCGAAAATATCAAAGATTCTAATTTATTAACAATTCATGATTGTAAAACCTGGAGTTTAACCGTTTTAGCGCCACGCAGCGCTATCGCGCTGCTCGCGTACTGTGGTAATATTGTGTGATGTTTGGTCACGATCGTCAATTCGCAACGCGTTCGCCAGCGCTACCGCGCTGCATAGCACAATCCGACACGTATTTTTGCCGCTGGCACTAAAACGGTAAAATCTGAGTTTTAATGGAAGTTATATGTGCCAAAGAAAAGTACATAAAGAGAGCGTCTTTCTTTGCGACTTGTTAAAAATGTTTATTATTACTTATTTGCATTTAATTTCAGTTTTTGAAGAAAAATAATTCTTTATGCGGCAATAACTTTTGTTAAGTTCTCGCAATAAATTCCCTGGGCTGCATAAAAATGTTTATTCGTGGGAATTTATACGGCGTTTTTTTCGTCTTTAACTCACAACCTCGACATTGTTTTCAACTTCGTCTAGCGACATTACAAGAAGTGGAAAACAAAAAAACAAAAAACCGAGAAAACTCGAACGGCTTAAAAATTTAATGACTTTTTGAAATATACACGTTTCAGTTGGGATCGTACGATTCCTGTTCGAATCGAATATATTTAAATCGAGTCGGGTTCTTCTTTTTACTTGCATCTCGCGGAATAAGCTTGAAATTTTCAGACCGCACGTAATTTATCGATGCAAACTTTCAAGCGCAACTTTTCTTATTTTCAAATAAAATATAATCCTTTTAAAGTTAGATTAAATCCCTCCAGATTAAAAAGAAAAAGCCTTTCAAGCGAAAATGTCGTCTTCAAAATTCTCTATCAACAAAATAAATTTGTTTTGGTCTAGTTAATCGCTTAGTCTATTCTGGTAAATTCCGTCTTTTATGAACCGTTCCATCCTCCATTCATAAATTACAGTTCCGTTCATGTTTGCAGATACATTCATTTACAGACCCATTTATTTACAAACTCGTTCATGTCACAGGCGTTTTCCCTTCTGCACGATCGTTCAATAATATTAGCCAGTTCTTCGAGCCAGTTCAATTTAACCCGTTCATTCACACGACTTCATTTGATGACTTCATTCATTCTTTTCAAATTAGAATAACATTTCAAGTGATTTTTTTTACAAAATCTACAAAATAACTTTCTTTTTGTCTAATTAATTGTATAGCCTATTCTGGTAAACTCGTTCTTTTATTAATCGTTCATGTTTCGTCCATTGAATTCTTTCTTCCAAAAGCATAGGAGGACCAGGTACTAGAGTACATTAAGAATCTAAAGATTAGAGGCATGGAGGGGCAAGATTTTAGATCGAGCCATGTGGAGAAAATCAAAACAGGAGAGGCGACTGGACACAGTAAAAACAGGACAGATGAACGTGGAGTAACTCACCAAACGACAGGAGTTTTAAGACCTGGTGGGTATAACGAGCGGTTGCAATCCCGAGGGGTGTATAACCTTGTATATATCTTTCGTCCATAATTTGCAGATTCGTTCATTTTGCAGATCTATTCATTTACAGAACCGTTCATATTAGAAGCGCCTTCCCTTCAGCACGACCGTTCAATAATATTAAGACCGGAAAGCATCGTTCTTTTTTCAACCCGTTCATTCACATCACCGAATACTATTGTTCTCAAATTAGAAAAACATTTCAAGTGAATTTAAATTTATTATTTTCAATAAAGACCCTTATTATTATTATTATATGTTGAAAATTCTCTTTCAAAAAAATAACTGTCTGCTAGTCTAATTACTTGTTTGGCCTATTCTGGCAAACTAGTTCTTTTATGAACCGTCCATCTTTCGTTCATAATTTACAGATCCGTTCATTGTTGGAGATCCATTCATGTATATAACCGTTCAGATCCATTCATTTACAGACCCCTTCATATTATAAGCGTATTCCCTTCAGCACGGTCGTTCAATAATACTAAGACCGGAAAGCAACGTTCTTTTTTCATCCCGCTCATTCACACCACCGAACACTATTGTTCTTGAATTAGAAAAACATTTCAAGTGAATTCGTTTCCCCCAAAATTCTCTTAAAAAAAAAATAACTGTCTTTTAGTCTAATTACTTGTTTGGCCTATTTTCGTTCTTTTATGAACCGTTCACCTTTCATTCATAATTTACAGATCCGTTCATTATTGTAGATCCATTCATTTATTTACCCGTTCAGATCCATTCATTTACAGACCCGTTCATGTCACAGGCGTCTTCCCTTCTGTTCAATAATATCAAGACCGGAAAGCAACTTTCTTTTTTGCTCCCGTCCAATTTAACCCGTTCATTCTCAGGACTGATTACTAGTCAGCATTCTTCTCGGATTAAAAGAAAAGGGAATTCAAGAGTAAATTTCTGCTCCAAAAGAACTTTATTTAAGTCTTATTCATTGTTTAGCCCATTCTGGTAAAGTCGTTCGTTCATGAACTGTTCATAATATAGTTCAGATCTATTTATTTACAGACCCGTTCAGATCTATTTATTTATAGACCCGTTCAGATCTATTCATTTACAGACCCGTGCAGATCTATTCATTTACAGACGAGTTGAAATCCATTTATTTACACACCCGTTAATATCACATGCCCTTCTGCATGCAATTCCCTTCTGCAAGCTCGGTCAATAACCTGAAGGCCGGAAAGCAACGTTCTTTTTTGATCTAGTTCAATTTAACCCGTTCATTCACACGACTAGTTTATTCTTCTCAGACTAACTGAATATTATAATCGATTTTAGATTATAAATCTGTTTTCTAGACAATATTACAAACTCGTTTACAGACTTCATTAGTTCTATTTTTAATCACATAAACATTTTATAACTCTAATTTAACTATTAGATCTTTAAGGAACGAAAGTCCTTACATTTTAATTGTTTATCTAAAATTACAGTAAAATATGAAAAATAGAACTATTTGAGTTTAGTTGTTCTTGTGTTGCTTCATAGATTGTATTTAGTTAGCCCTATCTACATTTTTTAATCAAAATTACAAAATTTGAACATTTAATTTACTAATCTTTTTTTTTTTCTTTGAGAAGAGGGTTCTCCATCCGAGCCCTTCATTAACTTGACAGTCTATTCAATGCATTATTTATTTGGGGTGGTTTCATTTTAAGATCAAAACCCACTTCTTACTTTAAAACTTCTCTGATTGGTCGTCGAACTCTTTGTCTTGGATGTTCAACATTAAGCTGTTGCCACGAAGATATACTTTGTTTTGAAAATTGGATATAGTTCTCGAAATATTTTGTAATCTTCAATTTAAAAAAAAAACTGGATTTCGGCTAATTGCTTTTCCTAAGATATTGGCTGCTTCGGATCTCCCTCGGCCTGGACAATCTTCTGCTGTGCCACCTGCTTGGCCTCCACATCAGCTATGCACTCCTTACCGAAGGATAATTCAGTGATCAAGACAACATCTAGAATGAAGTTGAAATCCCTTGCCAATTCCACGAACTCACGACGCACCAACAACAAAATCTGTTGTCTTTGTGTGATTAGCTGGACGGCGTTGAATTTGGCGACGATGGATTTGAGGACTTCATTGCAGATCGAGAGAAGAACTTTCTTGTCGTAGTCAAGGTCCAGCTGCCGGACAATATTCTGCTGGCGCTCCTGCTTGGCCTTCTCCACGATAAAGGCGGCCCTCTTGCTGCACCACTTGCTTGGCTGTGTACTCCTTACCGAAGGATAATTCAGTGATCAAGACATCATCTAAAATATTGTTAAAGTCCTTTGCCCGTTCAACCAACTCACGGCGCACCAACAACGAAATTTGTTGTGTTTGTGTAATTATCTGGGCCGCGTTGAATTTGGAGACGATGGATTTGAGGACTTCATTGCATATGGAGGAAAGAACTTTCTAGTCGTGCTCAAGGCCCAGCTATCGGGCAATCTTCTGCTGTCGCTCCTGCTTGGCCTTCTCCACGATAAAGGCGACCATCTGGGCCTCTTGCTGTGCCACTTGCTTGGCTTCCACAGCAGCTGTGTACTCCTTACCGAAGGATAATTCAGTGATCGAGACATCATCTAGAATGAAGTTACAGTTCCTTGCCCGTACCACCAAGTAACGACGCACCAACAACGAAACCTGTTGTCTCTGTGTGATTAGCTGGGCGGCGTTGAATTTGGAAACGATGGATTTTAAGATTTCATTGCAGATCGAGGGAAGAACTTTCTCGTCGTGGTCAAGGCCCAGGTTACGAACAATCTTCTGCTGTCGCTCCTGCTTGGCCTTCTCCACGATAAAGGCAGCCTATTGCTGTGCCACCTGCTTTGCTTCCACAGTAGCTGTGTACTCCTTACCGAAGGATAATTCAGTGACCGAGACATCATCTAGAATAATGTTAAAGTCCCTTGCCCGTTCCACCAACACACGACGCACCGACAACGAAACCTGTTGTCTTTGCGTGATTAGCTGGACGGCGTTGAATTTGGCGACGATGGATTTTAGGACTTCATTGCAGATAGAGGGAAGAACTTTCTTGTCATGGTAAAGGCCCAGTTTTCGGACAATCTTCTGCTGTCGCTCCTGCCTGGCCTTCTCTATGATAAAGGCGGCCCTCTGAGTCTCTTGCTGTGCCATTTGCTTGGCTTCCACAGCAGCTGTGTACTCCTTACCGAAAGATAATTCGGTGATCGAGATATCATCTAGAATGAAGTCCCTTTCCCGTTCCACCAAGTCACGACGCACCAACAACGAAACCTGTTGTCTGTGTGTGATCAGTTGAGCCGCGTTGAATTTGGAGACGACGGATTTGAGGACTTCATTGCAAATGGAAGGAAGAAGTTTATAAACGTGGGCAAAACCCAACTGTAGTACATGTTGGATAGCGTCAGCTCGCGAGAGGTCACTGAGCGAGATGTTGACCATTTGCAAGTGTTTTGAGCCAGTGGACGAGAAGACTTTCGTAGGTCTCGATTTGATGTCGCAGATAATGGTATATTGGAACTAAGGCAGTCGGAAGTGCAAGCCTTCTTTTAAGAATGTGTAGATTTTATTTTATTATGTGTAGATTTCTTTTTGCACGCCACCAAACATGAACATGATTGCTCTGTGACCGCCTTCAACTGTGTACACGGACTTTGAGACTCCGTAGGCGAGCGAGCGAGCGAGCAGCTTGAGCTCGATATCAAGCCCCAGTGGATCCCCTTCCTGGACTTTTCGGCCAATTTCTTTCGTCTAATTTGGAGACGACGGATATGAGGACTTCATTGCAAATCGAGGGAAGAACTTTCTAGTCGTAATCAGGGCCCAGCTTTCGGACAATTTTCTGCTGTCGCTCCTGCTTGGCCTCTTCGACGATAAAGACCGTCCTCTGGGCCTCTAGCTGTGCCACTTTATTGGCTTCCTCAGTAGCTGTGTACTCCTTACCAAAGGATAACTGATTTACCGAGACATCATCTAGAATAATGTTAAAATCCCTTGCCCGTTCCACCAAGTCACGACGCACCAACAACGAAACCTGTTGACTTTGTGTGATAAGTTGGGCTACGTTGAATTTGGAGACGGATTTGAGGTTTAATCGTCGTTAAAAGTTTATCGTCGTAGCCAAAGCCCAACTGTCGTACATGTTGGATAGCGTCAGCTCGGGAGAGGTCCGTGAGCAAGTGTTTTGAGCCAGTGGGCGAGGAGACCTTCCTAGATCTCGATTTGATGTCGCAGATAATGGCACACTGGAACCAAGGCCTTGGAAGTGCCTTATGTGTAAATTTCTTTTTGCACGCCACCTAACATGAACGTGATCGCTCTGTGATCGCCTGTGAAAAGTGTACATGGACATTGAGACTCCGTAGGCGAGCGAGCGAGCAGCTTGAGCCCAAAGTCAAGCCCCAGTGGGCCCCCTTCCTGAACTTTTCGGACAATTTTTTTCGTTGAATTTGGAGACGACGGATATGATGACTTCATTGCAAATCGAAGGAAGAAGTTTCTCGTCGTAGTCAAAGCCCAACTGTCGGTACATGTTGGGAAGCGTCTGCTCGCGAGATGTAGATCATTTGCAAGTCTTTTGAGCCAGTGGGCGAGGAGACCTTCGTAGGTCTCGATTTGATGTCGTAGATAATGGGATATTGGAACCAAGGCAGTCGGAAATGCAAGCCTTGTCTGTAAATTTCTTTTTGCAAGCCACCTAACATGAACATGATTGCTCTTGTGAGCGTCTTCAGCCGTGTACATGGAATTTGAGGCTCTTTAGATAAGCGAGCGAGCGAGCAGCTTGAGCCCAATGCCAAGCCACCAGGCCCCCTTTCTGGACTTTTGAGCCAATTTCTGCAATATTTCCTCTGGCCGGGGCAACGTGATATCACATACGAAGGTGGCAGAAGATTTGCATTTAATCAAATATAATAAACTATAATATAATATAAACGTAATTTCTGACTTGTTTTTAATCTAAACTGTTATTCATAATTGACTGACGATAGGTATTGATGTTTTGTTGCGAATCTGTTGGTTTTATTTCCAGACGGTTTAATCAATGCAGTTTCTAGAACTAGAACGTTTTGGCAACAACAACGTGGAAAATGATTTGATGCGGCGAGTTTTCGAAATTAGCGTGAAAACGCCGGAAACACGAATTGTTTACGTTAATGAATGTGATTTCGACAAAGGTAATAAAATCGATGAATCCATTGAATTTCCAACGTTTCATTAAATAAATTAATTAAACATTACAAAAGATATTATTATTCCATCAACGGGAAATACGGGAAATTTCGCGCTAAATCGCGATATGGAGTTAAATTAAGTTCATTTGCACATAATAAACATAATTTAATTAAACAATGTTTGCTATCAATAATTTGTCTCTCATCAGTGCAGCTTTGCTTTTATTAATAACATTAAATAACTGAAAAATTTCACAAAGCTGCACTGATGAGAGATAAATGTCGAAACGCGACTGCAGACTCACTAAAGGTCTTGATCTTAAAAATAATGTTATTTTTATGGTTTTTGTTGAGTGACACAAAGGTGGACTGAAAGCTATTATATAACTGACAAATTTCACATGAGTTTTGTTTTGGTAGTCCTAAAAAGACTCAGTAATGTTATAGAGCTCCGGAAAGGTTGAATATACTTATATATTCAGGCTGTGTTCCGACTTTATTAAGTTTATATGCGAGGGGTCATTCACTCCCTGAAATATTGCAATGCATTCGCAATTATCCAGATTTTTTGGTAATTCGAGGTACTCTAAGAAATTACTAGCGTACTGCGTAATAATGTCACTTAATTATGCTAATTCTTTGCTAATGTGAAGTACTGGGAGAAATCACAAGCGTAATAATGTCAGATATTTAAACCGAAATCTGTGATTTTGACGCCGAATACATGCGTAAATCGTTGCCGCGTATGTTAAAACAATGTCTAAACTAGGAGACAGTAGTGGATTTTCCAGATGGCTGAGTAGGCTGGAGCCTAGGGAGGAAAATTTGCGGCCAACATTTTTTTAATGTCTTACAAAAATTAAAAAGATTCATTTTTATATACCTTAATGTAAATGTTATTAGCTCCACACAAACAATTCAGCATGTAATATGCTTCACCATTTATTGTTAAAGCGGCGATACAAAGCGGCGATACAAACGAAAAAGCCGCCTAAAAGAAAAGCCGCCTCTGTTGATTGAGTCATGGAATTTCTTATACTTACGTATTATTTTTTCTTCGGTTGCGTGCTATATAGAGCGAAAAATTAAAAGTTCAGTGATCCGAATATAATCATCCGAGTATGTTTTTGGAACTGTTAGCTGAATTCAATTATTTTTTAGCGAGTCATGTTGAATATCTAAAGCTGCGATCACATGAGGCTGGTTTACCAGCCGCTGGTCGCTACTAGTCTAGCAGCGACAGCAACAGCATACGGAAGGGTTCACACAGTGTTGTGCAAATCAGAACAAAAAACAGCAAATCTGTATTATATAGTTTGGTCACTGTTTCCTACAAAATATCTTTACGTAGGAAAGAAGTGTTAAGGAAATTGTTAAGAAGTCTGTTGTGTTTTGTAATTCACTGTCACTATTTGTATAACTGGCTTCGCCTTCAGAAGAATAAATTTCTTCTGAATCATCATTCTTGTTTTTATTTTATATTTTATATTGATTTTAGATCTAATTCCTTTTACGCGTTGAATTGTATCTGATGAAATTGTATCTGATGATGATATTGTGTCTGCCAGATTTAGTACTGAACAAACAACATAAGGTTGATTTTCTTACTGTCAGAACTTTTTCTTTTATTTTTGTTTTTAGAAACGGATTGCATTCTCCAGTTTTTTCGGCAAAATCTTTTAAATCGAATACAGTTAGATTTTCAAAAATTTCTATTTCTTCGCGAATATTTCCCAGATCTTCAGAATTGATATTTGCAATTTCATGCGTATCTTCTGTTTCTTCTGAAGTATCAATTTCTTCATATGCAGCATAAAAATCGTTATGAGGTGGTACGCAAAACTGTTCTTCAAACACCATTCCTAACTCCTGCGCATTTGCAACTGCACTTTGTTTAGTTTCATCTAAGATAGATTAATTTCGTTTGTAAACGGCAGACTAATATCTGTTACTTCAGTCTTTTCTCTTGGAAAAATGAACTGATCACATAAACAATTAAGTTTTAATGAAAATGAGAAAATTCAATACTAGGGAGTTTACCTGAATCGGAAATAATGTCATTTATGCGCTGTATTCGTATGGTTCGGTTCAATATAACTAATAATTCGAAGCTTACAATTGAGTAGTAAGTGGATGTCATCGATCAGATTTGTATGAAATATTTTTCGCATGTTTGTCAATTAATGAACCACGGCAAAAATAATTTTCCAGAGTCTTTCCGCTGCGACACTTGTCTATCATGAGCATCATAGCGTGAGCGTTTATTTCAATGCATGTATATGTGTTTAAAGTGAACCATAACCAGCCGAATGATGAGCTAATGCGCGTGTAGTGGGGACGTAAGATGACCGTAATTCCAATAGAATGTGAATGTAATTCAGAGAATGCAAGAGTCATTCAAGGAATTCAAGAGTACTTTGTGTAATGTGGTTTAATACTTATGTACTGCTAAGGAATGCAAGTAATGAGCGGTAATGCATCTAAGTATTAACATGTATTGCAAGAGTATATGACCCCTCGAGGGACGTAATATGGGGGTAATGCGAATATAATGTGAACGTAATTCAGGGAATGCAAGAGTATATGACCCCTCGGGGGACGTAATATGGGCGTAATTCGAATATAATGTGAACGTAATTCAGGGAATGCAAGAGTAATTCAAGGAATGCAAACGTACTTTGTGTAATGTGGTATAATACTTAGGTACTGCTAAGGAATGCAAAGTAATGTGCGGTAATGCATCTAAATATTAACATGTATTGCAAGAGAGGATGGCCCCTCGTTTATATGATTATCTGTGACGTGGTATAGTTTTACCAATTCTAAGTTACTAATTAAGAATTACAAGCCTTGTTTAGAATAATGATATTACGATAGTATAAGCTTAACACAGCTCAAACTAATTCCTTCAGAATCAATTGGTCTTAAGCAGTATTGTTCATCTCGTCCAGTACCTTATAATATTATAGTTATTTTAGGTTCTATCTTATACAGTCTTGTCCAATCTTGTCTACATTTGAGATAAGAAAGGAATGTCCCGCACAAACTGGTCCAATTCTGTACAGTCTTTACCAGGCATCTCCAATTCTATCTGGACTTAGTCCTTACTTGGTTCTTGATCCTTATTTATTCATTCAACGGTACACAGTTATCACATTTTTTATCACGGATTCTGCGAGATTCGTCTACGATATAAACAGAATATATAATCATCCACCGAAAAATTTAAGTGCGCTAGTTCTTGTTTTTCCATACTAGACAAAATCTGACAACATCAGACAAGACAAGATAAGAGCAGATATTAATTATTGATGTGTATACACAATTCGCAACGATATTTACAGATAGCTTGTGATCCATCAATAATGGCGTCAATATTTATTGATCGCATTTTGACCAAAATCGTGGACATTTATGAATGTAAACGTAATTCAGGGAATGCAAGAATAATTCAAGGAATGCAAGAGTACTTTGTGTAATGTGGTGTAATACTAAGGTACTGCTAAGGAATGCAAAGTAATGTGCGGTAATGCATCTAAATATTAAAATGTATTGCAATAGAGGATGGCCCATCGTTTATAAGATTATCTGTAACGTGGTATGGTTTTACCAATTGTAAGTTACTAATTAAGAATTACCAGCCTTGTTTAGAATAACGATAATTACGATAGTATAAGCTTAACACAGCTCAAACTAATTTCTTCAGAATCAATTGGTCTTAAGCAGTATTGTTCATCTCGTCCAGTACCTTATAATATTATAGTTATTATAGGTTCTATCTTATACAGTCTTGTCCAATCTTGTCTACATTTGAGATAAGAAAGGAATGTCTCGCACAAACTGGTCCAATTTTGTACAGTCTTTACCAGGCATCTCCAATTCTATCTTGACTTATTCAGCTTAGTCCTTACTTGGCCCTTGATCCTTATTGATTCATTCAACGGTACACAGTTATCACATTTTTTATCACCGATTCTGCGAGATTTGTCTATGATATATAGAGCATATACGTGGTCTGTTAGAAAAGTATCCGACCTTATTTTTAATTTTGAAAATCTGATGAATTTGAATCAAGCGCGCTTGCATGAGCCGACCTTTAACCTTCGTGCTCATGCATGAATTTTTTCCCGCCTGTAGATAGCGTCAGTTGCTGTCGAGCAGTGTTCGAATAACGTAGTGTGTAGTGCTCTCGTCGGTTTTCCAATGCAAGTAAAAATCACCAAAGAGTACTATAGGGATGTCCTACGTGATGCTGTGCGGCGCAAGCGACTGGAGTTGTGGTCATCAGGAAATTGGACTCCAGCACGACAATGATCCAGCACATTCTGCGCACTTGGTTCACATTTTTTTAGCGAAAAGCAGACTCCTCTGGTTTGAAAGGCTCCTTACTCTCCTGCTATGTCCCCCTACGACTTCTGGCTATTCCCCAAAGTCAAGAGGCCATTGAAAGGAACGCGATTTCAGAAAAGAAAGGACATTATGGCTGCAACGACAGCCGAGCTAAAGTCGATTCCGAAAGAGGCTTTTTCCGAATGCTTCCAACAATGGCGCCAACGCTGGGAGAAATGTGTGCAGTCCCAAGGAGAATACCTTAAAGATAATTAGGTTTAAAATGCTCCAGGCATGCCCGTTTTTTTACCGGCTAAAGGTCGGATACTTTTCTAACAGACCACGTATAATCATCCACCGAAAAATTTAAGTGTGCTTGTTCTTGTTTTTCCATACTAGACAAGATCAGACAAGACCAGATAAGAGAAGACATTAACATGTTAGCTGCCACCTGTATAGCCGGCTGCCAATCGATATGGTTTCTACTGTGTCGAACGAAATATGCGGCAGCTAACGTGTTAATTATTGATGTGTAAACGCAATTCGCAACGATATATACAGATAACTTGTGATCCATCAATAATCGCGTCAATATTTATTGATTGCATTTTGATCAAAATCGTGGACATTTAGGACGTTTTTTTTTGTTTTGTGGATCATCGTAAGGGTAACATAAATTATAAGATAAAATAAAAAGATAAATAATAGGCGCGGGTTGATAAATATGACTACGATCTGTCTACGATGATGATATGTATACAATGATATGACTACGATGACTAATAAGACTAAGACTGCGATAATTATTGACTGTCTACTTGTACTGTAACCCTTGCCCTTGGGCATATATTTTTGAATAAAAACCAATTTTATTTTGTTATAAAAGACAGGCTATTATTGACTGAAATTTTTATATTGACTTTTAACGCGTTAAATGTCCACGACTATAAACTCCCATTGCTCTGACAATCAATAAATATTGACGTGCTTATTGATGGATCACAGACTTTTCGTAAATATCGTTGTTGACGCGTTTACACATCAATAATTATTGACAGGATCACGAAAATCGCGATATTTATTTATTAACTGTTAAATCATTTGCTAATAATTTTTCACGCGAATTTGCATTTAAAGCAACCAAAATCGCATTGTAACTTCAATCAATAAATATTGCTAATATTAATACTTACTTCTTTTATACCTTGTATAAAATCCAAATATATAGAGAAAATTGAAAACGCTATTGAAAATGAATCATAAAAACAGCTAGAATATTGAGATTAGATTTAAGTCTAGACAGATTTATATTTCATCATCTACAAAACGTTATGTTATTGGCAATATATTTGCCCCATCAAAAATCTGTTTATTATTCTACGTGTATAGAGTTTAATATGTAGTTAGAAAATTTATGTGGTGTAAAAGTAAATCCCTGTTTCACCAGGAAAATTCTTACTTACAGTTCATAAATCCTCTTAGAGAGAAGAAAAAAATATCTGCGCCACTTTTTTTAGATAACGCGGGACTTAATAATTTATGTAAAACGAATTAAATGCAAATTACATGCATCTGAAACACGCTAAAAAAGCTTTGCTGCATTTCAGACAAAATTTACTGGTTTTAGTTGAATTTTAATAGAACTAGCTTAATTTTATGCCTAAGTTTCATTTTAAGCCTAAAGGCACAAGATTCTGGATTGTTCTGTTATCTTAACTGTTTCATTTATAAAACTAAATGTGCAATTTAATCAATTTTAGACTAACAAATTTCTTAAGATTCTGTTTATATAAGGTATTTAGGTGTTTATATATAAAATACAAATCGGACTAATACTGATACAGATAGCTTGTAATCCATCAATAATCGCGTCAATATTTATTGATTGCATGTTGAAGTCGTGGACATTGAGACAAATATTGACGCGATTATTGATGGATCACAAGCTATCTGTAACAGAATTAGTCCAATTTGTATTTTATACTACTATATCAAAACCTAAATACCTTATATAAACAGGATCTTTCGAAATGTGTTAGTCTAAAATTGATTAAAGACAAGACAGTGTTAAGACACTGTTTTCTTAACGACAGAGATTTATTTATTTTTTGGTTTTGTGGATCATCGTAATGGTAACATATAGAGTATTTCACCGTGTATATAACACGATGAAACTTTTAAGTTTAACTTGTATACATTATCTGAATTGTGTTGTTAAATTGCTCCGCATAAAAGAAGACAAACAGCAGCCGGGAAAAAACAGCATAAACTTTTTGTCCGGGATTTTTTGCGGTCATACTGAATGTGTTACCACGCCGCTTCCGACCGAAGAATGTTTATTGTTTAGTTCTCCGCGCGCTGAACGTCCACGCGCCTCAGTAATTTAATGCCCTCCTGTATAATTTATGAAAGTGTGTGAGCTTAATTGGATTTTTTCCTCTCCTCTTCCTTCCGCAAAAACTTTCTGGCACGTTGTTTACATTTACATCCACAATTGTCTTTCCGCCGCATATTAAACTTCATTTGCCTCACTAGAGAACAATGTAATACACCATGGAGAAGATTAAATATTAAATCGACTAAATTGGGAAACGCGGGGACAAAGTTACGACTAATTTACAAGTCGGATCAACTCGACTAGATTAGATTTATAACCCACCTTTTTTACTACAGTATAATCTTGATAATCCGACACATGTGGGACCACACAACCGCCGGATTATCAAAAAAAAAATCCGGATATTCGGGACAAACAACTCAAAATGTTTGAATTGTCAACAATAATGGGATTATCGTAAAAAACTTAATTAAAAAGCAAATTACAAATTACAAATTAATGTAATACACAAAATGTTTGAATTGTCAACAATAATGGGATTATCATAAAAAACTAAATTAAAAAGCATATTACAAATTTATGTAATACATTAATGTGTCATGTTATTTTTTTTTGTTATGTAGTTATCAATGATGATGTAAAATTGAAAGATAAACATGTTGAGAATGTAATAAGCTAGACGAAGTCGATTTCTAAAATTACAAAATGTTTGTGGTCACATAATTAAGTTAAAATGTAAATTTTTACTGTTATTGAATACGTCAAATAAGTTATGCAAATTAGAGTAAATTTTGAAAAACCAATTTGTTTAAATTAATGTCAATCTGTTGATTCTTCTCTCGCATTCTCGAAATATATTTTTAATAATTAAAGGCGTATATTTTCCGGTTACTGAGCAAACAATTTATAGATAGCACGAGGAAATTGGGAAACGGAGATTTACGGCGCTGAAGGAAACGCAGCGGCAACACCACAAAACCGCCTAAAAGGGAAAGACAATTTACTCGATGCAATGATGCATTTACGATGACAACGAACATTTCAATGCAATCGACAAGAAAATGAAAAAAAAAATCAGAAAAACAGAAAATGGAAAAATGCAGAATAAACCCCTTGAATGAAATTAGGGCTGCGGACTTTTTACCTAGTGTAACTGTTGTTAATCGTCTTTGGCATGGTTTAACTAAGGTCGCAAAGCAACAATGAAGCTTCTACATTGCTAGTTTCAACAAATATTCGTGTTTTTGTTGAAAATAATTGTTGACATTTTCTACGTGACAAATAATAGACGCGAACGCTTCTGACTCGACGTTGCCATATTTAATTCTTTTAAAGAAAATTATTACCATGCATATATGTATATCAAATTATTCATATTATGCATATCAAAATATGGATACTTTTTTTAGGATATATTTTCGGTCTAGTCATAACGAAATTTACTTCAAAATTAATAAAAATTAAAAATTTAATTTATCTAAAGAAAAATAACAATTAAATAAGTTCATTAAGGTTTTATCCATTTTTTTAACAAAACTTGGACAAACAATTCAAAATTCGGAATTTTGTTAAAAAAATGGATAAAATCTTGCAGGAAATGTCCGGTCCAGTCTAAACATCTTTAGAATTCAAAAAAAATCTTAAAAATAAATTAGAATTTTGTCAAAAATAAAAACAGAAAAACGCTTACTATATTAATGTGCAATCTAGTCATCGGAATCCTCGTCCGTATCGCGATGATCACCAGGTCCTGGCTGGGATGCATGTGATCGTACATCTTACCAGCCATACGAAAAAAATCCAGAACGGGATCAAGCTGAAGCTCTCAGCACCGCTTTTGCAACATGTACCGGGTACGTGTTTTTTGATACGCTCAGATGACGTCATGGAAGATTTAGGTGCCCTCCAACTTGACTCTATGGAATTTGTATGTGCCCCGATATCGGGATCTTTAAAATGAGTCGAATGACAAACAATGAAATATTTGTAGCCAATGTCATTGAGAGCGCTATATGCTTTCCATCAGTCACTGATTATCGTTATACCCGGTTCTATCCACCACTCGATCAGAGGCAAAAAAGTTTCAGAGTTGCGTTTCTCGACGGCTACCAATAACATAACCATCGAAAAATCCACTGCCCTTCCGCTCTGTGACCCCGCTGATATTTGCGCCTTCCGAACTTACATTCATATAAATGAAGACCACATACGCCCGGCAACGCGTAATCTAACCTGGGTTAAACCAACGGTCCTTGCCACACTGTCCTATATTGGATCGAGAGTTCGCGCTGCCGCGCGTATGTTGTCTTGATTTATATTCAGCTTCGCGGTGGGCAACCTAATCTACCCTAGGTTAAACCAACGGTCCTTGCCACATTGACCTATATTGGATCGATAGTTCGCGTTGCCGCGCGTATGTGGTCTTGATTTATATGCCGCTTCGCGGTAGGTAACTTAATCTAACATGGGTAAAACCAACGGTCCTTGCTAGGGTTTGGGAATACCCGGTCTTTTTAGACTCGACAAGTCCGAGTCGAGCCGACGATTATTTTTCGGGTCCGGGTCGCGATAAATAACACGATTTTTCGTGTTCACTTGTCGTGACCTTGAACTTGTCGTTTAAGTAAAGTGGGACTTTTATAAACAAGGGATTTGGTGAATGTTAAATTCACCGAAGAGCGAAAGGGAGATGAAAGAAATGATGAAAACTCTACGGAGGTATGTGAGGAAGAAAAATATAGTAATGAATATTGAGAAAACGAAAATAATTGTCGGCTCGACTCGGACCCAGGTATTCCCAAACCCTATTCGTGCGGTTACGTAGACAGTAGGCCTTAGAGGCAGAAATGATTCACCCATTGCAGCCATGATGGTCACTGCGTCAGTGTCGCTGCGCTCGAATTGCGCCTCATACGTTTCCATAGTGCTTAATACTATCGCTATGTCGCCGCGTCAGTATCGCTGCGTTAGTGACGCCAGAGCCGTCAGGAAGTCTACCTTTAGGTTTGGTTAATTTACTGTTCTTAGAACTCTGCCCCTGCATAGATTTTTTAACTTAAACTTAATCTTTAGGTTAGTTATTTAATTATATACTTAGTTATTCAATTATATTAGATAGCATAACCTTATACTTCATAGCACAATGTTGCCAGAGATAACCTACATATGTTTAATAGTTTAAACGTTGAAATGGAATATGGCAATTGAATAAAATGTTGTAAAACCTTACTTTTGAAACACAATCAAAATTAATGGATTAAATCGATTTTCGAATAAAGCTACATATTTCACAGAGGCATATTAAAACGGTTAAATTGATTTGGCCGCAGTTTACATAAAATCTCCATTATAACCGCCGACGGAGTTAACAAACGAAATAAATATAACAGCGATTCGTTGATCGAATCAAAAAACTAGAAAACCCTTTTTGCGCCGACCGAACGGCTTTCAATCCGCATAAATCACATCGCCGAACGGAAATCGTAAATTCAAACCAGCAATTACACAAAAATAAAAAGCGTTTTGTAAATTGAAATTTGAAAACAATCGAATTACGAATTATTTATTTGCAGATGGAATAGTTTGCATTAAAGTTTGCGGTTTATGTGGATTAATAGGTACATATTGCATGCACAATTTATACTAGTATTAGGTGTGTGTATATAGAATGCCGTTCCAATAAAGCGCTAATATTGCGCTGGACCAAACCGGAATTGTTATCGTTGAGTACTCGACTATTTGATTGATAGTTCAATAACATCGTCAACAGGAAATGTACATTATTTCCCTAGTCTAGTTATACATGCAATCAATCTAAACATATAATGTTTATCTTATTGGACTATCCTTCTAAGATCAATAGTATAAACAAGTTAAAGCTTATATGGGATGCAAATGCGGGATATGTATATCTCAAAAACTGGAGATGTTAGAGATGTGAACCAATTTTCACATCTCTAACATCCCGCATTTAATTTTTTTTTTAATTTTTTGTTTAAATTTTTCTTTAAGAAAAACGGCCAAGTGCGAGTTGTGACTCGCGCACCGAGGGTTCCGTACAAACTTGTAAGTAAGGTATCTTTTTTTTGTGGAGGACATAGCTAGCACATTCAGTTAACTTGACAAGTGGCCCTCCTGAAATCACGACCATCTTAGTACCGCTGCAAGCATAACCTCAAGATGTCGCTGTCGTACGATGGAATTCTACCCTATATTTTATTACCATACATCCCACATTCACTATGAGTGTTTACGGGTTCTGGAACTTCACTATTTGTTTTTACTGCTCAATTTGGCCTTTATACCTATATACCCTGTATAAAGATGTACAGGGTATCTTTTTAAATTACGCGAATATTTTTATACTTACAAAAAGAAAACTTTATTTTAGTATTACATTTATTCACTAACTTATATTAAGATCTAACTATTTCTAGATCTAATATAAACTAATATATTAACTATTTCTAGATCTATTTCGATACTCTTAACATTCAGTTGTTCAATTGACAGCTTTTGGGCAATTGACTACCAAAAAATAAAAAACGTGATTTAAGTATATGTAGATTATAAAGAAAAATTAGACGAAATATAATATATACAGGATGTTACAGAATATAAACAAAGAAAATTCTGAATAAACAGCTTCGTGCCAACACATACTTTTCAACCTTCGGACCTAACCGCGGAGGACCTAACTGTATGCAACCCATATGCTTCTGGAGCCTGACAATACCACTACGACAACATTAGTGTATTTTCATAAGTTTCTAATAGTAAATTCGCATTTTTCTTGTAATTAAACTACATATTTACGGTTTTCAGAGTTTTCCCTTTACATGTGCTGTAAGACACCGCTTCTTGCCAAATTTCATGATTCTAGGTCAACGGGAAGTACCCTATAGGTTTTGATTCCCTTATGAAATCGCAAAATATGCAACATAAACGGTCATATCTTTTGATCGCGTTGACTTACACGTTTGATTTCATTTCACAGCTGAAGGAGACCGCAGACACGAGTATTTGATACAAATTTCAACTTGTTACCTCTACGCGTTCCTGAGAAAAATGGTCTTGACAGACAGACAGACAGAGAGACAGACAGACAGACAGACATGCAGACAGACAGACAGACAGACAGACAGACAGACAGACGGACAACAAAGTGATCCTATAAGGGTTCCGTTTTCGGTACGGAACCCTAAAAATGAAGAAATGTGGGTATTTCTCGAAAAATAATGCTCATTTGCAGCATACCAATTTATTAACATTATATTAAGTTTTGTATTTTTATGAAAATTTTTAAATTGATTTTAATTTTTTTTTTTGTTGAACAGAGAATCAAAATATGTGTAGATAATTGGAAAAAAATGCAATTCAATATCATTTACATACAGAAATGCGGAATGAAAAATATGCAAGGGAAACATGAAAACCGAACATCAATATTTTTCGTTCAACAATTCCAAGCGTTTTTTGTCAATTTCAAAATTAAAAAAGATATGTTTGATATACCACAATGTCGATGGCCCTACTGTGAAAAATCGAGATTAAATCTCCCCTTTGTGGCTTTTAAAATCAATCATTTTTTCAATAAAAGTCCTCCCTTGCCCACAGAATAAAATAAATAAGACGCAAAATCCGTAATTTATGGCATTTACATTCAAATGGAGATGTTAAAAATGCTATAATTTCCATAAGTGCATTTCCACACAGAAACAAAACTCCCACAATGAATTTCATTTATTAATACCTCATAATGAAAGATCTAAAAATCCTAACATAAACTTAATATTATAGAGCTACGAACAGATTGAATATAATTATATATTCAAGCTACATTTCTTCTTTTAATAAGTGCAGCTTCATTAATTTGAAATTAAAAATCTCTTATTAAAAGAAATATAGCTTGAATATATAAATATATTCAATCTGTTCGCAGCTCTATAATAGTAAGTCTTGTTAAGACTATGACCAATCTCATGTTGAAACAGTAAAAACCTAACCTCGCCAGTCATGCACGAGCTGTTCAAGGTAATGTAAGTGTATTCAAATTTATAATTCAAAAAAGCAAAGCTGCACTGATAAGAAATAAATCTCGAAACGCGTCTGCAGATTTCACTTAATTTAAATAGAAAGACATGATCTTAAAAAAACATATAAACATATGTAACATATAAAATCATTTCATGCCTCATTCACAAAAGGTTGAACGTATATGCAGAAGATATACTAGATGACTATCAATGTGGATTTCGACCTAACCGATCAACAACAGATCAAATACACCAAATGCGACTGCTGCTAGAAAAGGGACACGAACACAATTTTGACATACACTGCCTTCTCATTGATTTTCAACAAGCCTTCGATTCGGTCAATAGAAATAAGTTATACCTGAACTTAATACATATGGGCATACCAAAAAAGATTGTCAATCTAATTAAACTAACATTAGAAAGAACGTCAGCGGCAGTAGTAATACAAAACGATAAAACCGAAAAATTCGACATTACGTCTGGAGTCAGACAAGGTGATGCGCTATCCGCTCTACCTTTCAACCTAACATTACATGCGGCTATAGAAAAACTAAAGATAACGGGAAACTTAACATCAAAAAGTAGACAAATCGGAGCCTATGCAGATGACATAGTAATCACGGGGCGCATGGCAAATGCAGTAAATGACACATTTAAGGACCTCGAAAAAGAGGCAAGGAAAGTAGGACTGACAGTCAATCAAGAAAAAGAAAATATATGATGATGTCCAGAACTGCACCACAAAATGAAGATAGATACATAGTAGGCGACCACAGCTTTGAAAAAGTTAAAAATTTCACGTATTTGGGATCTCAACTAAATCAAACCAACGACGAGAGTGAAGAAATAAAGATACGAATATTAAAAGGAAATAGAACCTACTATGCGAACAGAAAACTACTTACCAGCAAACTACTAAGTCACAAATCCAAAATAACTATATATAAGTGCCTAATACGACCGGTAGTTACTTATGGCTGTGAAACATGGACCCTCCTTAAGAAAAGTGAGGAAGAACTAAAGACATTTGAAAGAAAAATATTAAGAAAAGTATATGGTCCGATAAGGGAACAGGACGGAACATACAGGATAAGAATGAATCACAAGAGTCTCTAATTGGAAACAACAACATAGTAAAACATGTAAAGGCACAGAGACTGAGGTGGATAGGCCATGTGCAAAGAATGGAAAAAGATCGAAACACCAAGCTTATCATGGAATGGAAACCCACCAATAGCCGACCAAGAGGAAGACCACGTAAAAGATGGAAGGAAAGCGTGGAAGAAGACATAAAAGCACTAGGAGTAACGAATTGGAAAAGAGCAGCAGAAGACCGTGGAGAATGGCATAAAATAGTAGAGGAGGCCAAAACCCATAAAGGGTTTTAGAGCCAAAGGAAGAAGACATGATCTTAAAAACAACGTTATTCATCAGTACTTGTTAATAGCATGAAAATGTACGCGTACTAGTAATAACATGCAAATCTGTTGTATAATTCAATATTCTACGTGGTAGTAAGCAAGGAGTAGTTGTTTCAACATAGGATTTGTTCTAACCTCATGTTGAGATTGTTCTTGGAAGATGTTTTTAAGTCCTAATAAGACTTAATATTATAGAGCTACAAACGGGTTGAATATATTTATATATTCAAGCTATATTTCGTCTTTTAATGAGTGTATATGATTGTATATATAATTACTATGGTTTCACCAATATTTGATTAAACTGTGTTTTCTACATAAAATAAATGAAATAAAAAAAAATAAGACTGTTCACTGAAACTATTTGTTAGAGACGAGGGGTCATCCACTCCTGAAATGTTGCAGATGTATTCGCAATTATCCTGATTTTTTTGGTAATTCGTGGTACTCGAAGAAATTACTAGCGTAATGCGTATAAAGTCAGATAATTTTTGAAATTATTAGGCACTGCAAAGTAATTTCACGAAATGAAGGAAAATTTGAAATAATTTCTTCTAATGGCCTAAACGTTAACTTCTAATGGCCTAAACGTTCTCCCAGCTTCTGGAAGACTTGGAAGCTGGCATATCACTAAACAGTAAAACAATAAATAATATACGGTACGCGGATTAAAGTAATATTTGCCAATAGCTTGGAAAAACTGCAATACCTCATTAATAGAGATAAACATCAAAAAGACAAAATTAATGATTATAAGAAAATCACACATAGGAAATTGTCACCTCATCAGTCAAAACAGAAACCCATCGAGAGAGTAAATAAATATTCCTATCTTGGTACTACTCTAAACAATCAATGGGATCATTCCCAAGAAGTGAAGATCCGTATCGAGAAAGTGAAAGCTGTTTTCAACAGCATGGGATTCCTACTAAAGAGTGACGACCTTAAAACGAAACTGAGAATTCTGCTTTATTACGTGTTTTCGGTTCTTTTTTGCGGAGTTGAATCGTGGATAGTAACCAATGCTATGAGCAACAAACTCGGTTTTATCGAAGGTTTTTGAGAGTTTCGTTGAAAGTTTGCATAACCAACACTGAGATAGTTACTTCATAGAATGCAGAAGAATAAAGAGCTCCCCAACACCACAAAATGCAAAAAAACTCCAATACCTGGGTCATATTATGAGGAATGAAAGCAGATTCTACCTACTACAAACAATAATGCAACAGAAAGTAGTGGGAAACAGAGCTGCCGAAAGAAGAAGGATATCATGGTTGAAGAATCTAAGAACATGGTTCTTCTGACCACAAACGAACTTTTACGAGCCGCAGCAAACAAAATGATTACCAACGTTCGGAACGGATAAGGAACTTTAAGAAGAAGAATTGCGTTTTCTAATTCACTGTCATTTCTATTTGTATAACTGTCTTCGCCTTCAGAAGTACACATTTCTTTTATATCATCATTCTTCTGTTAATTTTCTTTTAGAGATGTATCTCCTTTTACGCGATGAATTCTATCTGATAATAGTCTGCAGATTTAGTACTTAAAAACCAACTTAGGATTGATTTTAGGACTGTCTTTGAAAAATTATCCAAAGTTCTGTATAAGTAACTGATGGGAGAGCATTACACAACAGTAAACAATACAGCCAAGTTTTCAGTTGATTCGGATATCGATTTCCTGCATTTGATTTTTCCGTTGAGTTTCTTGTGACGGAGTTCTTCGACATAAAAAAATCCTGTCGTATTTTCTTTGCAAAATGATTTGAATATTTGTAACCAACGACATTTAGATTAGCTCGAAATTCTGCAAGTACTAGAGGTTTTTTTTTTAATTGCGCTTTGTATTGTTCCACGATTTGAAAAAAAGGCAGCTATTTTATATTGCGTAACGTCAAAATCATTTTTTTCTTTACATGGTTCCCTGTTTCTGAAGAAGTATATTTTTTAGGATTACGGCGGGATTGCCAATGTCTTTAAGAGCTTATTTCAGAGCTTCCCTCAGAGCTTCCTCAGTAAGAGTTGTAACTCACTGTCCTCCTGCAGGGGCAGGGCGGCGCACGACGAGGCGCACGATGAGCCCATGCGGGTGTAGTGGGGACGTAATATGGATGTAATGCGAATATATTATGAACGTACTTCAGGGAATGCAACAGTAATTCATAGCACTTTGTATAATGTGGTGTAATACTTACGTACTGTTAAAGACTGCAAGGTAGTGTGCAGTAATGCATCTAAATAATAACATGTATTGCAAGAGTGGTTGACTCCTCGGTTAGAGATGTCGGCTTAATCAAATCTTTTAACTTCCTAATAAAGATTATAATAAAACACAGTTTTATACGTTTATTTGGTGTTTTATTATAATTTTTATTAAAATGAAGTTTCAACAAGTAACTTCACAACTAATCAATTACTTTTAACTTTCCTCCAGAAGAGTGTTGGCACTCCAGAAATAGACTTTAGTTCGTAATCTTCAATGTTATCATGAATGCACGAGTTTGCTGTCACGCTGCGCAGCGGTATAATATAAAACATTAAAGAAATATCTAAAGTAATCTCGTAAGTTCCACAGCGAAACTTACTTTAAATTGCAAATCCCAACACTACTTTATTTAAACTTACGCTAATTCAATCATGTATAACAGTCTTGTTCAGTTAATCTAACTACTTATGTGCTGAGATACAAAAGACTAGATCAGCAAACATTGTTATTAAGCTTCAGCTTAAGCATTGATATTATCAGACAGCTTAGCTTACATGTATATATTCGCAAAAGACTAATTAATGAAATGGTTTAAACAATCTTAGTCTAGCTAGTCCATTCTCATAGTTTATACTTCACTCGATAGATTACATTACGAATTATGCGAATAATAAAAAAATACTGCAAAACAGCAATTGGTAATCGAATCAGATAAAAGCGTAATGGTTATCCATATATTATTCGGAGTTTCGTAAATTGGTTTAGTGCACGACCGGACGTTTGATCAAAATGTTTTTACCCGTGACACGAATCATACAGAATCCATTTAAAACCGAAAACAATCAAATCAAACGGTAGCAATCGATATGGTTTAACTGATGGAAGGGTCGAAGTTTGAATTTAAGGATAAGATAGGTATATGTAGTGTAAAGGATATTTGTAAAGGACAAGCGATTGTCTTTAATTTGATGGGTTAAGCTTTTCCAATATTGACCGAACAATTTAGCGAATTGAACAAATATCATATATCGAGGATTTTTACTCTATTTCTTTATTTTTCTCGATTTTCTATTTACAGTTGAGAAAGTTGACGGACGCACAGTGAGCTGGATTGTCGAAAAAGTGGACAAAAATCAAAAAATCAAAATTTGAAAAATACCTTTTTTCCTAAAATAACATCTTCTAGATGAAGCTTCTGTGCGTGTCTTAACGAAAGAAAAGTCATCCCGACAAACTCAACATCCCGAAGTTACCTACTTTTGACGTATATATGAAGCGTCAATCCGTTGCGAAAAACGTTCTCCGCTTAAAGTGCTGCTAATTTTTTGTTTGAGTGTGCAATATCAAATCTGCTCAATGCAGGCGATCCCAAAAGTATGTAGAATATTTGTATATTTTTTACATTATTAAATTATAGTTTATGCTCATTCACTGGCTGACTGAAAATTGCAAGCAGAAAACTTTTTTGAAATAATTTACTGACACAAAACTGTAAAAATAGTTAATCGCCCAATACATCCCGGGCTAATTTTACGTTCATCACGTAGGTAATACTCTATGAAATCAGAATTCTTGAGAGTTGCATACCGAAATGTGCCTATACATATTTGGTACCGTGTGAATCACTACTATACGCAGTGCAAAGTCTGGAGAAGTGAGAGATGTATTGTATTACAGAACCGAATACGACTGGCAGGGCCAAGTGGACATTAACAAAACTTAAAATTTTTGATACTTTACAAAATTTTCTTTATACTCAGCCAACAGATATGTTATTTAAATGTAGAAAGGTAAAAAACAAGGTTTCGAAAGTTCTAACGACAGCAACACCGCAAGACGCTTTTTCGAGAATGTTTCACTTTCTGCAGAAATTTGATGAAAATTTAATAAGGAGGTGTTATAAAATATTGCAAATTAAGTCTTGTGGATTGACGATTAGTGTTTCTGATTTCAAAACGTATTGTTTCGTTATGAACGTAATTCAGGGAATGCAAGAGTAATTCAAGGAATCTCATAGTACTTTGTGTAATGTGGTGTAATACTTACGTACTGCTAAAGACTGCAAAGTAGTGTGCAGTAAAGCATCTAAATTCTAGCATGTATTGCAAGAGTGGATGACCCCTCGGTTAGAGATGTCGGTATATACACTATATACCTTTGTTTTGAACTGAGGAATTGTTTGTCGAGAAGTACCCATGGTATTGTACGTCGACTACAATTCATAAAGTACATATACATTGGACTGGAATATTGGCCCTACTTCTGATTGGTCAGATGTCAGAAGACGCCAAAAAAGCATGCATCAAGGATATAAAGAAATATCGAGAAAATTTCACAAGAAAAAACTGTAGAAAAGCTACATTGGAGGATGTATTTAATAGGCTTCTTAGTACATCCGACCCTTATATGTTGAGCATCAGCCGCAAATACCTCAAAAGTAGTAAAAGTTTGTCTGCCGATGCTTTGGCATTGTTGCGTGTTTACGATCCGAGAACTAGCAATTTTGTTGATTCTGATTAAAGAAACAGATATTCACAATTATTTTAAGCAGCACTCAAAATGTCCAGTTATTTTTCCTATACAATATCACATATAAAATAAAGAATTTTCTATATTCGATCAACCATTCAGTTTTCTAAAATTTCGATAGGAAATTTATAATTAGAGGCTTGAAGGATTCCTAATGCACAATTATCCGTCATATTGGACAAGCCATTCTGTCTTTTGAAATTCCGACAATGGATTCCTGATCAACGACGTATAAAAACATCTAAATACACAATTTTGAAAAAAAAAATTCAAAAAATTGTCCGCCATATTGGAGCCGCCATTTTGTTTATAAAAATTCTGATACCTAATTAGTAGTCAGCGACGTAAAAAACCTAAGTACAATCATTTGTAAAAATTGGATATGTTTTCGAAAAATTGTCCGCCATATTGGATGCGCCATATTGTTTTTGAACATTTTGGTAACAGATTCGTGTTCAATAGCGTAGAAAACCCCTGTTACCAAAATTTCAAATATATAGGACGAGGCATTCTATTTTGTCCACTATTTCGACAATCCAGCCCACTGTGGGACGGCCAGATTCCTCCAGATCCCTGAATTCAGCTTCAACTTCACAACAATCACTTGACTTGAATTCGAATACATTGCATGCTCCTGCAACGCCTTCATCTTTAAACCCAGAACAAGCTAAAGTTCAGATCTGTACTCAGGAAGAAATCTAGTCTTATCCGATGGAGGACCCACGAAAAGGAGTCAATTTCAGGCGGGTCAAGTGCATGATCCCTACATACTACTCCAGGAAAAGCAAGAAAGAGAGCGGCTCAAACTTGCACCAAAGGGTTCCAGTCGAAGGCATTTGTTCAAAAAAGAAATGGGAAAAATTAAAAAGAGTGCAAAGAAAAAAGGCAGCTCAGAGTCATCGTCAAACTGTATGCCAACTGTATCATCTCCTGATGTAGATATTTCTGAAGGCGTAGAAGAAAGCCCCGTAGTTCCTATTAGAAAAGAAATTGGAGAGTATGTAGCAGTAAAATATGATGGAGAGGTGTTTCCTTGTCTAACTGATGAAGTGTTCTCTGACGGGTTGAAAGTCAAAGCGATGAAACGAACCGGACTCTTATGGAAGTGGCCTGAGCGTGAAGACATATTCTACCCATGGTCTGCAGTTTTGGGTCAATTAGAACCTCCAAAGCAATTCAGTAGAAGGCGAGAAAACGGACTTTTCAAAATATAAGTAGACGGAAGAAAAAGCCGACCTTTTTTTGCAAATTTGTTTCTTTCCTTTGTTGGTAAAGTTGGTATGAGTAGATTTGGTTTCATTCAGCTTTATCTTCCAGTTTTGGATCCATATGGATATCTTATTAGTAAGTTTTTCTGTAGCTTCAGTTGCATTATCTGCAACTGCCATAAGTGCAGCATCGTCTGCAAATATTGCTGTGGAGATGTTTTCAATTTCTGGTAGATTTCACGTATACAGAAGATATAAGTATAGGTCCTAGTACACTACCTTGCGGGGCAGCTGCTTGTATTTCTTTTAGCTCAGGGTAATCATTTTCCTATTTTATACGAAACATTCTAACTGTAATGTATGACTTTAGCAGTTCAACATACTGTTTTAAAAGAAGTTGGTTTATCCTAATCTCTGGAAAATAGCTGAAGTGGTCATGATACCAAAACCTGGCAAGCCACCACATGATGTCAAATCATATAGGCCTATCTCCTTACTAAACAATAATCTCCAAAAAGTCCACAAATTAGGACAAGTCCCTGGTGTCAAACCTTGTCGAAAGCCTGCGCAACATCTAAGAAGGTCGATGGGCAGACTTTCTTTTCGTTTTATAATAGGACTTTTCGATAATGTCTGTAATTTGATGTACCTGATCTATTGTAGAATGCTTACATCTAAATCCAAATTGGTGATTGGGAATTAGGTTTTTCTTTTCAATGATTAGTTTTAATCTCATTAAGAGCAGTTTTTAAAACAGTTTGGAGATTATCGAGAGTAAACAGATAGGCGTATATGATTTTACTTCATGTGGTGGCTTGCCAGGTTTTGGTATCATGACCACTTCAGCTATTTTCCAGATATTAGGAACATGCTTTAACCTAAACGCTGCATTGAACAGGTAGCTTACTTTAACAATAAATCTCGCGAGCAACTCCAACAATGAAAGCTTGTGCTCTTCACGGATGAATCAGTATTACTCGTTTCGTATTTCCAGTATTACTCGTTTCGTTTTTCGTAGTTTCGTATTACTCGTTGCGATGGCTGAATACAAGTTTAGAAACGCACAAGAGAACGCTACGCACCTGCTACTGTGCAGGAAGTCCAAAGATTTGGAAGTGGTTTTCCAGTTCTTGTAGGAAGTCAAAGTGATTCGCACTGTATGTGGTCTTGCGTTATCCTGCATTAACAAGAAATTTGGACCTATTCCATATGCCACTGGAACAAAATGTTCAATCCCACCCCAAACCATAACTCCCCAAACCCCACCCGGAAGTTATGGTTTGGGGTTGGATTAGTATCGACAGTAGTACCGACCTTGTTGTAATTCCAGGAAATTTTAACGCTAATCTCTATGTTGACATTGTGTTAGGAGAACATGTTGTTCCTGTGGCATATGGAATAATTGCAAATTTCTTGTTAATGCAAGAACTGGAAAACCACTTCCAAATCTTTCGACTTCCTGCACAGTAGCAGGTGCGTAGCATTCTCTTGGGCGTCTCTAAACATGTACTCAGCTATCGCAACGAGTAATACGGAACTACAAGAACTGGAAAACTGGAACACTTCCTACAAGAAGTGGAAATTCATACAATGGCATGGCCTGCGTTAAGTCCTGATTTAAATCCCATAGAGCATGTTTGGAATTTGCTCGACAGACGCGTTCGTGGAAGCCCACATCCTCCTCAAACCATCCAGCAGCTAACGTCGGCGCTTATTGAAAAATGGGACGCTATACCACAAGAAGACCTTCAAAGACTTTTGCGAAGCATGCCAAGACGGTGTAATGCTGTCATTCGTGCTATGGGAGTAGGGAAAGATGATTCGTTCTGGACCCTCCACCTCCACATCCGGTCCTCCACCTTTTAATCAGCTTTAATCAGCTTTTAATCATCTTTAATCAGCTTTAAACATATTTTAATCAGCACTTAATCAGCATTAACAGCATTTAATCAGCTTTAACACATTCACTGCCGCGCCTGATTTTATGACTTTCCTGTATCGCCGCTTTAAATCACTTTACAAAATCGATAGTTATAATGATTTGGTATTTATTTTCTTTGTCTTGGGGCCCCATAGAACTATTTTAGGTGATTTTCACGAAATGGGTCACCGGTGACCCAGTGACGTGCTGGTCTGTAATATGCAAAAAAAGTATGCAAACACCGCCGGATCGCCGGTGTCACGGCGGCAGTGAATGTGTTAATCAGGTTTCAATCAGCTTTAATACACTAAAAGAGTGTGAGGTCTATGTAACCCCACGCTAAACAAGTTGTGAGGTCTATGTAGCCCCACGCTACACGTTTAATCAAGTGGAGGTAGAAGGTCCAGAACGAATCATCTTTTCCTACTTATGAGAGCACATACTCGTTATTAAGCTACCACTTTATGTAAAAAAGTTTACATTAACAATTAATTTAAATTCGTATAGCACTATGGTTTTGGTAGTTGTAGTACTGAGCTACGCGATGACGCGCGATGTCGTTCTTCAAAGTGCAGTTACATAGTGATTACATTGTTTTAAACGACCACGTTCTCAGTTGAGCTACGCGACAGGCGACTGTACCGTGCGCCATCGCTGGGATTATTTCCTGAGCATTCTTTTACGTTTTGTCGCTCGACGTCGCATGACGTTTGACCAGTTTGTTTGCGGGTTGTGTCAAAAACGGCGTGTTGTAGAAAATTAGTGGAAGAAACGACGAAAAAGCAGAGAAATTGATCGCTCATGTGGCCGATTATGTTGAACTATTGGACTTACTTGAATAATTTCAATTCATAGAGTATGGAATTCTCTTTCTACTAGTCTTGTTCTTAAGATCTGATGCATTATGCAAGAGGTACAGGGTAGAGGAGAACAAATCAACACAGGGTCTAAACCTCACGATCTCAGATTTTCCTGAAATTTGGCTAATGTGTACTATTGCTATAGACTTGGAAAAATATGAAATTTTGCTGAGATGTGTCAACTCGTTTTTGAATTACAGAGCTGCAAAGTTCTCATAAATGGACCCAAAAATAGGGAACAACAACTTTTTGAATTCCTGTAGAATCTTTCAAAATTGAGCTAGAGACCTAGAAATAGTGGCATTTTACAGCATTTTTCATGCCCTTTCCCATGATTTATAACATTCTATGGGTTCAGTTAAATTAGGTTTTGTATTTTTTTTTTTCATATATTAACCTATATAATGTTGTATATGATAGAAAACGGCGTTAGAAATGCTGTAAAATGGCACCAATTTCAGGTCTCTATCTCGATTAAGAAGGCTACTACAGCGTTTCAAAAAATTGGTGTTCCCACTTTTTTGGCCCATTGATGAGTACTTTACAGCACTATAATTCAAAAATGAGTTGTCACATCTCAGTAAAATTTCATATTTTTCCAACTCATTACCAATAGTACACCTGTGCAAAATTTCAAGAAAATCTGAGATGGTAAGGATGAAAATTATATTTTTTTCTGTTTAATTGACATGGAATGACCCTTCCTCATTTTCATAATATATGGCTAAGACGAAAAAATGATGAGAACTTGACATTTTGAAAATATAAGAGCTAGCGCGCACGATTGACTTTTATCAATCATAGATATTCATAGACCGGACAAGAGTGACAAAAGTCACTCCAGGGGGGTGACACTCTTATGGGTGACCTTGTGACAGAAGTTCTAATGTATTTGAACCCTTAAAGTTCTAAAATCCTTAAAGTATTTAGGGTTGTTTAGATTACCATACATACACAAATCTAAAGTTTATTGTTTATGTCACCTTTGTGTCAAAACTTGTGGAAAACACTTTTAAAGGTTCATGTTTCCAAACACCTACCAAGATTAAACTGAATCGCAAAGTTGTTCCTACGATTTTAAATGTTGAATGTGGTATGTGTTATTAATTATTAATATTTAGTTTGTGAGCTTATGTCCGATGTACAGGTGTTGATGTATAGGTTTATAGGGTGGTAAAATTTCTTTTTAATCAGGTTTTAGTTTCACAACTTTTTTTATTAATTTTTATTGTTTTTTTTTTTGCTTATGTATATTTTGTATGGAAGTTTAAATTATTTTAATTATGCCAATAAAGGTTATTATTATTATTATTATTAATATTATTATTAAAATTTTATGCACATCTACATTGTAATATTGTTTTCTATATAGATCTGTTTTTTCTATCTTACTTACAAATACCCCTTCATTAATATGCAGGAAGCGATTCGGGAATGACTGCGCAGTTCAAGGGGGCCACTTGTCAAGTTAACAGGTATGTGCTTGCTACGTCCCCAAAAAACTATATTCCGTTTCTATCTCTTATTGTAAACTTATTTTTTTTTCCTTTATATAAAATGTAAATACATATTTTGTATCTTATAAGTACATGTAAAAAACAAAATTAAACAATTGTTTTTCAATTTCACCCTACTTGAATTACATTATATTTCCGTATATATTTGATACAACATTCATAAATCCCGCCTTTTATAATTAGTTTCTATGAACTTAACATAGATGGCGCACATCTGTCACAGAAATTCATTAGTGAGTGTCCAGTCTCTCTAGAAATTTGTCTCTGAGTCACTCGTACGCGCTAGCTCTGACTTAACCTGATATGTAGAGAAACTGCAGAAAAACTGAAACTGCAAAGACACCGACAGAGAATACCTAGCAGCGATACGACAATTGAACCGGTCATTTCGAAAAGGGCACGAGTCACAATTTTTTGAAATATCACTTTTTTACGCCATTTTATTCATTGAAGCGTTTTACATATTCCATGCGAAAACAGTACAGTGCGAAAGAGTGCGTGTATGTTTTTTTATTTAACAACCTCTATATTCAGTTTTTCAGCTTCAATGACTTTTTTAACAAAAAACATATTTTTGTTGAAGTTTTAATTCATGGACTTATGCCCTTTTCGAAATGATGGGTTCAATTCGCGTCGCGTATGACACAAAGAGTGTCGCGTAGAGAATCGTGAAGATCGACCTTTACAGCTACTTTAAAAGTACGTGCTGCTGACACTTCCATATGTGCCAATTAAAACAATGAAATAGAGCGTCTTTCAGATGTTTTTAATTTCATTTGCATGTAATTTCCCGTTTGAATTTTATGGAGGCTCAAATTAGTGACCCGCTACTTGTTTTGAGCAGCGTATTTAATTTAAATTATCTGAAAATGCAGTCCAACTAACAATGATTTTGAAAGTATAATTACATTTTGCCTGTAATTATGTTGCCTTTGAAGATTTTTTGTTTTGTTTTTGATGAAATTTCGTGCTATGTAAACAGATCCGCTCGCCTCCTCAAAAATTCAAATGTCCTTTGAAACGGCCAACATAATGATAATGAAACGAGATAATTGAAAAATTAACGCTTTAACTTTTTAATTCGGAGCCTTTTAGTGCAATTCCCACATGATACGCAATCATTAGAAAACGAGCGAGTGTACAGATTAAAAATTCCCTGTGTCCCGTTGACAAAATGCTCGGACAAAAAGGAAGAACGAATTAATTATTAAATGCTTGAACATTCAAAGCTTTCTATCGAATAACAAACAAAATACATAAAATTTGCCGAGTTATCGAGCAACGCAGGTTTAAAACTCGAGCGTTAGAGAAATTTATATTAGCTCGGGAATACGAGGAAATTAACAAGTTTCTAGAAGCTTAACATTAAATAGCAACATAAATAATGATTAATAATGTTATGTGAGATAGTTAAATCTATCTATATAATGTGAGATAGTTAAATATGAAATATAGATTACTGGCTATAACTCTCGCGCCTTAGCTCGCGTGGATTTTTTATATCTGTCATTAATTGGTTACATACCTTATTATTTAGTACTTATTTGGGTTAAACTGGAATAAGTTTGCTCATAGATATAGGCAACCCAATGTACGCAATGTCAATTTCCGTTAGTTTGAATTGTGGCACGGGGGGCGCTGAACGTATGAGCACGTAGTAGCAGCTCTCAACCAATCAACGAATCGTAAACCAAACACACGTGTGTGTTATAAATCATAACTTATCATCAATCGCGGACTGTTATATACGTGTGTTATGATGTATTTACATAGTCCACGAACTGTACAATAATGGGCATTTACAATAGTGATCGTAGATAAACTAAATTGCATTATAATTTATATTACCGTAATCCGTATCAAATTATGCGTGTTTTGATAAAAAAATTGTAAAAATCGGTGTCGAAAATCGCGCTCGATTTTTTCGCGCTTCTTCGAATACGCGAATTTTGACATGCCAAGGATATTTCCATATAATATAATGCCCGCCATACACACAACGGTCCACCGTAGAGGCCTATCTGTGCAGGTTTGCCTGCGCAGGTAGACCGGAGCGTGTGTGGGAATAGACCTGTGCAGTTTCTTGCGTACGGTTGACCTGCGCAGGCTAACCTGCACATGTAACCTCTCCGGTAGACCCCAGCGTGTATGGCGGGCATAAGTTCTCGAAATATTGGAGGAACATTAATTGAGAAATTATTTATTTCACTTGTTTTTGCTTATCAATTTGTCTATATATTTGTCTATATGTACAATATATCTCGAAGTGCACTTATACTGATTAAGTTTGTCTGTTGAAAGTTGTTTTCTCACAGTTTTTTTATTTGCACAAATATTTTTATAAAGTTTTGAATGTAATTTAGTAACTAAGGTATGAACTAAATAAAAATTAGCTTTAATAAATTTAGACACAGTCTGTGTCTAAATTTAACAAATTTCGTCATTTTCTTGTCATAAAACTGTTAAAATATCATACATTTTGTCTTTCTATTTAAACTTTGACACAAATGTGTTTAAATTTAATAAATTTCGTCTTTCTAGACTAAATTTGTTTGTTATAAATCTCAATATTTCTTAAATTTTGTCTTTCTATTTACACTTTGACACAAATGTGTTTAAATTTAATAAATTTCCGAGGGGTCATCCACTCTTGCAATACATGTTAATATATAGATGCATTACTGCACATTACCTTGTATTCCTTAGCAGTACGTAAGTGTTACACTACATTACACAAAGTACTCTTGGATTCCTTGAATTACTCTTGCATTCCCTGAATTACCTTCACATTATATTCGCATTACGTCCATATTACGTCCTCACTACACCCGCATGAGCTCATCATGCGCGTCGTCATGCGCTTCTACTAAACTCTTAATGGGGAAGTTCTGAGAGAAGCTCCCGAGGAAGCTTTTAAAGACATTGGTAATCGTGCCGCAGAAAATATATTTCTTCAGAAACAAGAAACGATGTAAAGTAATAAATAATTTTGACGTTGCGAAATATAAAATAACAGATTTTTTCAAACTTGTGAAACAGTACAAAACGCAATTAAAAAAAAAACCTCTAGAAGTTCCAGAATTTCTGAGGGGTTTTTGAGGGGAAAAAACCCCTCAGTTTTACGAAATTTACGAGGGGCCATCCACTCGCCGAAATGTTGGATATGTATTCGCATTTATCGTGATTTTTTGGTAATTCGAGGCACTCGAAGAAATTACTAGCGTAATGCGTAATAATGTCGTTATTATCCTAATTGTTTGGTAATGCGAAGTACTCGGAGAAATCGCAAGCATAATGCATAGTAATATTTTTTGAAATTCTTAGATACTGCAAAGTAATAGTACGTAAAGGAGGGGAATATGAAATAATTTCTTCTAATGCCCTGAACGTTAAGCAACGTATACACAGTATAGAAAACTAGCTTATAGTTTGACTATAAAGCTACGTACACACGGTATAGAGAACTAGCGTTCAGTCTTGTTATAGTTTGACTATATCTGTGTGATCGCTTCGTATAGTTCAACTATACCAATACTTTCGGAGCGGCCACACAGCTATAGTCAAACTATAGCTGGACTATTTAATATATTATTAAAAGTTAAATAAAATTTAATATATTATATAAAATATTAGCATTAAAAGAAATTATTTCATATTCCCCTCCTTTACATAATATTAATTTGCAGAACCTAAGAATTTAAAAAATTATTATTACGCATTACGCTTGCGATTTCTCCGAGTACTTCGCATTACCAAATAATTAGGATAATTACGTGACATTATTACGCATTACGCATCTTCGAGTACCTCTAATTACCAAAAAATCAGGATAATTGCGAATACATATCCAACATTTCGGCGAGTGGATGATCCTTCGTAAATTTCGTTTTTCTGGACTAAATTTTCTTGTTATGGAACTGTCAATATTTCAAAAATTTCATCTTTCTACAAAAACTTTGAGACACAAATCTGTCTAAATTTAACAAGTTTCGTCTTCCTAGACTAAATTTTCTAGTCATAAAACTGTCAATATTTCATAAATTTCGTCTTTCTATATTTCAATTTTAAGCTTGGTAATACTTTTTAACCTAGTCGGTTTACATGCACCGGCAACAAATATAATAAATTTTAGCCCCCTTCATTGAGTAAACGCTCATGATGGAAAGAATTTGACTCGACAGATAGTCCATAATAATTTAATTAAAAATATCTAACCCTTAATCACCATGTAGGTTTAAGGTGAGTGTTTACAAATGGATATTAATAAAAGCAAAGCTGCACTGATGAGAGATAAATCTCGAAACGCGTCTGCAAATGGCTACTCACTTAAGTTATCGGAAAGATATGATCTTGAAAACAATGTTATTTTTATGGTTTTTGTTGAGTGCCACGAAGGTGGACTGAAAGCTATTAAACAACTGATAAATTACACATGAGATTTGTTTTGGTAGTCCTAAAGAGACTCAGTAATATTATAGAGCTCCGGAAAGGTTGAAAATATTTATATATTCAGGCTGCTGTGTTCTGATTGTTTTAAGTTTGTATGATTATCTATAACGATAAAATAGATTATCTATAATCTATTTTAACAATTCTATCTTATCATTTAAAGACAGTAGATAGTAACATTGAGAGTTTAGTCCGAGACAACACTGACTTTACTTTAATACTAATTGAGTAATTGCCACAATCATCCGAAGAAATGAATTCGGGTAAAAGGAAATTGGAAAGTAACGAATGCGAAGCGATTAATGAAAGACAAACGTGGAACGAACGAATTACTTGAAACGGAATAAAACTGTGGGGTTGTAACAGTCGTTATCTGTAAAATAACATTTTATGTGAAAAGCCTAGAAGCAACTCAGTGGGAGAAGAACCTTGACAAACACTTCCGACACATCATGCTCTTTGGCTTCAACGAGGACTTGAACCCTTTCGAGGCAAACGTCCGAGAAGTCTACGGCGAAGATTCCCTCGGCAACACAACTGTCAAAAACTGGTTCGAACACTTCAGACAGGGTCAGTTTGGCCTTGATGACACGATTGCCCGAGGTTGACGATGATAGATTACACACCGTGATTTGCGAAGACCTTCAACAGCAGACGCAAGAAACATTTCATAAGAAACTGAAGAGTTACATTGGATATTTGGGTCCAGTCCAGAAAGGTGCTCGAAACGCTATAGACTTATGTTACAACCCATTAAATAGTTTAATTCAGGAATCATCGACAAACTTACTCCGACTGATTCTTTGCTTTGTTTGACTACAAATTGTTTCTGTTCCTGTTGCATCAAAAGACGCGAATTTTGTACACAACAAACAACTAATAATCCTTTTCTGTTTTGCTGAAACGTAAGCCTGAAATTAGCGATTAAAAAAAATGCACAAAATAACGTACTTTCAGATTTTTACAAAACTTTTTCCCAAATAATATAAATTGACTGAATCTTTTTCTAAACTATTCTAAATTAAATGCAGATTGAAACTATGTATGATACTTGCAGTTGCAAGGAAAATAAACCTCTCACATTTTATATAAAACGATTCGATCAGTTTTTAAGAGACTCGAAACTTTGATTTCGATTTTCGCTGGCTTGTGAGCCGGATCCGCCTTCAACTTGATTTTATCCGGCCCTTATAACAAGTTTCCAATCTTATTAAACCTGACTGAGGAGTCTGCATACTTTGTCTTCAAGGTTTTCTAGGTTATTTTAAATTAGCTTTGAAATATCCAACGACACTCACTTATTGTCATATCCATTACAAAATCATCCATTACAAAACTTAAGCAAATTGCGGAATAGTATAGATATTAACACGTTAACTGCCATCTGTATACAACGCTAATAGGGTCCTGTACGCCGCGTGCATAATTTCGTATACACGCACAATATCTTCTTTCTGGTCGTGTGTATGCTACCAGAGCTTGCTTATCATAGGTTTCTTATGACGGAATGATTGGTGTGGCGTGGAAGAACACATTGCAACTTAACCCCAAAAAAAATTTGAAAAAATGTTATAAATTTATGCCTTACGAACGAGTTTTTTTTATAGTATTTTTTCTATTTTTCGCCCTTTTAAATCCATTTCTAAATAAAAAAATCGCCGATACATATTGAGAAAATTATATCGCACTCGGCGAGCCATAACCCCACGCATATGAGTGCTGTTATGAGTCCATAACAGACGCAAAATAAAAAAAATATTTTGTCCTTCCACGCAGTTAGTAAACCAATTTGTATCGCATTTTTTGCATATTATAAGTGTGGTTACAACAAAGTGAATATTTCAATTCAGTGTAATTTGTATCGCAATTGTAAAAACCCCTTGCAGCTTGGGTTTCGTTCTGACAACAAAACGAGTTCTCGTCCAGCAGTGCTTTGATTTCATTAAAACTAGTTTGTAGCACGGCATAACGTCGTTACAAATTTCACACGCTAATTGATTTTATGCGTCCAGAGAAGTTTTATTGTGCACCAATTACGCAATTACAGCCGGCTTCCGCATTACCGGCTTCAGCACGGGCGGCTAATAACATTTCACATTATTCTGAGGGACTTTTCGCCGCCGCGAAATAACTCGATCGGATATTGATTCACTCCCAAGCGCAATTTGCAATTGAAATTTTCATAATATACGATGACACATTCGCACAAAAAATAAATTGGGAAAACATTACCTGTGATAATTAAATTAGGTTACGGTTCCACGATAGAATAAATTAACATGTTTTTTTTAATTATTTATAAATAAAATCACATTTTTGCTGCTTCAGACAAGAATACACAGACAATTGTTTTTAACTTTTTAAACGTAGGCGTCACAGTTTCGCATCGAACGTATCGGACGCATCGCATCATAACGGATTATTTTTGTACAGTGCGTCGTCCACAGTAAACGCAGCGATCGGATTTGCCGACGCAAATACCAGCAAATACCATATTCCGTATGACGTCATCGGCACGCATCGTAAAAGTTGCCCCTCGGAGCAACGGCTTAGGCATTGCCGATGGGTAGATTCGAAGCGATACGTACGATGCGGAACAGTGGACGCACTTGTATTACTTTCTATAGAAAGAATACTACGATCCGTTTGATGCGATGCGTCCGATACGTACGATGCGAAACTGTGGACGTCTACCTTTAAAAAGTTTAACAATTGTCTGTGTATTCTTGTCTGTCTCGTCTTGTCTGTCTAGTATTGCCTTTTTTTATACGTAGCATTAAGCAAGCACTAGCGTTAACTTGTCAAGTGGCCCCCTTGGAATTCACGAACATCCTGGTACTGCTTTTTGCATGTCGTCAGGATGCCGCTTGTCTTTGTTATGTCACGCATTTGTTGCCTATCATCCCCCATTTCACATCATGTGTTTATATTCACATCATCCGTTGCTGTTCAGTTGTCTTCGGACTTTAACATGACCTCCAACAGTGTCTTTACTTCCAGTTCTGGTTTTGTCTTCGCTGTCCAATCGTCCCTCTCCGGAATCCACCTTTCACATTCGAAGACCGTGTGTGCCGCATTGTCCGTTTGGTAGACACACAAATTGTCAGAGGCCCTGCTGATATTGTGCAGGTACTCTCTGAAACATCCGTGCCCGGTGAACGCTTGGGTGAGATAGTAGTTCATCTCCTCATATTTTCGTTCTACCCAAATTCCCACTCGTGGGATTAATAATTTTGTCCACTGTCCGTTTGTACAGCATGTCCAGTAATTTTGCCACCCCTGGAAAAGATATAGAATTTTGGCAATTTTGCTAAGTACTCTCTTGCTGTTCCGCTCTTGGTACAGTTCTGTTCCTTCTTTTATCAAGAGTTCTATGGGTGCTATGCCTACCTTCACAAGTACTGCATCCGTTGAGACTGTCTTGTAAGCACTGCACACACGTAGTGCCGTAGTGTTTTATTTTCAGGTGAGTAGTGGCAATCGCATATGCGTCCCCCCGTCTACATTTTGGTACAGCTTCTCACAAGCCCATTTTTAATGGCCCCTTTCTCGACTGTATTTTCCCAGACCGGGGCACCATAAAGCATTGCCGGGTGAGCGACATAATATCTTTCTCTTGTTACTTTCTGGTCCGCCGACATTGAGCATCATCTTTTCCAGCGATGCTGTTACCTTGAGGGCTTTGTCGCTGCTCGCATGATATGTGGTGTAAAACATAGCTTCTTATCAATAATCACATTAAGATATTTAACTGCCTCCTTGGGCGTTATAGTTACGTCTCTGACCTTAAATACTATCGCCCCTATATGCCCCATTCCGGTCAGTAGAACAGCTTCGGTTTTTTCAGTGGCCAGCCCTTAAGCGTCTTAAGCGCTTTTTCTCCATCCATTTATTAACATGTGCAATCGCCTTATTTGCACGTTCCATTACTCTCTCCTCGTCTTTTTCTGCTACTACCAGAGCTATATCATCAACAATACCTATAATCTCAACAAGTTCTGGTAGCTTTATGCCTTGATCACACGTAACGAGTAGAGTGGCGAGACAGTAAACTCGGCCGAGTATTCGGTACGTGTAAACATGTCACCAAGTACACGGCCGAGTGCTCGGCCCAGTCAAATTGCGAGACAGTCACCCGGACCCCTTGCTATTTACTAGGCCGAGTGCAGACCGAGTGGCTAACCCCACTCCTATCGCTACTGACTCGCTGTCCCACTCTGTATGTCTGAACAAGTACTGTCCTCGTTTTGTCAGTACGGTGACGGTGGCTAGTTTGTTTGTTTTAATTTTAAATACTACAATTGAAACTTTTGATGAAGTATCGCTTTATTTAATTATTAATTAATTTTGGTTTTACGTTTTTTGGTTTTACGTCTCCTCAACATCCAAGGCCTTGTCCAAACGCGCTTCTTGTCGTTTCGCAACACTTCGTTTAACTCCTAAATTAAATGAGGTATAAGCATCTTAGTGCATTTTTGAATCAACCTTTTACTATCCATCATGATCACTGACTGACTCAACCGGCAAAAAAATTAAAGTGTGTGAACACCTACTCGCCCACTCTACTCTCTCGGCCGAATGACATTTTACTGTCTCGCCACTGTATTCGTTACGTGTGATCAAGCCATTAGCCTATGTACTCCACCGCATAGGATGTTCCACAGTGGACCTATTAGTGAGACCTGTGGAACATCGCTCCACGACTTCATCGCCTGTTTCGATTATGATCTTACGATAACTGCGTAGTAGTCTCAGCAGGTATGGGGGGAAGCCTCTCTCACTAACCTCATTCATAATATCTTCCCATGTGCTGTATTGAAAGCATTCTAAACGTCTAAAGTAATGAGCACACTAATCTTTCTTGTTGCCCCTCAATAACCAACTGAGTCTTTCCCAACCACGTCCAGGATAACCACGCATAATAGCGTTCACTGTTGTTCTGCCCTCCCTGAGTCCATGCTGCTTTTCGGAGAGCTTTTTCCCTTGAGCTCAATCTTCATCCTATATGGCACTAACTGTTCAAGCAGTTTCCCTTCAAGATTGAGCTGGCGAAATGGTCGATAGAACGATGGGTTTTCTCTGGGCTTGTCCCCTTTTCTAAGGAGTACTAGCCTAGCTCTCTTCCAGATGTTGGGGAAGTTTCCATTGGCCAAAATGTTGTTCATTGCATTTAGAATATATTCAGGGCATCTTCTGGCAGCTATTTGGATGGCTTCTCCTGGCAACTATTTGGATGGCGTCGCAGTACGTCTGGACCAGGGGATTTGCCGCTTCGAATACGCATACTGGCCCTTCCTCCTGGGCTTCTTCCACGCTGATTTGAAGGTTTGGATGTTTTATTGTGGCAATCGCATATGTGTTTCCCCATACAATTTGGTCCAACTTTTCACAAAACTAGCGCCAATGTCGTCTTTTGGAGTAATTTATTTCTCTACGCAGCGCATTTTTGCGTCGGTATATATACTTTTCAGAAGTGTTAAAGTGTTGATGTCAGCAGTCTCATGCTGGCAATTTCATTGTTCCACCAGTACACCTTTTTCATGGCATTGCAAGTTACTGTAAGCGCTTTTATCAGTTCCTCCGACGTTTTTGGATTTGTATTGCTAAACACTTTTTCCATCTTGTTGAGAAACGTAGGCTCATCTATCTTCCTTGTTGACCATCCGTGGCACCTCTAGCGCCGAAGGGGATGATTGCGCTGGTTTTCCTCTAGCACGATATACATGTATTTTTGGTCGCTTAGCGATTCACGGTCCAAAACTGTCTAGTATTGTCTATTTAGTCTTGTCTGGTTAGTCTTGTCTGTTTAGTCTTGTCTGTCTAGTCTTGTCTGTCTAGTCTTGTCTGTCTAGTCTTCTCTGTCTAGTCTTGTCTGTCTAGTCTCGTCTGTCTAGTCTTGCCTGTCTAGGCTTGTCTGTCTAGTCTTGTCTGCCTAGTTTTGTCTGTCTAGTCTTGCCTGTCTAGTCTTGTCTGTCTATTCTTGTCTGCCTAGTCTTGTCTGTCTAGTCTTGTTTGTCTAGTCTTGTCTGTCTAGTCTTGTCTATCTAGTCTTGTCTGTCTAGTCTTGTCTGTCTAGTCTTGTCTGTCTAGTCTTATCTGTCTAGTCTTCTCTGCCTAGTCTTGTCTGTCTAGTCTTGTCTGTCTAGTCTTGTCTATCTAGTCTTGTCTGTCTAGTCTTGTCTGTCTTGTCTATCTTGTCGTGTCTGTCTAGTCTTGTATGTCTAGTCTTGTCTGTCTAGTCTTGTCTGTCTAGTCTTGTCCGTCTAGTCTTGTCTGTCTAGTCTTGTCTGTCTAGTTTTGTCTGTCTAGTCTTGTCTGTCTAGTCTTGTCTGTCTAGTCTTGTCTGTCGTAGTGAGAAATGTCCAAGCGACGAAGTTACAGAATTATTAATTATTTGATATTAGTAATTAGTAATTAATATTAGTTCAATTTTTAATAATTTGTTTCTAATTGATCTGCAGTGTAAATGTATGAGTCAGTTAAGGCGACTTAATATTGCAATAACCAACTATATATCTGTAAATATAGCTTTTTCTTCTTTTCTATAGAATTCGCTATGTGTTTGATGAAAGGTTGCAATTAAAAGAGGAAACCGGCCACGTTTCTATACAAAAATATTGCCAATACATTGAATTGCAACCCTCACACTATTCCATTTCTTTCGACCCGTCGTTCTTTCTCCCTTTTTGTGTTTATTGCAACGTTATATTTTTTGCACTCCTTTCGCTTTATTTCGCTTATTTATTCGAGCGACTCATTCATTCAATTCGGCAAACTAAAGAGCGCACGCACAGCATCCGATGCAATTTCGTCCCGCTTTCATCCCCATTAACGGTCATTTACGTCCATAAAAACGTTTTTTTTTTTAGCGAGAGGAGGTTAAGGTGAAAAATTCGATGAGAAAGTGGGGAAAATTTGCGGAAAAACGTCGACTATTTGATTATAAAGTTTTTATTTTATCGTAGGTGAAGGATTTAATTTTGAATTTAAATATACAACCCCTATGATTTAAAAATGAAATAAGTCTAATCAGTCTAAATATTAAAAATAGTTTAAAATTGAGTTTATTTAATATTATTAAATTTTAGTTGAAAATTTAATATTTCCAATTGGAATATTTGATGAGGAGTCTTTGTTTCAAAGCGTATTAATAATAAATAATCGACTTGAAAGGCAAAGAGGAATTTGTAATAGAGACATTTTTGACCAATTAACCATTGATTGCAGACCGCAAAATTATGAATACTTAATATTCACTGGCAGCTTTCCAACGAATCTAAATGGAAAGATAATTAAAACTTCATTAACATTCATGAATAAAACCTAGAATTTATAAATAAGAGTATAATATTCGATCTAATTCGAACCTAAGGAACATAACATTCGTTCGACTTTATTTGTTCAATACGTAAAACAAAACGATTGATTTATTTGGAAAAGGATTTTTGTGTCTGCCGTTCTTAAGGGCTAAGAAACTGATCCTTGTGATGATAAAATCCAGAGAGATAGAAGTGAGTTTGAAGCCGTAATCCAGGCCTATTATTGATTTTCATCTTTGATGGTCTTCAGCCAATCTGCACAATATTTATTTATCGCAGCAAAGAATATTACTCGAAGCGGATAAACAAGTTATGTAATTTTTAAATTTGCGTCGGAGGGATTAAGTGGCGGCGGGGAAATAAATGCTTTCTATCTGCATAAGAGATATACATTTGGCAAACTAATTCTGTGCCGAATACATTCCATTTTCTATAATCCGAAAACTTGCAGAACACGCGCAGATACTTACGAAATCGATATCACTCACGTACAATATTTAGTGTGCGCTCATGTATTTGTCAAAAATGCATTTCAATCAGGATTTTTAGAAATCTCTTTAGAAACAGAAAAATCCTTTTAATACAAGCTTTTTCTTCGCAGTCAGAAACACAAATACGCATTTTATTTTGACAAAGAAATTCTAATGTCTGTTTTCTAACTTTCAATTAAATTTAATAAGGCACGGTTTAAACAAGGCGAATCATAAAGGTTTATCTACCAAACAAAATCTTTCATTTTTGCTAGATATAAGTTTACTAATAGGCTTCTTGCTTGGATTATGAATTAGATTGCTTATCCAAAGCCTATAAAATACACCTCTGATAAGTCGGTAGGACCAACGAGGAAAAAAATCCGCGACGGCACATAATAATCCGCTTTTTATCCGCAAACGATTGTAAAAAAAAAAATTCCCGCACTTCCGATTTACCGGGAAAATGGGGTACCGCTAACTTAACAGCAAGTTGACCACCCTAAACCCTAAAACCCAGAACCCTAAAAATAATTATTTTGAGGAAATAAATGCACGAGAATTATCCGCTTTTTATCCGCAAACGAATGCCGCGAGAGAAAAAAATTTCCGCGCTTATTATTTCCCGGGAAAATTTGTGAAAGTTTTTGTTTACGCGTGGCCGAATGGGCCGCGCGTGTCCCTGCTTTCTTAATTATTTCTATTGGTCCGCTCAAAGACGCATCTAGGGTTTGGGAATACCCGGTCTTTTATGACTCGCCGAGTCCAAATCGAGACCGGGTCCGATTTTTCGGGTCCGGGTCCGAGTCCGGGTCTAATCTGTCTCGCAATATAAACAAAAACACGAAAGGATTTTTCAAGTTCACGCATATGGTAAAGCAAGCGATACTGTACGAACTTGACGATAAAGTTAATGGGGACTTAGATAAACTAGGGATTTTGAGAATGTTTGAGGGTAAATAAAACAGAACTCCACAAGAGGCTAAGAGCGGAAGGCAAATGGATGAATTCCCTTCTAAATTGTCTAAAGTTAATTCAACTTCGTCCGTATTCTTCGACATCATAGACGCTCTCGTCAGAATAATAATTTTCATCTTGATCGTCATTAATACCATCTAGAATCTAGACTATGGTCATCTTCATCTTGCAAGTCGGTAATATTTTTCTTTTTATATACTACATCACAAACAGATAAGGGTATAGTGTGATTCAAACAGAAATTATAAAGACTAGAAAGACAATATAGAAAGACTTATAAAGACAAGTGTAATGCTAAATCGTCGATCTTCATTACGACGCAGTGTACTAGACAATGCCAAACATTCAAGACCCGAGACTCGTTGAGTCTTAGATCGGGTATCGGGTACCGGGTATTTACCCTTGGACTCGTCGAGTCCGGGTCCGGGTACTCGGACACGAAAAACCCTAGACGCATCAGCGGCAAAATTCTACGGCCTTTCAAAGATGCGGGCGGCATGCTAGGTTCTTTGAAAGGTGCAAGCGGGATGTTAAGGCACTTTCAAAGACGCATGTTATGGCTCCTCAACACTATGGCTCATTGTGGGCCATCATGATGGTCACCATTATCATAGCCTGAATGAACGCATCTACACAGTGGACCATCTAGATGGGCCATTCTATATGTGCATGAATGGGCCATAGTGGGCATTGTTGATAAAAATTAATTTCAAATTTTGAATCGAAATTGTAAAGTTAATATTCAAATTTTATCTCAATAAACTAAATATTTCGTTATAATTAAATGATAATAATTACTACAATCAGTGTTATCATGACAACAAGCAGCAGGCACTGATAAGCGTACGATAAAGGAAATAATGATGGCCCATTGTGTGGACATGCCACTTTAGCCACTGCGTAGCTTACTTGCACATGCTGGCCTCCTTTGATGTGTGTAGTCGGACCGTTCCAACGCCATCCATGGCCATCACCATCTCCATCATCCACTACTTAGGCCACTACAGGCCATCTACCCCTCTACACAATGGTGATGGCTCACAGTGGCTCAAAATGGGCATTAGTGTAGAGGAGCCATTATGTCTTTTCAAATATGAAATGTTCTTGTTGGTTGCCTTCCTTCAACCTACAGTGGGCAGTTGTAGTTCGTGGAGGCATTGTATTCGGGCACGCATGCTATACCAATTCTTATGCCTTGATCACACGAAACGAGTAGAGTGGCGAGACAGTAAACTCGGCCGAGTACTCGGTACGTGTAAACATGTCACCGAGTGCACGGCCGAGTGCTCTGGCCAGTAAAATGGCGAGACAGTCACTCGGACCCCTTTCTATTTACTAGGCCGAGTGCAGACCGAGTGGCTACCTCCACTCCTACCGCTACTGACTCGCTGTCCCACTCTGCATGTCTGAACAAGTACCTCGTTTTGTCAGTACGGTGACGGTGGCTAGTTTGTTTGTTTTAATTTTAAATACTACAATTGAAACTTTTGATGAAGTATTGCTTTATTTAATTATTAATTAATTTTGGTTTTACGTTTTTTAAAAAAGAAAAGAAAATGTCGTTAAAATGGGACAATGAAAAAACAAATTTATTCAAATATATAAAGTGAATCCATGTGAGTCCCACAGACGGACTTTAGTTCACAGGACTACAAAAGTAAGCCAAAAAGAGACACGGCATGCTTATCCATTTCGAGAGAAATGGATATTGAAGGCTTTGGGGTGACGGAAATAAAAAACAAAATTAAATATTTAAGATATACTTATTGCCAGGAGAAAAAAAATGTGCAGGAGTCAGTCAAAGAAATCGGGTGCAGCCGTAACAAATGTATATATTTGCAACATAAAATGGCTCAATGAAATGGAAGAGGTGTTTTTTAATTCATTCATTATTTTTTAATTCATTCATTAAAATGTTCTTCATCCATTCTCAGTAGCGTTTTAAATTCCCCTGGGTCTTCTAATTCCAATTCCCGAAGTAGATTGTTACTTGCTTCGGGTTCGGGTCTCCTCAACATCCAAGGCCTTGTCCAAACGCGCTTCTTATCGTTTCGCAACAATTCGTTTAACTCCTCAATTAAATGAGGTATAAGCATCTTAGTGCATTTTTGAATCAACCTTTTACTATCCATCATGATCACTGACTGTGACCGTAAAGCGTGTGACCTAAAAAACCTACTCGCCCACTCTACTCTCTCGGCCGAATGACATTTTACTGTCTCGCCACTGTACTCGTTACGTGTGATCAAGCCATTACAGCTGATGAGTGGCTCGACTTGTAAATACCGCTATCGCGTGAATTTGGCCCCACAATTTTTGAAAAATTGATTTTTTTTAGAGATCTGGCAAGATATCGAATAGTTCTAGGGTTCTTGCTTTAAAATTGCAATAGTTCCGGGGAATTTCAGGCAGAAAATGAGAAAAACAATTTGGGGACCAACATTTCGGGAGTTCTGATGTAATATTTCAGTTCTTTATATAGAGTTCTAGAGTTCTCAATCGATAATGCATATAGTTCCACTTTTTTTTTGCAAAATTTTGTTAATTTTTGAAAAATAGAAAAAAAATCTGATAACAGTTTCCGATTGCACTACGGGTGATAAACAAAAAAATGCTTATTAGACATTTTTGTTTTTAATCCAGGTGTATATAGGTGTGTATATATGTCTTCCTCGGTAGTGAAGTTGACAACATACCCGCCTGACAAGTGGGATGGGCCCGGGTTTGATTCCCGGCCGAGAAGGCATTATCAACTAGTACGGTTTTCACTAACCGCCCCGTTTGGTATACGCCACCCGGTAGTGCATATTGCGCTTTCATTCAGGGTGGGCAGCCCCTGAATGAAAGCGCAATATGCAATACCGGGGTGGCGTATACCAAAACCGAAGCGGAATAAGGGTTTAGCGAGCTTCCCCGAAAGCACAAAGAAAGGTGTGTAGATATAGTTTACAGCAGTCCAATTAATTCAGGTCAGCTGAAGTTTACCAAATATTGATTATCTTGTGAGTAATATGAATACTAATATTGAGATAGAACCGTCAGTAAGTAAGATTTTAAAATTGTTACAAGAGCAAAGAGTAGGACAGACAAGACCGGGACATACATGACTAGGACAGACAAGACTAGGATATAGTGCGTCCACTCAAATCAACAAATTACAAAATAGAGATTTTGGTTTTTGAAAATTTGGCAATTTTTGCAAATTATTTTGACGTTTTCGACCAATTTTGACATAAAACAAAAGTATTTTACAAAGTTTGTCCACTCAAATCAACAAAAAACAAAATTTGCTTCAAATAGAGATTTAGATATTTGAAAATTTGCCAATCTTTGCAAATTATTTTGACGTTTTCGTGCAATTTTGACATACAACAAAAGTATTTCGCAAAGTTTGTCCACTCAAATCAACAAAAAAACAAAATTTGCTTCAAATAGAGATTTTGGTTTTTGAAAATTTGGCAATAATTGCAAATTATTTTGACGTTTTCGTCCAATTTTGCCATAAAACAAAAGTATTTCGCAAAGTTTGTCCACTCAAATCCATAATGGAACAAAATTTGCTTCAAATAGAGATTTTCGGTTTTGAAAATTTGACAATTTTTGCAAATTATTTTGACGTTTTCGTCAATGACGTTTTCGTCAATTTCGTCAATTTTGACATAAAACAGAAGGATGTATTTCGCAAAGTTTGTCCACTCAAATCAACAACAAAAACAAAATATTCTTCAAATAGAGATTTTGGTTTTTGATAATTTGCCAATAATTGTAAATTATTTTGACGTTTTCATCTAATTTTGACATAAAACAAAAGTATTTGTTTGAAAAAAGTTTGTCCACTCAAATCAACAAAAACAGAAAATTTGCTTCAACTAGAGATTTTGGCCTTTGAAAATTTGACAATTTTTGCCAATTATTTTGACTTTTTCGTCCAATTTTGACATAAAACAAAAGGATGTATTTCGCAAAGTTTGTCCACTAAATTCAACAAGAAAACAAAATTTGCTTCAAATAGAGATTTTTGTTTTTGAAAATTTGACAATTTTTGCAAATTATTTTGACGTTTTCGTCCAATTCTCACATAAAACAAAAGTATTTCGCAAAGTTTGTCCACTCAAATCAACAAAAAAAAGAATTTGCTTCAAATAGAGATTTTGGTTCTTGAAAATTTGACAATTTTTGCAAATTATTTTGACGTTTTCATCCAATTTTGACATAAAACAAAAATATTTCGCTAAGTTTGTCCACTCAAATCAACAACAAAAAAATTGCTTCAAATAGAGATTTTGGTTTTTGAAAATTTGACAATCTTTGCAAATTATTTTGACGTTTTCGTCAAATTTTGACATACAACAAAAACATTTCGCAAAGCTTGTCTACTCAAATCAACAAAAAAACAAAATTTGCTTCAAATAGAGATTTTGGTTTTTGAAATTTGGCAATAATTGCAAATTATTTTGACGTGTCCGTCCAATTTTGTCACAAAACATAAGTATTTCGCAAAGTTTGTCCACTCAAATCAATAAAAGAACAAAATTTGCTTCAAATAGAGGTTTTGGTTCTTAAAAACCTGACAATTTTTGCAAATTATTTTGACGTTTTCGTCCAATTTTGACATAAAACAAAAATATATCGCAAAGTTTGTCCAATCAAATCAACAACAAAAAAATTGCTTCAAATAGAGATTTTGGTTTTTGAAAATTTGACAATCTTTGCAAATTATTTTGACGTTTTCGTCAAATTTTGACATACAACAAAAACATTTCGCAAAGCTTGTCTACTCAAATCAACAAAAAAACAAAATTTTCTTCAAATAGAGATTATGGTTATTGAAAATTTGGCAATAATTGCAAATTATTTTGACGTTTTCGTCTAATTTTGACATAAAACAAAAGTATTTCGCAAAGTTTGTCCACTCAAATCAACAAAAGCAGAAAATTTGCTTCAACTAGAGATTCTGGCCTTTGAAAATTTGACAATTTTTGCCAACAATTTTGACTTTTTCGTCAAATTTTGACATAAAACAAAAGGATGTATTTCGCAAAGTTTGTCCACTAAAATCAACAAGAAAACAAAATTTGCTTCAAATAGAGATTTTGGTTTTTGAAATTTGGCAATAATTGCAAATTATTTTGACGTTTTCGTCCAATTTTGACATAAAACAAAAATATATCGCAAAGTTTGTCCAATCAAATCAACAACAAAAAAATTGCTTCAAATAGAGATTTTGGTTCTTGAAAATTTGACAATTTTTGCAAATTATTTTGACGTTTTCGTCCAATTTTGACACAAAACAAAAATATATCGCAAAGTTTGTCCACTCAAATCAACAACAAAAAAATTGCTTCAGATAGAGATTTTGGTTTTTGAAAATTTGACAATCTTTGCAAATTATTTTGACGTTTTCGTCAAATTTTGACATACAACAAAAACATTTCGCAAAGCTTGTCTACTCAAATCAACAAAAAAACAAAATTTTCTTCAAATAGAGATTATGGTTATTGAAAATTTGGCAATAATTGCAAATTATTTTGACGTTTTCGTCTAATTTTGACATAAAACAAAAGTATTTCGCAAAGTTTGTCCACTCAAATCAACAAAAGCAGAAAATTTGCTTCAACTAGAGATTCTGGCCTTTGAAAATTTGACAATTTTTGCCAACAATTTTGACTTTTTCGTCAAATTTTGACATAAAACAAAAGGATGTATTTCGCAAAGTTTGTCCACTAAAATCAACAAGAAAACAAAATTTGCTTCAAATAGAGATTTTGGTTTTTGAAATTTGGCAATAATTGCAAATTATTTTGACGTATTCGTCCAATTTTGTCATAAAACAAAAGTATTTCGCAAAGTTTGTCCACTCAAATCAATAAAAGAACAAAATTTGCTTCAAATAGAGATTTTGGTATTTGAAAATTTGACAATTTTTGCAAATTATTTTGACGGTTTCGTCCAATTTTGACATAAAACAAAAGTATTTCGCAAAGTTTGTCCAATAAAATCAACAAGAAAACAAAATTTGCTTCAAATAGAGATTTTGGTTCTTAAAAACCTGACAATTTTTGGAAATTATTTTGAAGTTTTCGTCCAATTTTGACATAAAACAAAAATATTTCGCAAAGTTTGTCCACTCAAATCAACAAAAAAAACAAAATTTGTTTCAAATGGAGATTTGGATTTTTGAAAATTTGCAATTTTTGCAAATAATTTTTACGTTCTTGTCCAATTTTGACGAAAAACAAAACTATTTCGAAAAGTTTGTCCACTCAAATCAACAAAAAAAACAGAATTTGCTTCAAATAGAAATTTTGGTTTTTGAAAATTTGGCAAGTTTTGCAAAATATTTTGACGTTTTCGTCCAATTTTGACATAAAACAAAAGTATTTCGCAAAGTTTGTCCACTCAAATCAACAAAAAAAACAAAATTTGCTTCCAATAGAGATTTTGATTTTTGAAAATTTGCAATTTTTGCAAATAATTTTTACGTTCTCGTCCAATTTTGACGAAAAACAAAACTATTTCGAAAAGTTTGTCCACTCAAACCAACAAAAAAAACAGAATTTGCTTCAAATAGAAATTTTGGTTTTTGAAAATTTGGCAAGTTTTGCAAATTATTTTGACGTTTTCGTCCAATTTGGACATAAAATAAAGGAATTTTGCAAAGTTTGTCCACTCGAATCAACAAAAAAATAGAATTTGCTTCAAATAGAGATTTTGGTTTTTGAAAATTTGGCAATAATTGCAAATTATTTTGACGTTTTCTTCCAAGTTTGACATAAAACAAAAGTATTTCACAAAGATTGTCCACTCAAATCAGCAAAAAAACAAAATTTGCATCAAATAGAGATTTTGGTTTTTGAAAATTTTACAATTTTTGCAAATTATTTTGCCGTTTTCATCCAATTTTGACATAAAACAAAAATATTTTGCAAAGTTTGTCCACTCAAATCAACAAAAAGCAGAATTTGTTTCAAATAGAGATTTTGGTTTTTGAAAATTTGGCAATTTTTGCAACTATTTTGACGTTTTCGTCCAATTTTGACATAAAACAAAAGTATTTCACAAAGATTGTCCACTCAAATGAACAAAAAACAAAATTTGCATCAAATAGAGATTTTGGTTTTTGAAACTTTAACAATTTTCGCAAATTATTTTGCCCTTTTCATCCAATTTTGACATAAAACAAAAGTATTTCGCAAAGAAATTCGCAAAAGAAAAGAAAATGAGAAAACTCAAATGAACAAAAAACAAACTGCTTCCAATAGAGATTTTAGTTTTTGAAAATTTGGCAATTATTGCAAATTATTGCAAATAATACAAAGTTATAAAAGTATTCCGCACGGGCCATAATGTACAGTTCAGAATATTGAGCACGCAGTCACATCATTTCAAAAAGCAATTCGCAGCGAAACGTCAATTTACGGTTAATAACGAGTAGTAAAATTGAAATCCGTTTCTAAAATTATTTTCTGGAATAACGATCGCTATCGCTGATAATGAATCAACAAACCAAAAGCATTTAATAATGCTTTTCGGATTAATTACGTTTATCAATACATAAACAAACTTTTCGAAGAAATATGTTTAATTCTCGACAAGTATGCAACCAGATATACAGCTGTCTCCTCGAATCACTTTTGTTTGCCTTGTCTATCTAGCCCACTGAAATAAATACTAACTTTAGTATATATTTCAGTGATCTAGCCTTAACGATGTAGCACTTAGTTACATCTTAGTCTAGCTGTAGACTCTTTTCTGTCTAGTCTTCTCCAACTAAATTGTCTAATCTTGTATAACTAGTCCGTCTATTCTTGTTTGTCTGGTCTTAGTCTTGTCTAGAAAATTTGTCTATGTACACTATCTACAGCAATATTATAAATCAGTTCGTCTGTAACTTAAATATAAACTAATAGTAAATTAAATAGATGTGAAATTATATTAAAACCTCAACTAATTTCATTAAAATCAATTTATTTAAAATATTGATAAAAATCGTAAATAAAGCATCATTGGCTCTTAATGCTAGGTTATGTTGTTTACTATTAAAACTATTAAACACCTCAAGTGGAAGTTTTTTCGAGAAGTTTCAAACTTCAAAGACGTTAAACGTCAGATTAATCCAAGTAAACAAATACTAGTAACTTACTTTTTTATTCAGGTTGCAATCCTGTCACCCTGTCGGATATTTGACATTTGCGGCCATTTTAAATCCACCGCTATGAAAATTTTTGTAGAAATTCTCCCAAACTCACAACTGTCCTGGAAAAATTCCCCCCGGAAAACCTATTATCGCGACGAGTTCCCCCCAAATTGTCCCCCATTTTAACACCACTCACAAGGATACCGGTTGCAAATTACCGAATATATTAGTGAAGTTGTACGGAGCGACGTGAAGGTTCGAAACACTGCGAAACGCAGCGAAACACTGAGCCCAGACGTACGTTATAGGTTGCTGGAATATTAGGTAGAAAAGGATGGAGATATGTACGTAGGTGTTTTATTAATTCTTGGATGAAAATAAAATTAGATATTAGGTTAGATTTTGAAATATTTTTGTGAAATTTAAGCTGGAAATTAGGTTTTGGTTTAAAATTCCTCAATTTTATTGTTTTTTTGTTTCGGGGTTTTTAAAACTGTGTAAATTGTGCATTGGTATTTTGACAAAAAATAATTTAGTTTGAGTTTTAAGTTTAAGTCTGTAACTCAGAAACTAGATAGTCTACGAAAAATCTAATTACACGAGCAGTTTCAGAAAGCCCGAATCTATATAGATGCATAGATTATATATTCGGAGACTGTTTAGTTTGTGTAATCTACACCAAAACAAAACTCATTTTCAATGAATTCTTGAGATTGTTTTGACTAGTCAACATTCATCTAAAACTCAAAAACTAAATAAGATAGAAAAAATCTAATTACACCAGCGGTTTCAGAAAGACTGAATCTATATAGATGCATACATTATCTATTCGAATACTGTTTAGTTTGTGTCATCTACACCAAAACAAAACTCACTTTCAATAAAACCTTGAGACTGTTTTGACTAGTCAACATTCATCTATAACTCAAAAACTAAATAAGATAGAAAAAATCTAATTACACCAGCGGTTTCAGAAAGACTGAATCTATATAGACTCATCGATTATCTATTACGAGAGTGTTTAGTTTGTGTAATCTACACCAAAACAACGACTTGGGCACATTATTTCATTTTTGCCAATTTTTGACTTGGTATGTAGCGCCACGCTAAACAGGGCGTTAGGTCAATGTAACCCCACGCAAACTTGATCGTAGTAAAATTGACTTTGAGCTCATAGTATAATTGGCCTTGACCACTTCCTGTCGTTCCTTTAGCGTGTGGTTACATAGACCTCACACTCTGTTTAGCTTGGGGTTACATATACCTCACACCCTGTTTAGCGTGGGGTTACATAGACCTCACACTTTGTTTAGCGTGGGGTTAAGTGTGGGGTTAAGTGTGATGTCTATGTAACCCAACGCTAAGTAGGGTGTGAGGTCTATGTAACCCCACGCTAAACAGGTTGTGAGGTCTATGTAACGCCACGCTAAACAGGGTATGAGGTCTATGTAATCACACGCTAAACAAGGTGACGTCTATGTAACCCCACGCTAAAGAGGGTGTGAGGTCTATGTAATCCCACGCTAAACAAAGTGTGAGGTCTATGTAACCCCACGCTAAACAGGGTGTGAGGTCTATGTAACCCCACGCTAAACAGGGTGTGAGGTCTATGTAACTCCGCTCTAAAGAAACGACAGGAAGTGGTCAAGGTCATTTTACTATGAACTCAAAGTTAATTTTACTACAATCAAGTTTGCGTGGCGTTACATTGACCTCACGCCCTGTTTAGCGTGGGGCTACATAGACCTCATACTTTTTTAGTCTTTTAAAGCTAATTAATGCTGATTAAATGCTGATTCAAGCTGATTAAAACTTGATTAAAGCTGATCAAATGCTGATTAAAACTTATTAAAGCTGATTAAGTAGTAACAGTCGCAACCATCCATAAAAGCTGATTAAAACTGAGGGGAGAGGAAGTGGTCAATATTACTACGGAAATGGTCAATTTTACTACGATTTATGAATGAAATTTCCCACACTTCCCCCACCCCCCCCAAAGCCGAGCATTTATGAATGAACTAATCTTTCAACGAACTATCTTTCCCTACTTGTATCATTTTCGGTTTCTAAGTTATAGACATCTCAGTAAAAAAACTTTGACTTATACTATATATTTATAGTACATAGATTGACTATTTATTAGCTTAAAATGAAATGAAATGGATGTAGGCTAGAGAACAGAAAATTCTCACGCGTAGGATAAACAAATAGGAGATATTTCTCTATCTCTTGTGCTATCAATATTCTAGTATCCTAGCAGCTACCCAGATAAAATAAAATAAATCTCTGGGCGAGAGATTTATTTAAAGAAAACAAGATTTCTAGTAAAAACAAAAAACATTTTCTCTCCTTATATTTATCAGAAAGACAAAACAATAATTTGATGAAACAAAACAAAATAACGTCTCGTTCTATGAAAACAATTTTAACTTGTCTGTTTCTTGTCAAATCTTGTTTTTGTCAAATGTAGTAGTACCGCATGTCCAATTTTCATCCATCAAACTCAAGCACAATTTGTTTACAACGAGAAAATATATGAAACGTAATAATCGCTTCATGTCCACAAAATAATTTGTGATAAAATTTATAAAACATTTCTTCGATTCAATTCCAAATATTTGATTACAGATTTAATAGAAACGTAAATAATTCACAATTTTGATAAACAAATCTTGCCATAGACAATAAACTTTCTAGAATATAATGACAGATTTTAAGAAAACCGCAAAATATGTTAAAGAGGCAATTAAATGCAATTTAAAGCTGAATAAGAAGAGAAATCTAAATTAAATATTTTACCCTTTCTGTGCCATATCAATTTTAAGGAATAACACACAGCGCCAATATTTATAAAAATTCCGGTTGTTATGCAACCCCTTTTACATTGATCACTTATTGATCATAAGCCTATTTTCCGCTTTTGATCAATATAATCCTTTTCGCTCTATATATAATCAATACGCTCCTCTATAATCCTTTGTTCCTCCATAACTCGGCACCGCGGCGCCGGTTACACTGCCGCAAAGCCATAGGTTCAATCCAAAGAAGTTCGTCGAAAAATCGCGAGTCCTCCGCGGCACGTTGAACGCAGACGGCGGCAAACTTGAAGGTGCACTTTTACAGTGCACCCTGCACATTTATCGAGATATATCCGGATCGGGGGCCTGACGGAAGTGCCGATGGTTTTTTTAGATTCCCGCATCTATCCTGCGCGATGTCCAAATTTTCACCTATGACCGTCGAACTCGCAAATTGCTGGAAAAAGAGGCGGTTGCGGATTTCTTCTCCGCATTTTGGACGCATCGGGTTAAGGGAGCGACGCAGGAAGCCGCGAGTTATACCGAATTACGCGTATCGGTGGGTGGCATCGCCTCGTGCTGCAAAAGTCGGTTTCGGTCGCGCAGTGAGGTAAATTTAATGGGTAATGTAAAGGTAATGCGGCGGGTAAATGTAAAAAAATCTTGCAAAAAAAGAGTGATATTTTCCAATGTCGGCAGCGCGCACGGCTCGGATCGCGAACTCATACATGCAAAAGAGTTCCCAAGAAAAACCCATGGGTTCCCCAAGAAAAACCCATAAATGCTTTCCAAATCGAACGCGTGCAGTTTCGAGTCGCTGCGCCCAGAAACGGCGAAACTGCAGCGGTCAGACTGTCTGCACCTTCCAGCGATGGAGAGCCGATACGTATCGAACTGTAGCGGACGACTCTGTGGTCGCAGCAATGTAGCGCTGGTACCAAAATGCGCGGCTCGGCGTTCCGGTCAACTTGGAATTAAAAAAACGCGATATCTCGGCGGGGAAACAGTTCCGCGACGTCCAATTATGTGTGCGGAAAGCCAAAACACCATTCTACAATCCACTGAAATATGCAGAATATTCATCGGGGGGCTGTAAAAATATGGACGTTTAACTTTGGTCATTTATTTCCTACAATGAGGCGAGTTTCGGCGGGCGTCGCGACGATTGCAAACGACGCAGCGCGATGTCGCTTACACTAAAAGATAAAACGTTCATTTTTTTGCGGGAATCGCGCGAAACCGTTCCCGCAGAGCTTAAGTTGGCGATTCTGTGGGAGTTTTCCTGGACGTCAAAAAAAACGTCGTTTTATAGCGTCGCGTCGCCATCTTCAACGCAATCGGGATTAAACTCCCACACAAACTAATAGGTTCTATACCCGATTGAACGGCGCCGGTCCCGTTCCGATTCGTAAATTGGTTCGGTACCACCTCAAGTTCTAGGTACCACCGCAAAACTCCCCTCGTTTTTTTTACTCTTTTCTTTAAACTGCCGCAGATACGAAAAAAGTTGTCGCAGTTGCGGGCAAGTGTTCTGCCCGAATCCAACCGGCGACCTGGAGCCCTTTAAATAAGTGTAGGGCGTCCGTGGAAGTGATTGAAAAATCGGCAAAAAATAGTTGTATTTTCTCTTGCACCAGGTGAACGGGACGTCGCAGGACGGCGAGCGAGGGCTCTAAAAACGTGGCGCGGCGGCATTCAAAGGAGCAGGAAGAATTTTTGAGATCCGACAAAAAATCCCGTTTTGATTTTCGGGGGCGGTTTTGACTCTCTAGAGGGGTGCGACAGGACGGAGGAGGAAACCTGGGGGCTGCGGACGGACATTATCAGTTAAAGAATCCAAGACGCGCGGTTAAAACACCGAAGATCTGCAGCCTCCGGCGACATAAAAGAGCCTAATGTGACCTTTTTTCAAAAACCCACATGGTGCGGTACCCCAGGTGAAATTCGTGAAACGTTAGTCGCCTCAGAATTGATAGAAATTTGCGATTCCGTTGAGACCTGGCGATTTGGGCCGAACGCTACACGGACTCCAAACGTTTGCATTACAAAAATTACCACTTTTACGGAGGTCACGGCGAAGATACTCATGCAAAATGAAATTCGCGAAAGGATTCCGGAAATCTTTGAGATGCGTCCTCCGACACCACTCTCGTCGCTGCGCGACTTTTGTCAGCAACGTTATTCACATTTTTCTGCGATTCCGGGTCGCCCGACTAAAACACCGCCTGCTGCCGTTGCCCCCGCCCGGCGGCAGCCGTGCATCAGATTCTTGTTGCCAAAGAATAGATGAACGATCTCACGTACGGCGATTTTCGATAAGTCTTCCGGATCGCGTGATTTAGGCGTCCAAAAATAACGATTATTTTTGCAAAGGGAAGTGAGTTTTTCGCATTTTGCAAAAATTTTAACTGAAAATGTCGAAAAGTGAGGTAACAGTCGGAGGTGTGGCGACGTTCCGGACATACCGGCGCGGAACCACGTCCGTGCGACAAAAACTGTCCGAGTTGTGTGCGAAAAAGTGAAAAACCTGGAAAAATTCAACCAGCCGCCCCCGGAGACGGCAGTTCGGTGAAATTATTTTTTTTAAATACCCGATTCTTGTGCAAATCGTTTGTGGGAGATTTCCAATTGTTGCGTAATTTGAAGTATTTAAAAAAAAATACAAAAAATTTCTCTCCGCCTTTAAGTTCAGTGACGACTCGTTACCCGTTTAGTAATCCAGAGCAAAACTAGATGGCGCTGGTAAAAAAAGAAACCCCGGGTACATGATTAGTCGGCACATGACGTATCGGCACCAGACGACTCGGCATTTCCAACTCGGCACCGGACAATTCGGCACCGGGAATATTCGGCTCCGAGTAAGTCGGCACCGGACAAATCGGCACCAGTAATCAGTGTATGAATATATAAATTTTCTAGGCTGGTTTTGGTAATGTTAAAAACAAAATAAATCTTTTTATAATTAAATAAAGTAACGCACGCTTCTTGAGAGGAAAAAGGAAAGAAGGAAATTGTATACTAACTTATTCTATACCAGCAATACCAACACGATCGTGCTAGGTTGGTGACGGAATTTGCTGCAAGGAGCGATGCGAAGCCACTACAATCCATTTTTGCCTCTTGTATGTAAATTTTAAGTCCACCTCACGTTTTGTAAGCGACTTATGATTTTTCGAGCGAATTCTGGATGTTGATAGCGGAACTGCATGAAATTCAGGTCTTCGGTCAAAAAAATTTAACTCGCTTATAAAAAACCTAATTTACTCGAGAAAAAACGTGTTTGATCTCTGATTTATTGAGAAATAAATACTTTAATTTTATTCAAAATTATAAAAATGTGTATAGGTAAGAGGTTAAAAGAAAATTAAAAATACGAGAGCCGAAATGTCTCGGTGCCGATTTGCGCGGTGTCGACTTATCCGGTGGCGAATTTTCCAAGTGCCTAGTTGTGCGGTGCCGAGTTGTCCGGTGCCGACTTATCCGGTGCCGAGTTGTCCGGTGCCGACTTATTCGGTGCCGACTTATCCGGTGCCGAGTAGTCCGGCGCCGATTTGGAAGTGCCGAGTCGTCCGGGTCCGATCCCGGGCTACATAGCCCGGGACGGCGCCGTATAAATTTAGGGCCTCGGGTCACATCTCCCGGAATAGCGGTGAAAGTGTAAATTAAAATATGTATTTTAACGATAAATATTGTGAGTGAATATATCTCTGTTGGAAAATGTTTTCAATTGGAGAAATGAATAGTTGGGGCTGTAAATTATCCAACAAAACGTGGTGCATTATGCAATATCAGCGCGGAAATTTATTATTGTTTTAATATTAAAGCGTTTTTATAAATTTCCATTTTCTCCGCCTTGTTTTATATTCTCCGTGTTGCTTTTCTATTATTTTCCTGCGCTCGCATTCAGGAAGTTTTTTTCCCCGGTTGTCACATCCGCGATAGTTTTTCAAATAGTTTTTCAAGCGCCCGACGATTTCTCAACGCGCCGTTTATAATTCCATTCCTGTTTAAACGAAACAAAACCAACAAGGAATTATAAATGGGAATAAAAAAGTGTATCGCCAAACAGGAAATTCATTCTATTTAAAGATCGCTGACAATTTTCACCTCGCATTTTCTCCTGTTGTATCTGCATCGAATAAATATTAGTTTTCGCGTGAAATGACAATGAATTTAAAACAACACAGAGTTTTTGACGACGACAAAGCAGTAATTAATTTTGTGAAAGACAAACAGAAAAATAGCGAGATGAAAAAGGTGGCGAATTAATTCAAGAATCAAAAAATAAACGGAACAAACTTTCTAGACAGAGAATGACAGAGAAGACTTTAACAGAGATTCTAAATTTGTTTAGAATTGTAAATTAATATATTTTTGTAATTAGTGATTTTAATTATTTAAGATAAAATTAAGAGAAGATATATAAAGGGAATTCTAGAGCAGGGATGGTGAAACTGTGACCTATGACCTGTGGGTCAGACACTGACCCACACAGGCTTTTTAAGTGACCCAGGTATTGATTTTCTAACTTTTATTATTTTCTTATTTTATATATATATATATATATATATATATATATATATATATATATATATATATATATACATATATATATATATATATATATATATATATATATATATATATTAAATATATCAAAAATAAATTTCTTCTCCAATTATTGTATTTTAAATATGTTGTATGTGAAGGACCATTATTATAATCGTGTATAAAAGTATAAAAATCGTGCGTAAAAGTCCAATGTAAATCAAATGGAGTTTCATTATCAAATGATTTCTGTTTGTTGGTACTACGGCAACAACTCATGTCCCTAAACAAAAAACATAGACATGGTGAAAATTTTCTGACCTCTATTAAAATTGACTTAGTTTTAGGTCTCGGCCCCTCAGTCTGGATTTGTCTGCCTCTAACATAACTTAATCTGATCCAGATTAAATCTACGTTTACCTAGATTACATCGACAACGACCAAATAGTGTTCCCGTCACTGTGCGTTTTTACTAGTTAGCAACTTTTGCCACGTGGGCACCGAACGTTCTAAGAAACATTGGTTCTATTCAATATCTTAAGCAGAATATTCCACATCCTTTAATTGGATTTCATTGTATAATACATCAGGAATTTTTATGGACTTATTCATTCTACCTTCATCAAAGGAGGTAAATTCTTATAAAGCATTAGAGTTTTGTCTAAAGAGTTTTGGACTCACTTGTTTCTGATATCATCCCTTAAAGTTGAGTTGGCCAAAATTGAACCTTCACACGGTTTTTTGCAATTTTTTTGCATAAAAAACAAAATTGCAGAAAATTTGTTAAAACAACTTTTATTGAGAATTAAATTCTCTATAACTCTTATTTAAAACACTTTTGTCTATTTCATCTAGGTTTCTTAACATTCAGCTTCTTTTCAAAATAACTTGCTATTAAACCTGTGAAGTAAATATCAATTTTCTTTAACGCCATGAGAAATTTTTGCAAATTTTAAAAAGATTCTTAGAAAACAAGTTAAATTTGCAACAAGTTTTTTCTAAAACATTTCTCTAAATTCTTTACTTTATTGTGTGTCAGACTGTCCGTCTGTCCCTATATGGCTGTTTGTGGAATCGTAGCTCCTAAACAAATGGACCGATTTTGATGCAGTTTTTTTATTTGAAAGCTGACGTGAGCGAGGAGGTTTTTAGCTATAATTTATGAAGATCTCTTCATGCGCATGATGATCATCCGCTCATTTCCTTCTTGTCAAAATTAATTTGCAACCGATTTGTCACAAGTGTTTGTCTAGTTCCGTATATTCAAACTTGCGTTTGAAAACTGACGTGATCGAGAAGGTTCTTAGCTATAGTTTATGAAGATCTGTTCAGGCATTTGATGATTTCTTTTAACTTATTAATATTTTGATGATGAGCATCGCCGCGTCGGGAAACTGCTAAGTAAATCAAGTAATAAAACCAGAATACAAAGAAATAAAAGGAGGATTGATAATGATAAAGTGTGGATTATACTTACTTTGTGTAAGCAACGTAAGTAAGTAACAAAACAACAATATACAATCGTTTAGTTTTCAGTCTTGATTCATTTACTCAGGAAAAAATCTTAAAACAAAGACAACAGTTAACGACGTCTGCTTTCACCAGTCTGCGCGTTCTCTTTAACGCCAACGTTGCGCATACCATATTGAAACTCTGCAGGAACTTAGTAGATCTTGTAAGATAGATTGATAAATCTAAGTTCATCCGTATTTTCTATTTGTTATACATATGTAGGTATAACTAATAATACTTCTTCACATAGCGGTCCCCCGACGCGGGGCGACGCTCATCATTAAAATATTATTTTTTTATTCATGATTAAAATATTATATTTTATATTTTTGCTTTTTAGAGGTTTTTTGTGTCGGGGGTTGCTTAAAATTTTTATTTTTTTTTTGTTAGATATCATACCTTAAATTTGACAACCCAAAGCAGCTTCTAAGCTTCATTCCGTTTTTTTCATAAAAACACGAAATAACAAAAAAATATTGAAAATAACTTTTATAAAGAAAAACTTTTATCTAAAAAAAAAATGCCTAAAATTCTTAGTTTTTGAGTTATAGTCTTCCAAACTTTCAACATTTACTTAAATTAGATTTTCGATTTTTTCAGAAAATTTTCAAAATAATTAAAAACTATTGCAACATTAATATGGTATAGACCAGGGGTGTCGAACCTTTTTATGACCGCGTGCCTTTTTTCTTAAGTTTTTACATTATGAAATGCTGAAGTGCCAGATAACTTTGGCTGAATATCAGTTACCGTATTAGTCTGAATATAATATAATACCGTATTAGCCTGAATAAGATGTTTGAATGTGTCAAAGTCCATCCCGAAATAAAGGGTCACAGTGTGATCCCTTTAATTACAGATCAATCTGTATTCAAAGCCAATTTTAAAAAAAAATTTAAGACAGCTTTTCCGACTCCATTATCAAGTTTCTTGAAAAGCAATAACATGCTGGTAAACCGTCAATACGGTTTCCGGAAAAGTAGCACAACTGATACTGAGAGCCAGTACTATCCAACAGAGCGTTGGATAGTGTAATATTAAAATTATGACCTAAGTCAAGGATTTGACTCTTTTGATAACAAGCTCCTTCCACAAAAAATTGAAGATATTTAGTCCTTGGCACAACAGTCCTTGTTTGACCACATGAACCTATTTTACATCGAGAGGTCGTGCGTTCTTGCATTATCCGCCGCTTCGCGGCATGCAACACAATCTAACCTAGGTAAAACCAGCAGTCTTTGCTACTTATTTTTATTTCAAGAATTAGAGGCTTCTCCAAGAACTGGGTAAAATTTTTATTGCATCAAAGAGACCGAAAGGTGATCGTAAATAAAAAAATCTGAAAGTGAAATAAAGAAGTGTGTGGTACCCAAGGCTCTCTAATGGGACCAACTCTATTCTTGATATTTAACACCTAATCACCTGACCTACGTCTCTCAGACCGAAAGTAGCAGCAATTTTCTCACCTGAGACGTATGGCAGGTGGTTAAGGGTTATTAATGATCTGGCGCAAACAAATAATGTTCAATGCAATTATATTTTGTACGTTGAGGATACCAATATATTAATATCTAAACCAGAGATTGAACGATTTAATTAACGTTAGGAGGATGATCTATACATCTTTAACACGGTGACGCCGGCATGTACCACCGGTGGTATATGCATGTCCGCTACGTCGGGCGGCATGAGCCACCTGTGCTGCCATTTCATTTTAATAACAATATCTTGCCCAGGTTTAACTGCTTTTTTTTAATTTTAAATATTCACAGCCGTGTAACATTATCACAGCCGTGTAATTGTTGCTGAATTGCAGATATTTTAGGATTCGCAGGAAACGATCGCGTGCCAACGTTTGTTGAATTTGTATATTCGAACACATTTTAGTTTTTGGCTAATACAAACGAATTTCAGGCAACTGTGATATTCCTATAATAAGCATAATCACAATAAGCTTGCGTATTTATTGTAATGATACTGCTCTACACGTTTGTTGAGGCTTTCTATTTGCATGTTCTTTCCATGATTAGCGTCAGAGATCAGGCACTGAGTTTCATAGGGATCATTTTATAATCAACATTTGTTGCGAGCAACTCCTCAATGAATGCATATGGCGCATACAGCCTTAGTGCATGTGACACATTTACCGTAGCCACTAGATGCCTTTTGTTCCCATGGGCGTCCGCACAAAAAATGTTAAAAACATCGGCAAAACGCCGCCCGATAATACAATCAACCTGTTAATGGCGTCAACGTGTTAATGGAATTTTCGCAAAACATATTTAACATAATTTGATTTTATCAAAAATCAACCAAAGGGGCCGAATCGATAAAATTTCTAGGGGTAACAATTGATCAAAAGCTAAAATGTGACATCATCATATTGTCATAATTAACTAACATGTTCGACATTAAGTACTGTGTGATATCATATTATTCGGAGAGTATGCTTCGAGTGTGAGAAGCGAAAAGACATGAAACGAGGCGCAAACGAAGCTCGACCGACACGTGCACGTATCTTTAAGTTTATCGTTTTAAGTCAAGTCAACCAGGGGTGTAATCACGAGCCCAAAGGGCTGAAGCGGCATCCAACGTCTGGAAGACAACAATTTTAAGGGAATCCATCCACTTATTATCCCCATTTCCTCTTTATTTTTCTCGTCCTTATTATTCCTAATATGTTCGACATTAAGTACTGTGTGATATCTGATTAGAAACCTCAAGGAATGTGTAAAATATGATATTGTGCAAATATTTTACCACGCCATCGTTCAATAATAACCTAAACTCAAACTTCAACTAACCTAACCTAACCTAGGTCGTCATACGGTTCTGCTATTTTGGGGTCAGCAGCCAATATTGAAGCGGTATTTAGAATGCACAAAAAGAAATTACGAGCGATGTTTAATGTACATTCTCTTCAATCCTGACGGTCTTGGTTCATCAAGCACAATATTTTAACGCTACGCTCCTTCTCCCGCGTGCCAATAAAAATTTACAACGTGTCAGCTGTGAACCCGTGCCATAGGTTCGCCACCGCTGGTATAGACAATTCAATTCTCTACTAATGTTGTTTAAATCACTCTTGTCTATTTTGTCTTTTTTCTCAAATTTCTGCCATTTATACTTCGCTTCAAATCGTTCAAAAAATCACAAAACAAGTGAGAAAACCTAACAAATTTTCTCTTAGACAATGAATTTCTTAACAGTTTTTGTCTAAAACATTTTCACGTATTTTGTTACAGCTTCCAAGTTACAACGAATCAAACCCAAACCATGTATAAATTTAATTTCTGAATTTTTCAAAATTTCCAAACCAAAATTTTTCAAAACAAAATTTACTCCGTTATTTAGACAATGGAATTTTCTTCAAATTTTGGCTAAGCCACTTTCATTTCTTTCGCCTAATTTCTAAGTTACAACCAATCAAACTCAACACTTAGTCCGATTTCACGATGGCATAACTTTTGAACGGCTTATCACAGTGACTTCTAGTTTTTACTAATCGATTCAGCGTCCCAAAATTAGTCGTAAAGCATATCATGTTCACATAAAATTTTTAATTAAAAAAACCAGCCATCGATCAGCTCGAGGACTCTTATACAGTATAATCTCGATAATCCGACAAATATGGGAACAGACAACTGCCGGATTATAAGGAAGAGTGGCGGGAGGGAAGAGCGCGAGTGCTCTCCAGACCGCCGGATTACTGGACGTGTCGCCCGATTAACCAACGGCCGAATTACCGAGATTAAACTTTATACATTTTTAGATTTCTTTAGATAAACAAGAAGGAAAATAGAGTTTTGTAAAAGTGAGAACTTATAAGTGAAAACAAAAAAAGTAGTTGACCTCCCTTCTCTTTTCCAAGTGATGCCACTGGGCTAGTGACCCACGAGCTAGTTCGCAAAATATAATGAACAAAATTTGACCCACTACTCAAAAAGGTTCGCCATCCCTGTTCTAAAACACTTGAACTTTTCAGAATTTTTGGTGGAGGCGAGAGGTATTTATAGGACGTTTTCGCGCCAATTTTAATAAATCTGTATTTTTAATTCAACATTTGAATTGATTAACAGAAGGGGAAAGGTGTATCGACCTGAGCCGAAATCGCGCGATTCACTTATCAATTTACTTCGCGAATTTATATTTTTCGTGCGGTATGCTTCGAGTGTGAGACGCATAATGACGAAAATCGAAGCGCGAACGAAGCTCGACCGACACGTGCACGCATCTTTAAGTTTATCGTTTTAAGTCAAGTTAACCAGAGGTGTAATCACGAGCTCAAAGGGCTGAAGCGGCATCCAACGTCTGGAAGACAACAATTTTAAGGGAATCCCTCCACTTATTATCCCCATTTCCTCGCTTAAAAGGACGATCGGAAGGAAGATCACACGTGGCGGAGACGCGAGCAGCCCTAACAGGTAAGTGATTAGACCAGCCCCGTTTTAAAACTGGAAAATTTGATTTTAGTGAGACACGGTCCGAACAGGACGGGTTCCCAGATTTTAGGTGACGCGTAAAGAAAAGGTTAATTTTGAAACTTGGATTAATTTAAATACAATTTAATTTCATACAACAATCCACTCCAAACTCATCAAACATCAAACTCTAAGTAGGGTGAATTTAATTTAAAAAAACTAAAGTTTTTTTTTTGATTATTTGTTTAGAAAATCTAATTCTCATTAAAAGAGATAAATTTCGTGAAATGTGGATGGTTGGGACTGATAGCAATATATTCTTGTTACATTAATCCGTAATGCGTCGAGTATATTTAAATCCTTGATTTATTGTTGTCTGATATGATTGCGAAAAGTTTTAATCTGTTTTGAATACGTAAACAGCATTAAAAGTCGGGAGGCCTAATAATGAATTCGCCGTTAATTTGAATTGAGGCTGGTATTAGCACCGCCTGGCAAGTGCGAAATAAATCACAAAACGCTGAGACAATTGCAAATAAATTTTAATTGCGGGGTAAACACCAGCCCGGAAAAAAGTTTTCCATCGCGAACGTAAATCTTGATAATCAACTTTGGGGTATATTAAATAAAATGTTAGTTATTTTAGAAAATACCACACAGTTACGTCACACCATGCGTTTTTTAGTAAAATGAAAAAGGGGGTTAAAATTAGAAATGGAACAATAAAAATAATGAAGCCACCCAAAAAGTCACGTATAGGTCAAACGAAACAACGAAATAATAAATGTTAGAAATGTTCCTGGGAGGGAAGTTTATTTTATTTTACGGGGGAAAAAAACAATAAATTAATTTAAATTTGTGTTTCGAATGTAGTTTGACTCAGTGCCTGAGCGGTATTATTTTTTAAATACTAATTCGTTTTAGATCCCTAATTTTTTCATTGCGAGTTACTGCCGGCAGTTTTTCAACCCCCCATTAATTTATTATCGTTCATAAAGTGTTTCGCTGCATTTAAACGACTCGGTTATTGCCTCAAAACTTTCCACCGCAATAAATCTCGCCGTTTTGAAATTAGGGATTTAAAACGAAAAAATACAAAAGTATTAAACAGTTATGTATGTTCAGTTTTTTGCGTGAAACGGGGCGAAAATAAAAGTCACTTACGTGCACTCGTAGTCATTCCAGAGATCTACACACTCGAACGGCTCGGGACATATCACGTTGGCACAAGGTTTATTAGACGGGCAGTTTCTTTCCAAATTTCTCGCCATTGTCGCTTGACCCCATTGTGTCCCATTCATGGCCGGGGGCAGCGGCAAGTGTTTACCCTCTAACCTAATGTCGTCCAGGCATCCTAACAATAAGCGAACAAAAGAAAAAAATATTACACTTTATAAAATAGTTTTCGCTTTTACAAAATAAATGCATCCCTCGATTTGCGCGAGTTCGATTAACGCGAAACTCGATTTGGGACAAACTGGACAATGTAGATTTGATAGACTTTGCTAAACAGATTAGACTAGACAAATTACTCTAAATTAGACAATTTGACTACAACAAAGTAGACTGTAGTCTTGTCTGTCTAGTCTTGCCAGTCCAGTCTTGTCTGTCTAGTCTCGTCTGTCTAGTCTCGTCTGTCTAGTCTCGTCTGTCTAGCCTCGTCTGTCTAGTCTCGTCTGTCTAGTCTTATCTGTCTAGTCTCGTCTGTCTAGTCTCGTCTGTCTAGTCTCGTCTGTCTAGTCTCATCTGTCTAGTCTCGTCTGTCTAGTCTCGCCTGTCTAGTCTCGTCTGTCTAGTCTCGTCTGTCTAGTCTCGTCTGTCTAGTTTCATCTGTCTAGTCTCGTCTGTCTAGTCTCGTCTGTCTAGTCTCGTCTGTCTAGTCTCGTCTGTCTAGTCTCGTCTGTCTAGTCTCGTTTGTCTAGTCTCAACTGTCTAGTCTCGTCTGTCTAGTCTCGTCTGTCTAGTCTCGTCTGTCTAGTCTCGTCTGTCTAGTCTCATCTGTCTAGTCTCGTCTGTCTAGTCTCGTCTGTCTAGTCTCGTCTGTCTAGCCTCGTCTGTCTAGTCTCGTCTGTCTAGTCTCGTCTGTCTAGTCTCATCTGTCTAGTCTCGCCTGTCTAGTGTCGTCTGTCTAGTCTCGTTTGTCTAGTCTAGTCTGGCTAGTCTCATCTGTCTAGTCTCGTCTGTCTAGTCTCGTCTGTCTAGTCTCGTCTGTCTAGTCTCGTCTGTCTAGTCTCGTCTGTCTAGTCTCGTCTGTCTAGTCTCGTCTGTCTAGTCTCGTCTGTCTAGTCTCGTCTTTATAGTCTCGTCTGTCTAGTTTTGTCTGTCTAGTCTCGTCTGTCTAGTTTCGTCTGGCTAGTCTCGCCTGTCTAGTCTCGTCTGTCTAGTCTCGTCTGTCTAGTCTCGTCTGTTTAGTCTCGTCTGTCTAGTCTCGTCTCTCTAGTCTCGTCTGTCTAGACTTGTCTGTCTAGTCTCTTCTGTCTAGTCTCGTCTGTCTAGTCTCGTTTGTCTAGTCTCGTCTGTCTAGTCTCGTCTGTCTAGTCTCATGTGTCTAGTCTCGTCTGTCTAGTCTCGTCTGTCTAGTCTCGTCTGTCTAATCTCGTCTGTCTAGTCTCGTATGTCTAGTCTCATCTGTCTAGTCTCGTCTGTCTAGTCTCGTCTGTCTAGTCTCGTCTGTCTAGTCTCGTCTGTCTAGTCTCGCCAGTCTAGTCTCGTCTGTCTAGTCTCGTCTGTCTAGTCTCGTCTGTCTAGTCTCGTATGTCTAGTCTCGTCTGTCTAGTGTCGTCTGTCTAGTCTCGTTTGTCTAGTCTAGTCTGTCTACTCTCGTCTGTCTAGTCTGGTCTGTCTAGTCTCGTCTGTCTAGTCTCGTCTTTATAGTCTCATCTGTCTAGTTTTGTCTGTCTAGTCTCGTCTGTCTAGTTTCGTCTGTCTAGTCTCGTCTGTCTAGTCTCGTCTGTCTAGTCTTGTCTGTCTAGTCTCGTCTGTTTAGTCTCTTCTGTCTAGTCTCGTCTGTTTAGTCTCGTCTGTCTTGTCTCGTCTCTCTAGTCTCGTCTGTCTAGTCTTGTCTGTCTAGTCTTGTCTGTCTAGTCTCGTCTGTCTAGTCTCGTCTGTCTAGTCTCGTCTGTCTAGTCTCGTCTGTCTAGTCTCGTCTGTCTAGTCTCGTCTGTCTAGTCTCGTCTTTCTAGTCTCGTCTGTCTAGTCTCGTCTGTCTAGTCTCGTCTGTCTAGTCTCGTCTGTCTAGTCTCGTCTGTCTAGTCTCGTCTGTCTAGTCTCGTCTGTCTAGTCTCGTCTGTCTAATCTCGTCAGTCTAGCCTCGTCTGTCCAGTCTCGTCTGTCTAGTCTCGCCTGTCTAGTCTCGTTTGTCTAGTCTCGTCTGTCTAGTCTCGTCTGTCTAGTCTCATGTGTCTAGTCTCGTCTGTCTAGTCTCGTCTGTCTGGTCTCGTCTGTCTAATCTCGTCTGTCAAGTCTCGTCTGTCTAGTCTCGTCTGTCTTGTCTCGTCTGTCTAGTCTCGTCTGTCTAGTCTCGTCTGTCTAGTCTCGTCTGTCTAGTCTCGTCTGTCTAGTCTCGTCTGTCTAGTCTCGTCTGTCTAGTCTCGTCTGTCTAGTCTCCTCTGTCTAGTCTCGTCTGTCTAGTCTCGTCTGTCTAGTCTCGTCTGTCTAGTCTCGTCCGTCTAGTCTCGTCTGTCTAGTCTCGTCTGTGTAGTCTCGTCTGTCTAGTCTCGTCTGTCTAGTCTCGTCTGTCTAGTCTCGTCTGACTAGTCTCGTCTGTCTAGTCTCGTCTGTCTAGTCTCGTCTGTCTAGTCTCGTCTGTCTAGTCTCGTCTGTCTAGTCTCGTCTGTCTAGTCTCGTCTGTCTAGTCTCGTCTATCTAGTCTCGTCTGTCTAGTCTCGTCTGTCTAGTCTCGTCTGTCTAGTCTCGTCTGTCTACTCTCGTCTGTCTAGTCTCGTCTGTATAGTCTCGTCTGTCTAGTCTCGTCTGTCTAGTCTCGTCTCTCTAGTCTCGTCTGTCTAGTCTCGTCTGTCTAGTCTCGTCTGTCTAGTCTCGTCTGTCTAGTCTCGTCTGTCTACTCTCGTCTGTTTAGTCTCGTCTGTCTAGTCTCGTCTGTCTAGTCTCGTCTGTCTAGTCTCGTCTGTCTAGTCTCGTCTGTCTAGTCTCGTCTGTCTAGTCTCGTCTGTCTAGTCTCGTCTGTCTAGTATCGTCTGTCTAATCTCGTCTGTCTAGTATCGTCTGTCTAGTCTCGTCTGTCTAGTCTCGTCATTCTAGTCTCGCCTGTCTAGTCTCGTCTGTATAGTCTCGTCTGTCTAGTCTCATTTGTCTAGTCTCGTCTGTCTAATCTTGTCAGTCTAGCCTCGTCTGTCCAGTCTCGTCTGTCTAGTTTCGTCAGTCTAGTCTCGCCTGTCTAGTCTCCTCTGTCTAGTCTCGTCTGTCTAGTCTCGTCTGTCTAGTCTCGTCTGTCTGGTCTCGTCTGTCTAATCTCGTCTGACTAGTCTCGTCTGTCTAGTCTCGTGTGTCTAGTCTCGTCTGTCTAGTCTCGTCTGTCTAGTCTCGTCTGTCTAGTCTCGTCTGTTTAGTCTCGTCTGTCTAGTCTCGTCTGTCTAGTCTCGTCTGTCTAGTCTTGTCTGTCTAGTCTCGTCTGTCTAGTCTCGTCTGTCTAGTCTCGTCTGTCTAGTCTCGTCTATCTAGTCTCGTCTGTCTAGTCTTGTCTGTCTAGTCTCGTTTGTCTAGTCTTGTCTGTCTAGTCTCGTCTGTCTAGTCTCGTCTGTCTAGTCTCGTCTGTCTAGTCTCGTCTGTCTAGTCTCGTCTGTCTAGTCTCGTCTGTCTAGTCTCGTCTGTCTAGTCTCATCTGTCTAGTCTCGTCTGTCTAGTCTCGTCTGTCTAGTCTCGTCTGTCTAGTCTCGTCTGTCTAGTCTCGTCTGTCTAGTCTCGTCTGTCTAGTCTCGTCTGTCTAGTCTCGTCTGTCTAGTCTCGTCTGTCTAGTCTCGTCTGTCTAGTCTCGTCTGTCTAGTCTCGTCTGTCTAGTCTCGTCTGTCTAGTCTCGTCTGTCTAGTCTCGTCTGTCTAGTCTCGTCTGTCTAGTCTCGTCTGTCTAGTCTCGTCTGTCTAGTCTCGTCTGTCTAGTCTCGTCTGTCTAGTCTCGTCTGTCTAGTCTCGTCTGTCTAGTCTCGTCTATCTAGTCTCGTCTGTCTAGTCTTGTCTGTCTAGTCTCGTTTGTCTAGTCTCGTCTGTCTAGTCGCGTCTGTCTAGTCTCGTCTGTCTAGTCTCGTCTGTCTAGTCTCGTCTGTCTAGTCTCGTCTGTCTAGTCTCGTCTGTCTAGTCTCGTCTGTCTAGTCTCGTCTGTCTAGTTTCGTCTGTCTAGTCTCGTCTGTCTAGTCTCGTCTGTCTAGTCTCGTCTGTCTAGTCTCGTCTGTCTAGTCTCGTCTGTCTAGTCTCGTCTGTCTAGTCTCGTCTGTCTAGTCTCGTCTCTGTAGTCGCGTCTGTTTATTCTTGTCTGTCTAGTCTCGTCTATCTAGTCTCCTCTGTCTAGTCTCGCCTTTCTAGCCTTGTCTGTCTAGTCTTGTCTGTCTAGTGTTGTCTGTCTGGTCTGGTATGTCTAGTCTTGTCAGTTTAGTCTTGTGCATCTAGTCTTGTCCGTCTAGTTTTGTTCGTCTAGTCTTGTCCGCCTAGTCTTGTCCGTCTAGTCTTGTCTGTCAAGTGTTGTCTGTCTAGTCTTATCTATCTAGTCTTGTCTGTCTGTCTTTGTATTTTGAATAAATTAAACAAATTTAATACATTCCGCAATTTTTTATAAACTTACCCTTTTGGTAATCTGCATAAACTTCAAATGTCCGAACGCCAGTGTATTCGGCCTTCCCTCCGGCATAAACGCCCTCCTGTTTGTCAACTAATAGCCACTGATGGCCGGTGAATGCGAATGTTTCGTTGTATCGCCTGCCTTCGCCCCCGTCTAATTCCAGCGTGGCCGCAGATCCGTATCTGCTGACCCGGGCTACGTGCCACTGCCCGTCGTCCACAGCCACGGCGCTCAGCCAGATGTCTTTCTCTTCGGTGCGCAATGAGTTCAGATTGTACCGGAAATGTAATCGGGAATCTTTGATTTCGAGGATGCCGTATTCGCGGTTGTGCTGGTCGGAAACGCGGAAAAGCTCGCCGTGCTCTTCGCGCGTTCGGAATCGGAGTTGGATTTGTGTGGAGAATCGGTCGGGTTCAAAGCTGAGGGCGTACTTGACGTAGGATTGGGGTTTAAACGAAGTGGGAATAGTTGGAATGGTGCACGCGGGACCTGTCCATCCAGGTCGACATTGACACTTCGCTTCGTTGAACGAGCCGATGCACGTTCCGTGCTCCCAGCAGCGCGACGTGGCATCTGACCTGCCACACATTTCTTCAGTCTGGGGACAGCCGGCGACACTGTTGCGAGATAATCCCGGATGCGCTAAATCATAAAGTTTTGAGTTGTGGAATAGATTTCGTATGCAGCCGTCGAATCCCTTGCCTACAGGCATGTATTGCCAGTGGTAATGGGTCGGGTCGAATTGTTCTACATATAACCCGCCCAATTGAAGGGGAGCGTTAACATTAAGATATTCGTTAAACGGAGGGATTGTGCCCTGCGCTTGACAGCTGCTATCATCGAATTCCGGCGGGGTTCCATCTTCTAATTCGGCAATGTCTGCGGATTTGCAGTAATCGACGACCATACGGACGTTCTCAGTGTCCCAGAAGATGTCGAGCCTATGCCATTCGCCGTCATCTAACGTCTTTTTCGTTTTCACCCTCAATTCTAACGTTCCCGAACCGAAGTCTAGAAGTAATCTCGGATATCCTCTCTCCAACTCGACGGCTATATAATCAGAAACTAACTGCTCATCCGTTTCCGGAGGTACGATCGGTCCATTATAGAGAAGAAGACCGTCTGTTTTTCTAGTAATAAACTCGAAATGTAGGTGGGAATTATCGCACATTTCCAATGGAGGATACCAAGCCCAACCGTTGCCTCTGAAACTTCTGGACGTCTGTTGACATCTGGGACCGTTGTAGCCGGCAGGACAGGAACAGGTCAGCGAATATCTCGTTTCTATACAACGGCCGCCGTTATAACAAGGATTGTTCCGGCAATTCTCCTCCTTACTGAAGTTTCTAGCACCACAGGTACATTCAGCTAACACGTCAACGCGCACACCCACTAGTGAAGTCTTGTTTGCATTGACCATGTATGGCAAGGCACTAATGTCCAATGTGTTTGTACACGAACCCTCACACATCTGATTCTCATATAAACATTCATCTATTCCGACCATTGTTATGTTGACACCGACATCCTTCTCGATTTCCTCCCTGTGCATTAATACTATCCCATTTAATCGCACGGGCTTATAATACGGAGAGCCGTGGGCGGAAAATCTGACATCAGTCACGGGCGGATGCTTCCTTCTTAATTGCACGCTGAAAACATCCACGTTATCACGCTCTGTGTTAAGTAGCTCGGCAATTTTATCCTTGAATTTCTCCGCTTTGCTTTTAGATAAGCTCTGTGTTTTGTAATTCCATATTCTTATGAAATCCTCGTCGGTAATTCCCGCTATTCTAACAGACCCGGAGTTTACGACGGCCTCATGTGGTATCTCCTTCACCGTGACAGTTACATTAGCGTGAACGTCTGTCTGTGTATGCTTTCTATCGTAAACTTTAAACCGCAAGTGATATTTGCCATCCCTTGTCCCGTGGCGCATCGAGATCATCCCCGTGTCTTCATTCAATTTGAAACGCGGATGTTCTGCGCCCTCCCAATAAAACTTTTTATCCGGTAAATCCCAATCGTCTAAATCGTAGACATACACTCTGCCAATCTCCGTTTCTGGCGCCTGTCCCTGATAGTTATAGACGAATATATCTTTCGAGCCGGGCTGCATCTTATTGTCGTTAACGTCGCCGATTACAACGGTTAAAGTGCTCGTTCCAGTCATCGCCGGATTGCCGTGATCTTTTATAACAATTGGGATTAAATACTCCTTCTGTTGTTCTCTATCGAACGATCTCAGCGAGGACACAATTGCCATGCCGTCACCATTTGCGCCCTCTGAAAAGGAAAATTATCGGTGCAAATTAGTAACGGCACAAAAGAAAACTTAATGGATTACATTTATAAATCAATTGAAACTCTAATAGAAGATTAAGACTAGGCATTAAAATTATTTTTTTTTTTTACTTACTTTGATCTTGTTCGACTTTGAATGAGGCTCGAATGATATCGTCGGCGCCAGGGTCTAATCGGAATTGGAAGGGTGGGCCATTACTCTTTGATCGGTCGTCGTCGTCGGTGGCTAATATTTCGACGACTTTTCTAGGCGGCACGTGTTCTGGTAGAACAGGTCTATAATCCTTAAGGAAGGTCGGAGCGTTATCGTTTATATCCTGGACTATTACAGTGAGTGTGGCAGTGGCAGTTTTGGGAGGGACTCCATCATCAATTGCCAATATTTTCACTTGATGTCTCGGGGTGTCTTCTCTGTCGAGGGATCGCTGGATGCTGACTGTACCTTCTTGATTTATGGAGAATTGTCGTTTTCTGTCGGAGCTTCTGTCGATTGCGTAGGAGACTTTGCTTTTCCCGCCTTGGTCGGGATCGGTTGCTTTGAACGTTTCGAGGCTTTTGCCGACTTCTGCGTTTTCATAAACTGATACTTCAATGTTAGGCCGTTCGAATTGCGGTTTATTGTCGTTTATGTCTCGGAGTTTCACAACTACCCAGGAGTAAGCCACGTGATACTTGTCGTTGTCGTTATCTTCGCCTTTGTCGTTGACCTGGATTCTGAAACGGAAACCGTTACTTTGTAACAAGTCTTCGTAATCCAGAGGTTGGACGATCTTGAGAGATCCTGTGCCGTCGTTGTTTCGAACCATCGTGAACTTATCTGCGCCATAGCCACTGTTTTCAATAACTTTATATTGGAACTTGTTGGTTTCGTCCTCGTCGTGAACGGTGACTGTTAATATCGGCATTTCTGGGAGACTAACCCCGTCAGTTTCATCCACTTCAGTAAACCACTCGTCTTTTGTAAACTGCGGTGGCATATCATTAATATCTTTTACCCGTATAGAGGCGGTCCCTGTCCCTTTCAAGCCCCCGCCGTCCATCGCGACGACTTGTATAGAGTAATCCGGAGTTCGTTCACGATCCAAGCAACACACAGCCGTTTTTATAACACCCGTCTCGGATTCTATTTCAAAAATCGGGGAGCCAGTCTCTTCCTCAATAACATTCTTTTCTATTGAATACACCAGCCGTGCGTTCGTGCCCTCGGACGGGTCGTCGTAATCCACGGCAGTCATAGTCATCACGACCATTCCAGCTGTGCCATTTTCCGTTACGTTACCGAAATAAACTCCCTGCGGGAATATCGGCGCATTGTCGTTGATGTCTTTCAGGTTCACCTGCACATCAGCATATCCGACGAGACCCTCACCTCCCTCGTCTTGTGCAAACACGGTGAATCTCCACTGCGGTCGACCATTCGGCTGGTCACGGTCCAAGGGCTGAAACACATACACACATTACGAGTGCTGAGCACGAATACTTTTTTACACTCGCATAAAACCCGTCACACTACGCATAACATAACCGAGCAAATATAAATTATCTACACAAACATGCAAACATTTACTGACCCCGAATTCTTAATTGGACATAATTGGATCACGCTTTCAACACATGTACTAATTATCACAAGATTAATAACGTAATATAAATGTTCATGATTTGGTAACATTTTTTAGGACGAGGCACAATAATTAGCGATGTCTTGAATATCCAATAGGTGACACCAAGGAGTATACAATTTAAAATACAAAGAAATATATGAACGGTGATGGACGGACTCAGGCAAGACTAGACAGACAAGAATAAATGGACAAGAATAGGCGGGCAAGACTAAACGGAAAAGACTAGACGGACAAGACAAGACGGACAAGACTAGACGGACAAAATTAGCCGGACAAAACTAGACGGACAAGACTAGATGGACAAGACTAGACGGACAAGACTAGACGGACAAGACTAGACGGACAAGACTAGACAGGCAAAAGTAGATAGACAAGACTAGACAGACAAGACTAAACAGACAAGACTAGACAGACAAGACTAGACAGGCAAAAGTAGATAGACAAGACTAGACAGACTAGAGTAGACAGACAAGACTAGACAGACAAGACTAGACAGACAAGACTAGACAGACAAGACTAGACAGACAAGACTAGACAGACAAGACTAGACAGACAAGACTAGACAGACAAGACTAGACAGACAAGACTAGACAGACAAGACTAGACAGACAAGACTAGACAGACAAGACTAGACAGACAAGACTAGACAGACAAGACTAGACAGACAAGACTAGACAGACAAGACTAGACAGACAAGACTAGACAGACAAGACTAGACAGACAAGACTAGACAGACAAGACTAGACAGACAAGACTAGACAGACAAGACTAGACAGACAAGACTAGACAGACAAGACTAGACAGACAAGACTAGACAGACAAGACTAGACAGACAAGACTAGACAGACAAGACTAGACAGACAAGACTAGACAGACAAGACTAGACAGACAAGACTAGACTGACAAGACTAAACAGACAAGACTAGACAGACAAGACTAGACAGACAAGACTCTCACCAAATCCCCTATTCCACCTTGGCTTTTAGTATGCGCCACCCCGGTATCGCATATATTGCATTCATTCAGGGTGGGCAGCCCGGACGGTTAATGAAAACCGCCCTAGTTGTCGCCTCCCCGACCAGGATTCGAACCCGGGTCTCCCGCATTGAAAGGCGGGTATGTTGTAAACTACACCACCGAGGAGGACAGACAGACAAGACTAGACAGACAAAACTAGAAAGACAAGACTAGACAGACAAGACTAGACAGACAAGACTAGACAGACAAGACTAGACAGAGAAGACTAGACAGACAGGACTAGACAGACAAGACTAGACAGACAAGACTAGACAGGCAATACTAGACAGACAATACTAGACAGACAATACTAGACAGACAATACTAGACAGACAATACTAGACAGACAATACTAGACAGACAAGACTAGACAGACAAGACTAGACTGACAAGACTAGACAGACAAGACTAGACAGACAAGACTAGACAGACAAGACTAGACAGAGAAGACTAGACAGACAGGACTACACAGACAAGACTCGACAGACAATACTAGACAGACAATACTAGACAGACAATACTAGACAGACAATACTAGACAGACAAGACTAGACAGACAAGACTAGACTGACAAGACTAGACAGACAAGACTAGACAGACAAGACTAGACAGACAAGACTAGACAGACAAGACTAGACAGACAAAACTAGACAGACAAGACTAGACAGACAAGACTAGACAGACAAGACTAGACAGACAAGACTAGACAGAGAAGACTAGACAGACAGGACTAGACAGACAAGACTAGACAGACAAGACTAGACAGACAAGACTAGACAGACAAGACTAGAAAGACAAGACTAGCCAGGCAAGACAAGACTAGACAGACAAGACTCGACAGACAATACTAGACAGACAATACTAGACAGACAAGACTAGACAGACAAGACTTTGCTGACAAGACTAGACGGACGAGACTAGACCGACAAGACTAGATAGACCAGACTAGACAAACAAGACTAGACAGACAAGACTAGACAGACAAGACTAGACAGACAAGACTCGACTGGCAATACTAGACAGACAATACTAGACAGACAAAACTAGACAGACAAGACTTTGCAGACAAGACTAGACAGACAAGACTAGACAGAGAAGACTAGACAGACAGGACTAGACAGACAAGACTCGACAGACAATACTAGACAGACAATACTAGACAGACAATACTAGACAGACAATACTAGACAGACAAGACTAGACAGACAAGACTAGACTGACAAGACTAGACAGACAAGACTAGACAGACAAGACTAGACAGACAAGACTAGACAGACAAGACTAGACAGACAAAACTAGACAGACAAGACTAGACAGACAAGACTAGACAGACAAGACTAGACAGACAAGACTAGACAGAGAAGACTAGACAGACAGGACTAGACAGACAAGACTAGACAGACAAGACTAGACAGGCAAGACTAGACAGACAAGACTATAAAGACAAGACTAGACAGACAAGACTAGACAGAGAAGACTAGACAGACAGGACTAGACAGACAAGACTAGACAGACAAGACTAGACAGACAAGACTAGATAGACAAGACTAGACAGACAAGACTAGACAGACAAGACTAGACAGACCAGACTAGACAAACAAGACTAGACAGACAATAGTAGACAGACAAGACTAGAAAGACAAGCCTAGACAGACAAGACTAGACAGACAAGACTAGACAGACAAGATTAGACGGACAATACTAGACAGACAAGACCAGACTGCCAGGACTCCACCACAAAATGACGGACGATGAAGGTTTTAGGCGAAAAGCTGTGCGATTATTGCAACAGAAAAGTAAAAGAACCAATCTGTCAAATGTAAGCGCTACTTTCGTCCGGGGTGTCTTGCCTACAGTATCAGATAAAAAGCAAATACTTGCCTGCATGAAATACAAAAATCAGGAACAGATGACTCCCCAGAGGTTAGGTTAGGTTAGGTTAGGTTATTAATAATTCTAAAATGCTCAAGTTAAAAATGGAGAACGATCATTTTATCAAAGTCCTCTCAGAGATGGAAGATGAAAACTCCAGCTTGAAGGAGCACAATTCACTCCTACGATTACATCAATACACTCTGATAACTCTGTAACTCAGAAAAAGAGAAATAGGCAACCCAAATAACATCGAAGAGTTCCCCAGCTAGTTCTGTTAGAGTTCTTACGATATTTCCCAAGAAGTGCAATCAATAAACCTTTTCGTAGTTGAAATTTGTTTGTGCAATTTCCGCCATGTTTTGCCCGAACTTTTTGACGTACAACCGTATTATTTGCCCGAAACTTTCACATTCCTGCCTTTCAAACTTGGCGGATGCGCATGCGCTTAACTAACCGTAAGAAGGTCTATTAGTGATATTCCCCAAGAAGAGAAATCTGCAACACCAGCTGACTGCATTCCCAACAAGAACAAAAAACATCTGCGTCAAAACCGTGCCCTCGTAACGAAACAGGTTGGCAACCATACCAGCAAAAGATCACAGAAATAACCAACCACCTAAATCAAATGAAGTTAGAAAGAACTTACCACAAAGAGACTACAAAAACCAGAATAGAGATAATGTAGACAATGATTACAAGATGGTTAGAAGAAGGAAGAGGAAAAACCATTGTTTTGGAAACTGTCTGGACGTCTAGGACGAAGAAAAATTTATTCATCTGTTCGACCAGGGATCTGCTCGTCATGAGTGCAGCATTGCGGCAGACCCGAATATTTCGAGGAGTTTTCCTATGAAAGCTGTTGTCCCTTCGTCAAAAGGCTTCAGTTCAAAGAAATCAACCAAGAAAACCCAGAATAGAGATAATGCAGACAATGATTTCAAAATGGTTAGAAGAAGGAAGAGGAAAAACTATTGTTTTGGAAATTGTCTGGACGTCTCGGACGAAGAAAAATCTATCCATCCGTTGTACCAGGGATCTGTTCGTCATGGATGCAGCATTGCGGCAGACCCGAATATTTCGAGGAGTTTTCCTATGAAGGCTGTTGTCGCTTCGTCAAAAGACTTTGCCAGGAGCAACCAGAAATCAACCAAGAAAAACCATAATAGAGATAATGTAGACAACGGTTTCAAGATGGTTAGAAGAAGGAAGAGGAAAAACCATTCTATTGATGTCTCGGACTAAGAAAAATCTATCCATCTGTTCTACCAGGGATCTGTTCGTCATGGGTGCAGCATTGCGGCAGACCCGAATATTTCGAGGAGTTTTCCTATGAAGGCTGTTGTCGCTTCGTCAAAAGACTTTGCCAGGATCAACCAGAAATCAACCAAGAAAAATCAGAATAGAGATAATGTAGACAACGATTTCAAGATGGTTAGAAGAAGGAAGAGGAAAAACCATTATTTTGGAAACTGTTTGAACGTCTCGGACGAAGAAAAATCTATCCATCTGTTGTACCAGGGCTCTCTTCGTCATGAGTGCAGCATTGCGGCAGACCCGAATGTTTCGAGGATTTGGCAGACCCGAATATTTTCCTATGAAGGCTGTTGTCCCTTCGTCAAAAGACTTTGGCAGAATCAACCAGTAATCAAAAAAGAAAAACCAGAATAGAGAAGATGCAGACAATGACTTCAAGATGGCTAGAAGAAGGAAGAGGAAAAACCATTCTTTTGGAAAGTGTCTGGACGCCTCGGACGAAGAAAAATCTAACCATCTGTAAGACCAGGGATCTGTTTGTAATGAGTGCATTGACAGAATTGACACACATGCATTGCGGCAGACCCGAATATTTCGAGGAGTTTTCCTATGAAGGCTGTTGTCCCTTCGTCAAAACACTTGGCCATGATCCCTCCTGGCAAAACTTAGGGGCTCAGCGAAGAAGCTATACCAGTGCCCTTACATCAAAAATGAATTCAAGACGGTTTTCCACTCATCAAGATTTAAGCAATAAAGGTAGAACGAGAAATTGTCTAGGAATAAAACAAGAACCTGAATTAACGGACGACGATTGCTCAAATATTTCCGACGAATTGCTAAAGGCTCTGGACGAGCAACTAGTGGGGCTGAACCACAAAAACCTTATTTTTTTTGCACGTGCTGGAGGTGAAAATCTGCAAACAGACACCACCCCACCTGTGCCGAGTGGTAGGGTGCGGCTGACCACTAAAGAGGCGACCCATTAAAAAAAAACCCACCTTTTCAAAACCGGAGAGAACGTGATGGAATCCAAAAATTGGTATAACTTCATCACGTTCCTCCTCCTTTCATATGCAAAGCATTCATCCGCATTCGCTCGTTGTACCGGCGTGTCATTAATAGGCGTGCCTCCCCACACATCAGAGTTTACAATAAATGTGTTCACCCCCTTCGCACCAAGGGGGGGCCGGCGTTGGAACGCACTGTTCGCGCGTAGCAACCCCTCATTCCGCCTCACGCTCATCCCTTTCATCCTTTACCTTTCTCCTCATTATATATCCAATCATACCAGTCAGCACGCCCCATCCATACTCACTGCGGAGCATGATTCTCATTAGGGATGAGCATGGGGTTCCATCGACCCATCCCATCCCATCGTTCCATGGGATGGGATGAGTGGTATGAACGTTGCGTGGGATGGGATAGGATGGGACGACAAATTTGTATGGGACGGAGCGGGACGAGTTTTGATAATCTAGTAAATCTAGTTCGTTCATAATTAATTGCTTATCTTATAATTACGGAAAAAATAAATTTGAACGAATTATCGTTAAGAAAGTCTGATTCGAAAAGACCGGGACCGCGCGACCGGGATGGGACGAATGGGATGGGATGGGATGGGACGAAAATTTTAGGATTGTAGAATAGGACAGTGGAACGAAAATGTGATGAGATGGGACAGGACCCGTCCCACGGGATGGGATCAGGAAAGAGAAACTCGTCCCATGCTCATCTCTAATTCTCACCATAAAGCAGAGTATGGTAAAGTATAGCAGAGTATATATTTACATTCTCTCCCACCGTGCATTCTGCTGCGCTCCGCATTCTCTCTCATCTCATACCCTCAAAGATGGTATGTTCCACTGTGTCCTCAGTCACTCCACAATACCTACAGGGCGCCTCACCGAGTTTGCCGATGCGCACAAGGTAAGACCCAAAGCATCTATGCCCCGTAAGCGCTTGGGTGAGGTAATAATTCACCTCCCGGTGCCCACGGTTGACCTATTCATCGATAGTCGGAATCAGTTGCCTGGTCCAGGCTAAAAACCTAGCTCTTACCATACACGCATTGCTTTTCCCTATCAGTTCTAGGGTTACCTTCCCAAACTCTCACCCTTTCATGCGCCAGATGGTCTAACGAGAAGACTTCAGCACCTTGCATTCTGCTGTGCTCCGCATTCTCTCTCATCTCATACACTCAAGATGGTATTGCTCCGCTGTGTCCTCAGTCGGTCCACAATACCTATAGTGCGCCTCAACTAGTTTCCCGATGCGCACCAGGTAAGACCCAAAGCATCCATGCCCCGTAAGCGCATAGGTAAGGTGATAACTCACCTCCCTGTGCCCACGGTTGACCCATTCTCAATAGTTGCCTGGTCCAGGCTCCCTTTTCCGATAGCTCTTGCCATACACGCATTGTTTTTTACCAGAAATCAACCAAGCAAAACAAGAATAGAGATAATGTAGACAACGATTTCAAGATGGTTAGAAGAAGGAAGAGGAAAAACAATTCTTTTGGAAACTGTCTGGACGTCTCGGATGAAGAAAAATCTATCCATCTATTCGACCAGGGACCCGTTCGTCATGAGTGCAGCATTGCGGCAGACCCGAATATTTCGAGGAGTTTTCCAATGAAGGCTGTTGTCCCTTCGTCAAAAGACTTTGCCAGGAACTTACACGTTCATTTGGCGTTGCAAAGAAAGAATGGAGTACATTAGCTTCCCAAACTCTCACCCTTCCATGTGCCAGAAGGTCTTACGGAATAACTCCAGCAACGACCGCCACGGCGTCACCAGAAACAGTCCTTTATGCGCTGCACACACGCAGCAGCATACAATTTTGCACTTTTATCAGTCTCGCTCTATAATATTCAATCCTGAACGTATTTATCTATGCCGGCAACCCATACAGGAGAATGGAGTACATGACCGCATTTACAACCCTCTTTTTGGAGGCCAAAGCCCACTCGTGTTGGGCATCAGCCATCGAAGGGCTCTCACACACGCTGTAGCCTTGCTTACCACCCGGTTGACCAGATCGGATACGCTTACATAATGACCCAAAAGGAAGAATACGATAAGCTAAGACAAGCCGCACGGAGGAGGCATCTGAACATATCCAGTGGGTAGAATAGGACATACACCCTGCAGTAATGCGAAGAGCGGGCCCGGGGTGTCATGTTTTATGTTCTGTATTATTATTATTATTATATAATAAAAGAATTTAAAAAAAAGATGGGATACGCTGAGATTTCGCTGAAACTCTACCCCAAGATATTTTACAGATTCCCGAGCCGGTACATCAACTGTCCCCGTTCGCACGGCCAATTCACGCGGCTTTCAGATTTCTTCTCCCAATTAGCAGGACCGCTTCCGTTTTGTGTGGTGCCGGAAGAAAAGCTGAAAGCGATAATGAAAGGGCTTGCTCTCCTTGCATTATCGCTTTCATCCTTTCTTCCGTTCTTGCGACAGCGACAACCGCTAAGTTAGGGATCCCCAACCCTTTAGCACTCAAGAGCACATTCTGGAAAGCCGGTCGGGCGGCGTCCATCTTATTCTTTTGAAGAAATCCTCATCTGATGCATTGGATTTTAGGAAAATGTCGTTTTGAAAGTCAAAATTTCTAGCCCCAGTTCTTCCGTTCTTACTTGAATAAGTTCTGCAATATATGCTGCTATTTTGGTTACGTTTACTTGTGGCGGGCACGCGTAAAACAATCGGCGGGCACCACGGTGCCCGCGGGCAATGGGTTGAAGACCACTGCGCTAAGTTATCAGCACAAAAACCCAACCGACTCCGAATTAATCGAAAAAAACTTAGAGCAGCTCTAAAACGCAGAGCAGAAACTTCGGAACAAAAGGCCGAATGTAAACACAAAGATAATTTGTTCAGAAAATCGAAGACAGTCTGAAACTGAATTGCAACGCCAAATAAGATGATGTAATGATTCTGTAAGGGCAGCTTATAGGAGAAGTAATGAAACTGAAGAACAGAGGCAAAGCCGAAAAATGGAAGATGTTATAAGAGCAGCTAGACGTAGGCAAAGTGAAACTCCAGACCAGAGACAAGCTCGACTGAAAGCGGATAGGGAAAGTGCAAACTCAAAATTATCATCAAATAGTTTCAAATCAAATGTGAATAGAAACATGTCATTAGCCCTAGAAGCCGAATCATATTTTAAAAATGACCTAGGTTGCGCTTCGAGAGTTAATTTCCTCATGTGAATGATTCATGAGGAATGAGCCTCGGGTGAATTTATCAGAAAACGTTCATGATTTTGAACCCCGACCCAAAAAGAGGAGTTATAAGTTTGACGTGTCTGTCTGTGTGTCCGTCTGTCCGTCTGTCCGTATATGTGGGTGTTTGTGGCATCGTAGCTCCTAAACGAATAGACCGATTTTGATGTGTTTTTTTGTTTGAAAGCTGACGTGATCGAGGAGGTTCTTAGCTATAATTTATGAAGGTCTGTTCATGCGTTTGCTCACAATCAGCTCATTTCCTACTTGACAAAATTTATCTGTAGCCAATTTGCCGTTTGTGTGTCAGTCTGTCCCTATATGTTGCTGTTTGCGGCATCGTAGCTCCTAAACGAATAGTCCGATTTTGATGCGTTTTTGTTTGTTTGAAAGCTGATTTGATCGAGTAGGTTCTTAGCTATAATTTATGAAGATCTATTTATACGTTTAATGACCATCAGCTCATTTCCTACTTGACAAAATTAATCTGTAACCAATTTGCCGTTTGTGTGTCAGTCTGTCCCTATATGTTGCTGTTTGTGGCATCGTAGCTCCTAAACGAATAGTCCGATTTTGATGCGTTTTTGTTTGTTTGAAAGCTGATTTGATCGAGTAGGTTCTTAGCTATAATTTATGAAGATCTATTTATACGTTTAATGACCATCAGCTCATTTCCTACTTGACAAAATTAATCTGTAACCAATTTGCCGTTTGTGTGTCAGTCTGTCCCTATATGTTGCTGTTTGTGGCATCATAGCTCCTAAACGAATAGACCGATTTTGATGTGTTTTTTTTTGTTTGAAAGCTGACGTGATCGAGGAGGTTCTTAGCTATAATTTATGAAGGTCTGTTCATGCGTTTGCTCACCATCAGCTCATTTCCTACTTGACAAAATTTATCTGTAGCCAATTTGCCGTTTGTGTGTCAGTCTGTCCCTATATGTTGCTGTTTGCGGCATCGTAGCTCCTAAACGAATAGTCCGATTTTGATGCGTTTTTGTTTGTTTGAAAGCTGACTTGATCGAGGAGGTTCTTTCTTTATGAAGGTCTGTTCATGCGTTTGATCACCATCAGCTCATTTCCTACTTGACAAAATTAATCTGTAACCAATTTGCCGTTTGTGTGTCAGTCTGTCCCTATATGTTGCTGTTTGTGGCATCGTAGCTCCTAAACGAATAGTCCGATTTTGATGCGTTTTTGTTTGTTTGAAAGCTGATTTGATCGAGTAGGTTCTTAGCTATAATTTATGAAGATCTATTTATACGTTTAATGACCATCAGCTCATTTCCTACTTAACAAAATTAATCTGTAACCAATTTGCCGTTTGTGTGTCAGTCTGTCCCTATATGTTGCTGTTTGTGGCATCGTAGCTCCTAAACGAATGGACCGATTTTGATGCGTTTTTGTTGGTTTGAAAGCTGACTTGATCGAGGAGGTTCTTTCTTTATGAAGGTCTGTTCATGCGTTTGATCACCATCAGCTCATTTCCTACTTGGCAAAATTAATCTGGAACCAATTTGACGCAAATGTTTGTCTAGTTCCGAGTAATCAAACTTGTGTTTGAAAGCTGACGTGATCGAGAAGGTTCTTTGCTAGTTTATGAAGATCTCTGTGTAAGCAACGTACGTAGGTAACAAAACAACATTATCCAATGGTTTTAGTTTTCAGCGGTCTTCACATAGCGGTCCTTCGACGCGGTGACCCTCGTCAGTCTCGCTCTATAACATTCTATAACATTCAATCCTGAACGAATTCATCTATGCCAGCATCCCATACAGGAGAATGGGTGCACGACCGCATTCATATCCCTCCTCTTGGAGACCAACGGCCCACCTATGTTGGGCATTAGCCGTCCAAGGGCTCTCACACACGCTGTCGCCTTCCTCTGCGTTTTAGGACAGCTCTAAGTTTTTCTTCGATTACTTCGGAGTCGGTTAGGTTTTTGTGCTGATGACTTAGCGGTTGTCGCTATCGCAAGAATGAAGGAAATTCTGAAAGCGATAATGAAAGGTACTTGCTCACCACCCGGTTGACCTGATCGGATACTCTGAGATTTCGCCGAAGCTCTACCCCAAGATATCTTACAGATTCCCGAGCCAACTGTCAATTGTCCGCATTGATGCATATTGTCATATGACATAGACGTGCATCAACTGCCCCCATTCGCACGTTCAGTTCACACAGCTTTCTTCTGCCTTTCTTTATCAAGGTCTGTTCATGCATTTGATCACCATCAGCTCATTTCCTACTTGACAAAATTAATCTGTAACCAATTTGCCGTTTGTGTGTCAGTCTGTCCCTATATGTTGCTGTTTGTGGCATCGTAGCTCCTAAACGAATGGACCGATTTTGAAGGGTTTTTGTTTGTTTGAAAGCTGATTTGATCGAGTAGGTTCTTAGCTATAATTTATGAAGATCTATTTCTACGTTTGATGACCATCAGCTCATTTCCTACTGGGCAAAATTAATCTGCAACCAATTTGACACAAATGTTTGTCTAGTTCCGAGTAATCAAACTTGTGTTTGAAAGCTGATGTGATCGAGAAGGTTCTTAGCTATAGGTTATGAAGATCTCTGTGTAAGCAACGTACGTAGGTAACATAACAACAATTTGCAATCGTTTTAGTTTTCAGCGGTCTTCACATAGCGGTCCCCCGACGCGGTGACCCTCGTCAGTCTCGCTCTATAACATTCAATAACATTCAATCCTGAACGAATTCATCCATGGCGGCACTCCATACAGGAGAATGGGTGCACGGCCGCATTCATATCCCTCCTCTTGGAGACCAACGGCCCACCTATGTTGGGCATTAGCCGTCCAAGGGTTCTCACACACGCTGTCGCCTTCCTCTGCGTTTTAGGACAGCTCTAAGTTTTTCTTCGATTACTTCGGAGTCGGTTAGGTTTTTGTGCTGATGACTTAGCGGTTGTCGCTATCGCAAGAATGAAGGAAAGTCTGAAAGCGATAATGAAAGGTACTTGCTCACCACCCGGTTGACCTGATCGGATACTCTGAGATTTCGCCGAAGCTCTACCCCAAGATATCTTACAGATTCCCGAGCCAACTGTCAATTGTCCGCATTGATGCATATTGTCATATGACATAGACGTGCATCAACTGTCCCCATTCGCACGTTCAGTTCACACAGCTTTCTTCTGCCAATTAGCAGGACTGCCTCGGTTTTGTGGGGTCGCCGGAAGAAAGGCTGAAAACGATAATGAAAGGGCTTGCTCTCCTTTCAGTATCGCTTACAGACTTTCCTTCATTTTTGCGACAGCGACAACCGTTAAGTCACCAGCACAAAAACCTAACCGACTCGGAAGTAATCGAAGAAAAACTTAGAGCTGTCCTAAAACGCAGCGCAGAAACTGCGGAACAAAAGTCCGAACGTAAACACAAAGATAAAATTCGTTCAGCAAAGCGAAGACAGTCACTGCATGGATTACTGAATTGCAACGCCAAATAAGGTGTAATAATGCTGTAAGGGCAGCTTATAGGAGAAGTTATGAAACTGAAGAACAGAGACAAAGGAGAAAAATGGTAGATGTTATAAGAGCAGCTAGACGTAGGCAAAGTGAAACTCCAGACCAGAGACAAGCACGACTGAAAATGGATAAGTGCAGACTCCTAAAAAAATGACTGAAAGTGGTTCAGAATTATCTTCAGATAGTTTAAAATCAAATGTGAATATAAACATACCGTTAACCCTAGAAGCCCAATCATTTACTGGCTATAAAGCCCTACGCGTTTGTGAGTAGGTAAAAGTTGGGCTTCTAGAGTTAATTGTGTCTTGGGTGAATTTAACAGAAAACGTAGTTCATCATTTTTAAACCCCGACCCAAAATGAGGGGTGTTATAAGTTTTAGGTGTCTGCTTGTCTGTGTGTCAGTCTGTCCGTATATGTTTGTGGAATCCTAGCTCCTAAACGACTGCACCGATTTTGATGCGTTTTTTTTTATTTGAAAGCTGACGTGATCGAGAAGGTTCTTAGCTGCAGTTTATAAAGATCTCTGTGTAAGCAACGTACGTAGGTAACAAAACAACAATATCCATTCGTTTTCAGCGGCCTTCACATAGCGGTCCCCCGACGGGTTTTTGTGTCGGGGGTAATTTTTAATTTAATTTTATTTCTAGTGTTTCAGACAATACGAACATTCTTAGAAGAGATCGTGAAAAGGGAGGTGCAGTAGATAGATTAGCTGCGTGATAATATTTTTTCGGGATATCTAATTTATTATTTCATATCGATTATTATGATAAAATATTAAAAATGCAGCTCGTGATTTTTGCTTTAATGCGCGTCCGACTTTAATGTAAATATGTAAAAATTAGAAATAATTATTCAAACGGAAATGACAAAACTGTAATCTTAATTAAAAAATGTGAAAAATGGTCGTTCGAAAATGACTAATCCTTCAACGTCATTTTAAAGCGGCTTCGAACAAAGAAACTCATTTCTTCTCGCTCAACAATAGTATTTTTCAAAATGAATTATTTCTATCCGGCGAGTATCGGATTTCTGAAATAAATCATCCAGCAATACAAAACAACGAAGCTCAATAACGGTATGAGTTTCATGCAAATACACCACGCGAAGGATAATGGGGCGGTCAAGTATTATGTAAGCAAGTTTAGGTGCCGGGGGCTTCAAGTTTTTCTTACTTCTGATAAGAAAGGTGGAACGGGGGATGTTATAAATCTTAACGTAAGATTAAAATTACAAAATATTTTCAAAACAATATTTATAATTTAAATTAATAATACTATGTTTATTTTGGTTATACCGATTTTTTTTGCATATCTTATCATTTGATGGAGGAACCAAATGGTAAGATAATATTTAAGAATTTTTTAAACAATTTTTGGTACTTACGTATTAACGCCACCACCCCTACATTTTTAAATGCTGCCAATCTACACCTGACATTTTTATGATAAATTATAAAATAAAACGTTTTATTTAAAATTTTAAAACTCAAGGCACTTTCAAGACAATCAAGACAACAGCGCGTATGTTGTCTTGATTGTCTTGAAATTGCTTTGAGTAGTAGGCAGCTCGAACTCTCGATCCAATATATAGCGGTGGTTGCGTTAATAAATAAGTACCCAATTTTTTAGGAATTCATTTCTGATAAGTGATACGAAAAGTTCGTTATAACCATGTTTACATTTTTGCTTATAGTAAGTTAGCTTACGTAATACTTGAACGCCCCTTAAGACCCAGTAAATATATCAATGAGAATTTGCAATGCACGCAACAAAGATTTCTTGCTGATTTTATGATTGAGCTGACGTAAAAATATGCTTGAATATTCACCTTTAGAACGAATATCTCCCCGGTGGTTCGATTGATATCGAATTTGCTGTTGGCAGGATTATCAGGATCAATACCCTGGCCAGTTAAGAAGTAGACAATGTTTTGGGGCCGGTCCTTGTCGCCATCCGTCGCCGTGACCTAAACAGGAAAAATCACAATTACCCTCTAACTTTTAATTAGAAGCTACACGCAGCTTGTTACAAACAACCCGGAGCAATTACACAAACGCTTGTTATGGTCGTCATCGGTGGTTATTGCCTTAATAATCTGGTAGTTTCAACATGTATTTTGCACTAACAAGACGCGTTACATAAAGGAGAAGGTTCTGTTTCTTGTTTTTCTCTTCCTCTGTGTTTCTACTTTTTTTCTTGGTTTGCTGACGTAAACATCTTCCGCGATACGCGACCGTAGATTCGGTAAACAGAGTACGTTAGGGGGAAACACAATACAAAATATTATGTTAAAACCGTTTTTGAATTATTCAAGGGGTATAAAACATAATGAATGCTTTTACATAATGCTGGAATTATTGGCGTTTTTACGAATCCGTTGGAATTTTGTAGCAGTTGATAGTCTTTAGTATAAGCAGTGAATGATTATTAATATCACTTCGTTTTATAAATAATACTCGTATTATTATTTATTATTAAATTTATTCTGACTTTTCTTTCTCCGCGCGCATCTCCGTTAACCCTTCCAGGCCCAAAATTAGTTTATTTCACAAATATTTTTTTGAATATATTTTTCATGTAAATCGAACAAACCGACACAAATTTAATGTAATTAATAGACTAGCCCTAAAATATAACACGACTTGCATCCTTTTAACTAGGTGGTTATAAGAATATACCGCTGAAACCTCACGAAATAAAATATTAGAAAGGTGGTTTACTAGAGATACCACTAGGTAGGAAAGAGTTAAACTGCAATCTTTCTTCCCTGTCAAAACATTCTCTGTGCTCTCTGGAATAATATTCTCTCCACGCCTCCTTTAATCACATGCTCTCCAAGGTACAAATTAAGAACAACAAATTTGATCTAGGTTTGGATCTTAATTGTTAGGTCGATTTCTGTGGCGTATGATTTATGGAACTTGATCACGATTCCATCCAAAGTTCAAACAATATACCGCTGGACCTCACGAAATAAAATATTAGAAAGATGGTTTTCTAGAGATACCACTAGCTAGGAAAGAGTTAAAAAGCAATCTTTCTTCCCTGTCAAAACCACATTCTCTGTGCTCTCTGGAATAATCTTCTCCCCACCCCTCCTTTAGTCACGTGCTCTCCAAGGTACGAATTAAGAACAACAAATTGGATGTAGGATTGGATCTTAATTTTCGACGTATCATTTATGGAACTTGATCACTATTCCATCCAATGTTCAAACAGAAGGTATCATTCTTGTCTTACAGTTGTGCGTTGCGCCCATATCTTTGACTAGCAGTAGAGAAAGATCCTAGTGTCGCGACCAATGGCACTTGGTGGCTGGTCAACTGTACCGTTGTTCTCCATGTGCGTGGTAAACGTTGAGCATCATCTTGTTTGTTTAAGTTGTTTGATCTTTTTCCTATTCCTATGACTTCCATAATCATCCGTTTATTTTGGTTACGCTTCTGGTATTATCGCAGATGAAGGTATGTCCCGTGGCTGCTAAATGTTGTGCAGGAGATAAAACCGGAACACTAACTAAAAACGTTATCTTCAGGGATGCTCCACGGTTTTATTTATAGTCATTTCGTGTCTCGTGGCTGCTATATGTTGTGCAAGAGATAACACCGGAACAGTAAGCAAAAACGTTATCTTCATGGATGCTCTACGCTTTTATTTATAGTCATCTCATGTCTCGTGGTTCCTACATGTTGTACAAGAGATAACACGGGTACAGTAAGCACAAACATTATCTTCATGGATGCTCGACGCTTTTATTTATAGTTGTCTCATGACTCGTGGCTGTTACATGTTGTGGAAGAGATAACACCGGAACAGTCACCAAAAACGTTATATTCATGAATGCACCACGATTTTGTTTATAGTCGTCTCATGACTCGTGGCCGCTACATGTTATGCTAAAGACAACATGGAATCAGTAAGCAAAAACGTTATTTTCATGGATGCTCCACGCTTTTATTTATAGTCGTCTCTTGACTCGTGGCCGCTAGATGTTATGCTAAAGACAACACGTGAACAGTAAGCCAAAACGTTATCTTCATGGATGCTCCACGCTTTTATTTATAGTCATATCATGTCTCGTGGTTGCTACATTTTGTACAAGAGATAACACGGGAACAGTAAGCACAAACTTTATCTTCATGGATGCTCGACGCTTTTATTTCTAGTCGTCTCATGCCTCGTGGCTGCTACATGTTGTGCAAGAGATAACACCGGAATAGTAGCAAAAAACGTTATCTTCATGGATGCTGCACGATTTTATTTATAGTCGTCTCATGATTCGTGGCCGCTACATGTTATGCTAAAGACAACACGAGAACAGTAAGCAAACACGTTATCTTTATGGATGCTCCACGCTTTTATTTATAGTCGTCTCATGTCTCGTGGTTGCTACATGTTGTGCAAGAGATAACCCCGGAAGAGTAACAAAAAACGTTATCTTCATGGATGCTCCACGCTTTTATTTATAGTCATCTCATGTCTCGTGGCTGCTACATGTTGTGCTAACTCCGGAACAGTATCCAAGATGAGGTGACCTCTGACTGCAGACAGCTGGGTGTCACTGGAGGATGCGGCGCTGGATAGGAAGGAATGGAGGCAGATAGTGAGGGCGGCACGGGATTGTCACGTACCAAAGAAGCCAACGGATTCAGTGAGTGAATAAGTGTCTAAATTATTAAAATATCGCATTTCTGAGCTTTGCCATTTAGTTCGGAGGTACGTTTAAAATTTTAATTCTTTAGTTCATAGGGAAGTTAGTTAAAATTGATTTATTAAAATCGCCCGGGCAAAGTTGAGAACAGACAAAGTTGAGAACAGACAAAGTTGAGAACAGATAGACAGGAAAGCGAGCTATCAAAAACGTGGTAAAATAATGCATTATAGAATTTTTCGGGTCAAGTTAAAAAAATTTGCAAATTCATGGAATATTTTGAAATACAATAAATAACATTATAATTCCATTTTTCGCATATGTAAACTATTTTTTACGAAAATCGTTAATTGGACTAAAACGTAATGAATATTTTATAAAATTAATTAAAATCGTATAAATAAATGTTTTACAATTACACTCTAGTTTTCCATTATGCAAAAATATTATTGCAAATAGAAATATGAAACAATATTTTGTTTGCTTTTTTCGGTATATGTTACACATTTTTTTATTACTCATGCGGGATAAATACTATTTTGGCGCCCGTTATTAAGTGCGACAAATGACTGTTTGTCAAATCAATTATTTGATTATGCGGAAAGCATTCGATACGGCGACGACTTCATAACCGACCTGATACAAGTATACTTGTCATACGTAAATTATGCTTGGCGCACGCAAATCTTCAATTAAAATTGAATAAGTAACTAAAAAAAAAACACAATCAAAATCAATATTAAAAAAGTGTCGGAATGTGAAAGTGAAAGTTGTTTTCATTAAGAAATTATCATCTCATGCCTCGTGCCTGCCTACATGTTGTGCAAGCGATAACACCGGAATAGTAACCAGAAACGTTATCTTGATGGATGCTCCACGATTTTATTTATAGTCATGTCATATCTCGTGGCTACTACATGTTATACAAGAGATAACTCCGGAAGAGTAACCAAAAACGTTATCTTCATGGATGCTCCACGATTTTATTTATAGTCATATCATGTCTCGTGGCTGCTACATTTTGTACAAGAGATAACACGGGAATAGTAAGCACAAACATTATCTTCATGGATGCTCGACGCTTTTATTTCTAGTCGTCTCATGGCTAGTGGCTGCTACATGTTGTGCAAGAGATAACACCGGAATAGTAGCAAAAAACGTTATCTTCATGGATGCTGCACGATTTTATTTATAGTCGTCTCATGATTCGTGGCCGCTACATGTTATGCTAAAGACAACACGAGAACAGTAAGCAAACACGTTATCTTTATGGATGCTCCACGCTTTTATTTATAGTCGTCTCATGTCTCGTGGCTACTACATGTTGTGCAAGACATAACTCCGGAAGAGTAACCAAAAACCTTATACTTATGGATGCTCCACACTTTTATTTATAGTCATCTTATGTCTCGTGAAATTGGAATGAAAAAAAGAACGAGTGTACATTATACGGCGATGCCGGAGAATGATGAGTGTTCCTTTGACGAATCCACACCACCTGAGCAAATTTTAAAAGCAAAATCTCCGTTTTAGATTCTTTTTTTGGATGGCCCCTGGACCCCAAACTTAAGATTTTTTGGAAATAGGACGAGTCTTTGAATTTTCCTTCATAAAACAAAAACTAATCGGGCGATTTTCATGAAAATTTCCGGAAATATTCTCTAAAATGCGCACTTTAATCTATGTAGTTTTCACAGCTTAAATCTAGTTACACTAATTAGTATAAATCGATAAACTTGACTGATTTCTAAATGTTCCAATTTTTGGTGGAAACAAAACCTATCTTCGAATTTTCCTTCACAAAACAAAAACAAATCGCACGATTTTCATGGAAATTTTAGGAAATATTCTCGAAAATACGCACTTTAATGTATGTAGTTTTCACAGCTTAAATCTAGTTAGGTTAGTTAGTATAGATGGACAAACTTGGTTAATTCCTAAATGTTACAATTTTTGGTGGAAACAAAACGAATCTTAGAATTTTCGTTCATAAAACAAAAACTAATCTCGCGATTTTCATGAAAATTTCAGGAAATATTCTCGAAAATACGCACTTTAATGTATGTAGTTTTCACAGCTTAAATCTAGTTACACTAATTAGTATAAATCGATAAACTTGGATAATTCCTAAATGTTCCATTTTGTTGTGAAAGTAAACCGAGTCTGTGAATTTTCCTTCACAAAACAAAAACTAATTGCGCGATTTTCATGAAAATTTCAGGAAATATTCTCGAAAATACGCACTTTAATGTATGTAGTTTTCACAGCTTAAATCTAGTTACACTAATTAGTATAAATCGATAAACTTGGATGATTTCTAAATGTTCCAATTTTTGGTGGAAACAAAACGAATCTTAGAATTTTCGTTCATAAAACAAAAACTAATCTCGCGATTTTCATGAAAATTTCAGGAAATATTCTCGAAAATACGCACTTTATTCTTTGTAGTTTTCACAGCTTAAATCTAGTTAGACTAGTTAGTATAAATCGATAAACTTGGCGAATTCCTAAATGTTCCATTTTTTTTTGTGGAAATAGGACGAGTCTTCGAATTTTCCTCGACAGAACAAAAACTAATCGCGCGATTTTCATGAAAATTTCAGGAAATATTCTCGAAAATACGCACTTTAATCTGTGTAGTTTTCACGCCTTAAATCTAGTTAGGTTAGTAGGGAACGATCCTTCGTTCTGGAACCGCCTCTGACCTTGACCGCTTCCGGTCCCACGTCCCCGCCCCCCAACTTCCGCTCCTCATCAGGAATGAAGCGCGCTTCAGTCTTAACCTCCCGTATCCTAACCTAATGCTAACCAAACTAACCTAACCCAATGAGATTAAAGCTGATTAAAAATAGACCTCACACCCTCTTTAGCGTGGGGCAACATAGACCTCACACCTTCTTTAGCGTGTGGCAACATAGACCTCACACTCATATCACATTCTGTTTAGCGTGGGGTTACATAGACCTCACACCCTGTTTAGCGTTGGGCATCATAGACCTCATACCCTGTTTAGCTTGGGGATACATTGACCTCACACCCTGTTTAGCGTGGGCTACATAGACCTCACACTCTGTTTAGCGTGGGGTTACATATACCTCACACCCTGTTTAGCGTGGGACTAGATAGACCTCATACCCTGTTTAGCGTGGGGCTACATAGACCTCACACCCTATCTAACTAACCTAACCTAACCCATAATCATGTCCCCTCGCATGAATAATAAAAAATACTATCTGCAATCGCGGTACTGACAATTGGCCTCTCGAGCGAATGAGCCGAACTTCGCTCTCGTGGGCAATTGACAACTTGCCGCACTAGTTGCACAATATACTATTGTTTATTGGATTTGAGTTAGTTTTTTTTTATGTTATTATTAGACTAACTAATAGTTGATAAACCGATATGAAATATGAAACGATATTTTGTTTGCTTCCGGCAAATATTATATTTCTGGTTTTTGGGATTTGAGTTATCTGCAAAGTAAAACTTCTTTGCGAGTAACTCAAATCCTTCGTCAATCGGAAATAACCGTGACTGACGCAAATGAGTTTAAATCATACTTTCTTAGAGGTCTGATGAATTTTATTTCAATTTGTCAATGTTGAGCTGGAACTGTTAACGAGCAACAGTTACAACATTTTGACGTTCTCAACATTGAACAACTGCGGTAAAACTACGTTATGCCGTACGCGAGAAACTGCACTGGTCTATTCCCACACACGCTCCGGTCTACATGCGCAGGCAAACCCGCACAGATAGACCTTTCCGGTGGACCGTTGCGTATATGGCAGGCATTAGGCTCGACTTAAGAGTAACTTTTTTCCGACGGAAATAACGTTAAGTAAAGTCTATATTCTGCTTACGTTTTCCGTTTCTGGTAGTTTTAAATGTTGTGGTGTTTAAGTAAATTGTATTAAATTTAACATGAAATAATTTTTGAAAAACTAGACAAATTTTGATACGTTTATATAAATAGTCAACAATTGGATATCAAAAAGTACTATATAATGTCTAATTTCTCCACAAATTACAGGATCACAGGAGAGAGCAAATGCAAGTCTTTGTAAAAAAATATTTAAAAAAAATCATTTTGTTCCTTTAAATAATCATTCTATAAGTGCACTTTGGTGCACCCTCTATTTAGGATCGATTACATTGAGAAACTTTACTAGCTACTATTCGGTGAGTTTAGAAGCTGGCGAGTCTGCTAGTGCGATATTGACACACAAAACTTCCACTAGCTCCGTAAGTAACTAGCTAGTAAATTGAAATCAACTATGATGACGTTTATAATTCAAAACAGCAAAGCTGCACTGATGAGAGATAAATCTTGGAACGCGTCTGCAGATGGCTATTCACTTATGTTAAATAGAAAGATATGATCTTTAAAACAATGTTATTTATCTAGTTCTTGTTAAGTGCTACAAAAATCGACTGGGGGCTAGTAAATAACATACAAATATCTGTTGTATAATTCAATATCCTGCGTGGTATTAGCAAAGAAAGGAGTTGTTTCAACATTAGATTTGTTTTCTACTCTCAAAAAGGCTTAATAATATTATAAAAATCGATTGGGGGCTAGTAAATAACATAAAAATGTCTGTTGTATAATTCAATATCCTGCGTAGTATTAGCACAGGAAGGAGTTGTTTCAATATGAGATTTGTTTTGTAGTCTCAAAAAAGCTCAATAATATTATAGTACTACGCAAAGGTTGAATATATTTATATATTCAGGCTACATTTCGCCTTTAATAAATTTAAATAAAACTAAATTTAGGTTTGCAACCGTCCAGGAAGTTTCATTTCAACCGCGCGTAAACACTCACTCATTTTTATTGATATTATCAGATTAACTAATAGTTGATACATCTATAAGCCAGGAGTGTCCAACCTATGACCTACGGGTCGCATGCGCAGTTTCAATGCGCCCAAAAACAAATCTCTCAATCTTATCTATTCATTTGAACGGCATAAGAAATAATTTCATAAAGCCATTAAAATATTTTCAAATTTTCTTAAATTATTCAAACTGCGTTTAATCTTCGGCACAAAGCAAAATTTTCCAACTGTTTCATATTCAAAATTGCTCCATTAATCCCACACTGAATATTTAAATTATCAATTAACATAAACGTTTGATGCTCGGAAGAGGAAGACAAAAACTCCCCTTCGACGAAACCGAACGTGTTTCTCCTTGTACTTGCCGTTTTTACGCTCGCGGAACTTTTTCCGCCTTCGGACGATGCGTCATGTGGACGAGAGTCTATCGTCCTAAGAGTGCTCTCATGTACGAGAATGTTTTTCCTTCGACACTCATCCTCGGCCTTTTTGCTCCGGCGAAAATATACACACTCGAGGAAAAAATAAACAGAAAATAAATTCCACTGAAAAAATATCAAACAAACTGAAACTTTCATATATTGACGATAACTTAAAAAAATTTTTTTTTTTACAACAAAAGTATTTCTCTCTTTACCAATATTTATTGGAAATTCAGAAATTCTCGCAATTGTCCGAGAAAATATTTACAAAACTAGAAACATCTACATTTTCACGGACACTGAAAGACAGGCTGTGATAAACGCCCTAATATGTCATAGAATAAAGGTCGATTCACATATGAGCGACACTCAGCTACGCGACGTCGTGCTCATCAATCAAATAAAGATTACATTGTTTTAAATGGACACGTCGCGTAGCTGTCGAGTAGTCATAGTGAGAACGTGCCAGTTTAAAACAATGTAATCATTATTTGACAGGCGATGTCGCGTAACGTCGCGTAGCTGAGTGTCGCGTATATGAGAATCGGCCTTAAAATGTAGGACAGTTCCTTCAAAACCTAAAACGTGTGGCATAACACAAGAGCGTTACGTTTGCGTGCGTGCAACATTGCGACGCGACGTCGTGCGACATCGCCTGTCAAATAATGATTACATTGTTTTAAAAGGACACGTCGCGTAGCTGTTGCGTAGCCATAGTGAGAACGTGCCCATTTAAAACAATGTAATCATTATTTGACAGCCGATGTCGCGTGAAGTCGCGTAGCTGAGTGTCGAGTATATAGGAATTGGCCTTAAAATGTAGGACAGTTCCTTCAGAACCCAAAACGTGTTGCATAAGACAAGAGCGTTACGCTTGCGTGCGTGCAACATCGCGACGCGACATCGTGAGACATCGCCTGTCAAAAAATGATTACATTGTTTTAAATGGGCACGTCCCGTAGCTGTCGCGTAGACATAGTAAGAACGTGCCTGTTTAAAACAATGTACTCATTATTTGACAGGCGATGTCGCGTGACGTTGCGTAGCTGGGTGTCGCGTATATGAGAATCGGCCTTAAAATGTAGGACAGTTCCTTCAGAACCCAAAACGTGTTGCATAACACAAGAGCGTTACGCTTGCGTGCGTGCAGCATCGCGACGCGACGTCGTGCGACATCGCCTGTTAAATAATGATTACATTATTTTAAATGGGCACGTCGCGTAGCTGTCGCGTAGCCATAGTGAGAACATGCCCATTTAAAACAATGTAATCATTATGTGACAGACGATGTGGCGTGACGTCGCGTAGCTGAGTGTCGCGTATGTGAGAATCGGCCTTAAAGGCCTTCAAGATATAAAGAAACGAAGCAGAAGGATGCAGACAAAGCAGCGTAGAGAATTGCTGTAAACAAATCTTTAGATTGAAGACCATTGATGATGAGCTTTTCCTAGTGTACGATCCGAATCCGTTTGTACATACAACATAGAATATTTTTTTATATTCTCAATCAACTTTTCTGTAATCGCCATTTCAAAACACAGCGGCAACGAAACTAACCGCGCATGCAGAGTTCTTGTTATGGAACGCTGCACTATCGCGGCTATGACGGAAATCGCGCCTGTTGATCTGAACATGTACATAAGCCGCCACATCAATCGGTCCGCCGAGACAACGCACCGGTTGCGGCAGCGAAACTTCCGCGCCGGTCTGTAAGCTCCTTTATGCAGACTTTGCAACGAAGAGGACGAAGCTGCCTCTCATATCATCTTGCACTGCGAAGCAATCGCGCGGATGAGAATAAAACATCACAGCTGGGGGACTTCCGCCGAATCAGAAAACACATAGATTTCTGGATCTAATACACTGTTTGTATATATTTGCTTGAATGGAACAATGTGGGGGAATACAATGGGCCGCATATATAAGGCCGCAATGTTTTAAGGGATGCAAATCTCTGAACGCAACAACTACTTCTCTAGCTAATACCACGAAGGATATGTTATTATACAACAGACATTTGCATGTTATTACTAGTACCAGTACATTGGCTTGTTACTAACAAGTGCTAGATAAATAACATTCTTTTTAAAGCCATTTCTTTGAATGACCATTTTTTGGATAAACGGGAATAAGAGACATCTAAGCTTAAAAAAACATTCACCTTCACCTAACCTAACCTAAACTAACCTAACCTAATCTTAACCTAACTTATGCCTAAACTTATCCTAAGCTAGGCCTAACCTAAGCGCCCCCCGCGCCATAATTCAAACTAACGGAAATTGAGACAAAACCTCCAGCGGCGCGAAAATCGTTGGGTACGCATAATTTAAGGATATTACGAAGAATTTATTTAACAAGTTTAAACTTATTTTAGAAATTCATATAATCACAATTTCTCAATTGATCTCAAAAGAAAAAGGATAATGTGGCAAGGACTGTTGGTTTAACCAAGGTTAGTTTAGGTTGCACACCGCGAAGCGGCAGATTAACCGAGACCACATACGCGCGGCAGCGCGAACTCTCGATTTAAAACAGGATAATGTGGCAAGGAATGTTGGGTTAAACCAGGTTAGAATAGATTGCACAACGCGAAGCGGCAGATTAAATAAGACCACATAAGCGCGGCAGCGCAAACTCTAGATTCAATATAGGACAATGTGGCAAGGACTGTTGATTTAACGAGTGGGTCTACACGGAGGAGTCCCACGCCAGTAGCAGGAAAACCATCCTAGAAAAGTATCCGCAGATCAAGAAACTCTTCGGCTACGACCCGAACTTCAAGTGGGTCGTGACGCTGATGGTCTAGCTCCAGCTCATCATGCTCTCCATCATCAAGGGACAGTCCTGGCCGGTCACACTGCTGGCCGCCTACCTATTCGGCGGAGTCATCAACCATTCCCTCATGCTAGCCATTGAGATATAGCACAATTTGGTCTTCGGGCACGCCAAGCCGATGCACAACAGACTGTTTGGGTTCATCTCGAACCTACCAATTGGCGTAACAGCCTACATTAGCTTTAAAAAGTACCATCAGAAGCACCACAGGTATCAAGGTGACGAGTTGAGGGACACGGTCATACCGACGTACGTGGAGGCTAAGCTGTACTGCAAGACGTTCGGGAAGTTCATCTGGGTGCTGCAGCAGCCGTTCTTCTACGCCTTCCGGCCGCTGGTGACATTTCCTAAGACCCCCTTGACATACAACGACGTCTCTAAAACGTCATGTATATGTGATAAGATCACATGTATATGGACACATCAACGCGCATTTTATTCGTATGTCAAGGGGTAAATGAAGCCCACATACGCGCGGCAGCGTGAATTCTCGATCCAAAATAAGACAATGTGGCAAAAACTGTTGGTTATTCTGCCGCTTCGCGGTGTGCAACCTGATCTAACCTGAGTTAGGACATGTAAGCTGAGTTGCTCATTAACGAAATCTATACATAGTGTGGGGGGTTATGATCATTTTAAACAATTTTTATTTACCCCTCCATTTTTATTTTCGCTAGATTTATGTGTTTTGCGCCCAATGCGCATGCGCGCAATGAATGTACGCATTGCGCGCATGCGCATTGGGTTGCCTTAATCTATGATGTCTCTTACTCCCGTTTTACCCAGTCTTTGAATGATTTTTTATTTGTATGATCTTAAAAATAATGATGTGAATGATGTGATGTGAAATAATGATGTAAGTAATTTGTGTAATGAATGTTTATCTAGTACTTGTTAATAACATGCAAATGTACTGGTACTAGTAATAACATGCAAATATCTGTTGTTTCGTCTTTAATAAGTTTACATGATTGTACCATAATTAGTATGGTTGCACCAATATTCAATCATATACTTTAAAGTAATTAAAGTCCTTGAGATTTGTTAAAACTAAACGTAAAATAAATTGGATTGGAAAAAAGCTACATCTAAATTAAAATTTGCTTCAATGAAGATTTTTTCACAATTTACGGTATAATTGCATACGATTGAAAACTAATTTAAATGTTTATTGGTTTCCCGAAAACCGACTTCATTTTTTTAAACTCTCCACTCATCTAATCCGCCAGTAATTTACTTTTCCTCCGGAGAATTGCACTTGCAAATTGATTGGGATAGGATTTCACGTTTAATGATAAGTTTTCAATGCGACCGCATTTCCTCTAATAACGACACTTTTCCTCTTACGCCATCCAGTTCTCCCATTCGCGCGTCGCATTACATCATTTACTTTCAGATCTCATCTGATTAACAATAAATCTCTTCGGCTCACATTTCATCCGGCCCCGTCTCAATCAAATTATCTAAAGAAAATTACGTCATCTATATACTAAATTGAAATCAATTCAGTTATCGTTGCCCCGTCTCCCTTTTTATCTTCTTCTTGAGACAATAGCCATCGATAATCTGTTTCATTTTCATTTAGGTCCCAACTCAAAAAATTCCCTTGAATATTGTTTCTTCTACAATATATATATATATATATATATATATATATATATATATATATATATATATATATATACACACACATATATATATATATATATATATATATATATATATATATATATATATATATATATATATATATGTATATATATATCAACAAAGTCTTAGATTTTATTCAGGTAACATCTCTGTAATGATTTACAAGAGAATTTACAAGAGAACTTGGCTCCTTCTTCTGGAATCATTTCAACCAATTCTGTCATCATAATGTTAGTTAAAGCTGAATTCTTGATAACAACTGGAACTTCATTGAACAAATTCTCATAACCAACTTTTAGTTTAAGCAAAGCTTCAGGTGTAAATTCTCCTTCTTTGTACATGTCAATGGCTGGAGGAGTTAATCTATATGCCTTGAAGCTTAAGAAACCTCTAGACGGTTTCTGTGTATCATAAATCAATACCACAGATTCCTCGATCGAAGTTTGATAATGATATTGGATGGTAATAAAGGAAGGCTTAAAAGTGTGCAACGTCTGCACTTTGATACCAACCACCATGGAAATGATCGACGTTAATGCAACGAAGACGTCTCCTCATGGTCAACTGGCACTCCTCTTCATTAATGCTATCATCTGTTATTATATATCTATCTGTATTATTATTGTATGTTTACAGAAATGTTGAACGAGGGATCTACAAACTGTCTAGAATAGATAAATAAAAAAAAACCGGCCAAGTGCGAGTTGTGACTCGCGCACCGAGGGTTCCGTACAAACTTGTAAGTAAGGTATCTTTTTTTTTGTGGAGGACGTAACAGTATGCAACCCATGTGCTTCTGGTGCCTGACAATGCTACGCAACACATTAGTGTATTTTCATAAGTTTCTAATAGTAAATTCGCATTTTTCTTGTAATTAAACTACATATTTACGGTTTTCAGATTTTTCCCTTTACATGTGCTGTAAGTCTTCTTGTCAAATTTCATGATTCTAGGTCAACGGGAAGTACCCTATAGGACTTGATTCCTTTGTGAAATCGCAAAATATGCGACATAAACGGTCATATCTTTTGATCGCGTTAACTTACAAGTTTGATTTTTTCATAGCTGAAAGAGACCGCAGACCCGAGTATTTGACCCAAATTTGAACTTGTTACCTCTACGCGTTCCTGAGAAAAATGGTCTTGACAAGCAGACAGACAGACGGACGGACGGACAGACAGACAGACGGACAATAAAGTGATCCTATAAGGGTTCCGTTTTCGGTACGGGACCCTAAAAACGAATCCATAGCCCCTTTGTATAATGAATAAAGTATACAATAAATATATTTTATCTCTCAAAAACGAAAACTTACGATTGATTTATGCTGTTAACTATAATTGCGGCAAATGACGCATATGTGCGTCATTAGTATTTATTGTAATCACAAACCATGTAGGGAATTAACGAATGTAGTAATTTACTTTAATAATTATTTTCAAAATTGAAATGATTGAATAACCTATAATGATAAATAACCAATAATCGGGCTGATTCTGTAAGAAAAACGTTAAAAGTTAATGAAAAAGAAGTCGTTAATAGTAGTTTGTGATACAAATGTGTGAAAAAGGACTTTTGGGTATGAGTTGCGAAGTTACGAAACTAGTTAAAGAAATAATTGTTTCTTATCGATAATATTGTTAAAATTGCAATTTTGACAGATAATATACTTCAAATCACTGACACAGTAAGGTTAGAACGTACAGCGCCTCTGTGGAAAAAAATGGCTAACTAGTAAAAGCACACAGTGACGGGAACACTATTTGGTCGTTGTGGATGTAATCTAGGTCAACCTAGATTTAATCTAGATTATGTTATGGTTTAGTTATATTAGAGCCAAATAAATCCAGACTGAGAGGCCGAGAACTCTTGATTCCATATAAGAAAAAATAATTAAATTTTAATAAACGTCAGAAAATTTGCTTTCACTACGTTTATGTTTTTTGTTTAGTGACGCAAGTTGTTGACATAGTAACAAAAACAGAAATCGTTTAATAATGAAATTCCATTTGATTTATATTTAACTTTTACGCACGATTTGGATACTTTTACACACGATTATAATAATGGCATATTTCACACACAATAATGAATTTATTGATGTGTTCATTTTGGTGTGTGAGTAGATAAAAATTCCGCTATTTTAATAATAATATTAAAAAAAATAATAATACTGGTGGATATATACTGGTGGACACTAGTATTATTTTATTTATTTTTATTATTAACGGAAATACAAAAATGTTAACGGCATACTTTAAAGTAACTTTTAACGCCTCTCTTACAGTACAGCCCCGAATAACTCTTATTAATTTTTTTTTTTCTGTTTAGGTAAATTCCCTTCTGGTCCTTTAATAGTCCGCTTTGGGAGATTTTGCTGTTGATACTAAATTTTGTAAATGTTTTGGCGAGATAGTTATGCAAGGCAGTAGGAATTAATGTGGGATAAAATATTTCGATGTTTACTTATGGGACTACATTCGGCAATCGCGGCTTCTTTTAACGACCAGTCGGACATCCCCAGTCACCAAAGGGTTCAAATATAATCTTTCTAGCACCATTTGATGTTAAATATTAATGGACACGAAGATTTGGTTATTTTAAAAATCGATTTTATAACATTATTACCATTATATTATATTACCATTATTACCATTATATTATATATTATTACCATTATATTTATAACAATATTACCAAACTAATTAAATTCGACATAGAGCTTGAATATATTTAATAAGTATATAAATATATTCAATATAAAATATATTCAATCTGTTCGTAGCTCTATAATAATATTTAAAACTTTCCTAGTTTTCGTGACTTTTAACTTCATAATTTAAGTCATTGATTTTCGGATTATTAATTTATTTATTTATATTGTTTAGACCCACATGGGATAACATACAGCAAATTATGACTTGTTGCTTTTACTTTTCTTCTGCTTCCAGAATTGTTTCATCATCTCGCTATGTTTAGATCGACGTTCATCTGTCCATTTTGCTCTTGTTATTTTGGGTTTGTCCACTGATATAAGTTCCCAGCTGTAGACCTCATGTCTAAAGATTTTTAGACTTTCGATGTCTGCCGGTGAGATATTCGGATTATGTAATTGGAAATTATTTCAATCGTATCATTTGCTGTAATTATAGTTAACATTATAATTCAATCGTAAGTTTTCGTTTTTGTTGTTTTTTTCGTGGTTCATTCATACATGTTTTTTCGTAGTTTTTGATTTTTTTTTGACACCTTGTCATCTCTCAATTGTCCTAAGCTTTTTTAAATTAAGGCTTATTAAGTTTTTAGCCTCATTATTAAGGCTTATTAAGACTATGAACAAATCTCATGTTGAAACACGTCCTGGCTAACATCACAAAGGATATTAGTTGTTCAACAGACCTTTGCATGTTATTACTAGTCCCGAACATTTTCTTGTCGCTAACAGTACTAGACAAATAAAAATGTTTTTCGTTGTTATTTAAAGACATCTGCAGATGCGTTTCGAGATTTATCTCTCATCAGTGCAGCTAAATATTTGAGATAAATCTCGAAACGCGCCACCTAGCAAATCCGCGGCGGATATTTACAGGATGTTATATTCCATACATAATGGCATCGATAGGCCTTTCAAACAAATAAAAAATTTCGATATCTCACACAGACTTTGTTTTATTTAAATTTAAAGATAGGAAGCGCTTAATGAAAGACCCCATATTATTAAAGACATAAACATGTGGGCTATACCTGTCATCCGATAATGAATGGACTAATGGACTAACACAGAATGTATGAGAAAATGTACAAGCACTTACAAAAAGTATGAGCTATTGTATGGGCTGATGTTTTAAAACCTGCGTATTGACTTGTTGGCTAACACAAGATCTCATACATGTGTAATGCTCGCCATACACACAACGGTCCGCCGGAGAGGTATACTTGTGCAGGTTTGGCTGCGCAGGTAGACCGGAGCGTGTGTGGGAATAGTCCTGTGCAGTTTCTTGCGTACGGTTGACCTGCGCAGGCAAACTTGCACATGTAACCTCTCCGGTAGACCTTAGCGTGTATTACAGAGTAAATATACCTCAATGGTATATTGTCGAGAGTTGTTGAGTAAAACCCAATGAAATACAGTCTTGTTTTTGATTTAGTCATATTTTAGTTCATTTAAGTAAATAAACTAAATCTATTAAAAATATTTAGTCCGAAAATTTATTAACAAAAAGAATAGATATAAGTTTATATGATTACCTATAATGTTTGGTTTTACCAAATCTTAAGTATCATTTAAATCAATAACCTGCTAAGTTCATGTCCCTCTCATGAAATGTCAAATTAAAAATATCTAAGCCCCAGTACTAAAAATATATAAACCCCACTAACCTAACATAACCCCCAGTCTTCCACGTGTGTTTCCAAGTGGTTTTCAAATTATTATTCATAAACGCAAAGCTGCACTGATGAGAGATAAATCTGGAAACGCGTCTGCATATGGCTGTCCACTTAAGTTATCGGAAAGACATGATTTTAAAAAACAATGTTATTTTTCTGGTTTTGTTGAGTGCCACGAATGTGGACTGAAAGCTAGTAAATAACTAATTGACTGATAAATATGCCACGAATGTGGACTAAAAGCTAGTAAATAATTAATTTACTTATAAATAACTGATAACTGATTTAAAAATAAATTTCCCATGAAATTTGTTTTGGTAGTCCTAAAATGTAGTCATGTACTCCTAGTAGTCATGTAGTCCTAGAAATAATGTAGTCCTAATGTTATAGAGCTCCGAAAAGGTAGAAATCAATTAAATATAATATTATGGCTGGTTGTGTTCCGACTTTATTAAGTTTAATATACATATTGTTTAAAATTAAATAGAAATGAAATTGATTTATTAATATAAGAGGAACTTTTAAATCTATTATTCAAAATTATTCAAAACTTATAATTTCAGTGTCAATTTGCGGAATAATTTATGAATGTCCCCCGAACGAAGATGATTATAAATTATGTTGAAGGATTGCCGGGATGTCCGAAATAATTGCACTTAATCGCTTCGCAAATATAATATTTCCTCTTGGAAATTAAATTTAGTTTCAAGGGCCGAAAGGGTTAACGGGCTTTAATATACTCCCGAAACTTGTTAAATATTAATTAGAAAGATTCGCCCGAAATTTTCCATGAAACCATTTTTTCAATTCACTTTTCACGCAAAATTGAAACAAGTCTTCAAAAAAATAACGAATTGATTATTAATATGGATATTATTTCTCGCCAGAGATGTATGGCAGGTGGTTAAGGGTTAATACCATACCCTTAACCACCTGCCATACATCTCTGGTGAGAAAATTACTGCTACTTTGGGTCTGAGAGACGTATGTCAGTAGGTTAGGTGTTAATATGGAAATATCATATTCATGCTGTGTTCCGACTGTTTTAAGTTTGTATGATTATCTATAACGTGGGATGGTTTTACCAATTCTGTCTTATCATTTAAATTGTGTATTAGTTACAATACTTATCAATAGTTTACAACTAATCAAGATTTTTTTTTTGGCGAAATGTCGTGTTTTTTCCATAAAAATTGGAGGAAATAAGTCCGCAATTTTTCCCCTTATATGTGATATTTTTTCATGCGATCACGAAAATCTTAAACTTTATTTATAATTGACACGCACGTCCCATGAAATTTTTATTCGCATTATTTATCTCGACTTTCACCTGTGACATGTCTTTCGCTCCTCTTATTTCCTACCTCCTTTCAACCAACCTTTAGATTATTTAAAACGAAATACAAGAATCCATAAAATCAAATAAAGAAGTAGTTTGTTTGTTAATGAAAATTTGTTAAATTCTTTTTCTATTTTGCGTCTGTAATGGACTCACAACAGCACTCATATGCGTGCGGTTATGGCACGCCGAGTGCTGTTATGAGTTAATTTTTTCAAGGTTGGTACTAAAATTCAGAGCTGTCAGTGTCAAATTTTCGGCGAGATAGTTTTAAGGTTATGTGATGTGTGGAAATGGCGAATACACAAATTTAATTAATTAATGGTAATAAACGATATCACACATATTTAATTTAAATTCATTTAAATCACTTTCGGTAATTGTTATATAATTCGAAAAAATGGCATAAAGACGCATAAAAACGCATTAAAGGGCGCAAAATAGAAAACATGCTATAAAAACTCGTTCGTAAGGTGTTTTTCAGTACTTTAGACAGAACTTTGACTTGGACGCGTGCTGTAAAATCGCGCTTACTGAACTCGTCCTTTAATATACTATTTAGATTTATTTGATTTTCTTTTAATTTGGTTTGCTCTTTTTGCTCCTATTGTTTTCTACCTTCCCACAACCAAATTTTAGTTTCTTTAAAAAGTAATACAAGAGTGTATAAAAACTAAAAAGTAGGTTTATTGCATTTTTAGGGTGTTAGAGTTGGATTAAACCAAATTTTCCTTGACAATTCTATTAATTATTGGACCGTTTCAATAGGCCCTCATTAATAATTTCCGCATTGTTTGACTGCCATTACGGGAATCGTCTATAATGTAATTAAATGCAGAAATTCAAACCAGTTTACGGCCTTTCCACGACCATAATACCAAAACTTTAACCAACAATTATTATATTACTGAGATTATGGTGAATCCGGATCAACACAATCGACATATTGAACGAGTTTTAAAAGTTTTCGCAAAATTTCAAACAAAAAATATTAGCATTTTAAATATTAGTATCAAAATAGTTACATGATGCATGGCCCTAATTTATAGTAAATATTATTATCGTAACTCTTTCCCGTCTATTGGGACATATATAACCCACCAATCTACGATAATTTGTGGGTTATTTTTGTTCATTATTAAAAAACAATCGGAACACAGCGTAAATATATTCAACCTTTCCGGAGCTCTATAACAATTACTGAGTGTTTTTAGGACTACCAAAACAAATCTCATATGAAATTTGTCAGTTATTTAATAGCTTTCAGTCTACCATCGTAGCACTCAACAAAAACCATAAAAATAACATTGTTTTTTAAGATCATGTCTTTCCGATAACTTAAGTAGCCATCTGTAGACACGTTTCGAGATTTATCGCTCATCAGTGCAGCTTTGCTTTCATTAATAACCATTTGCAAACACTCACCTGAAACCCACATGGTGATTATATTTATATATTCAGGCTGTGTTCCGATTGTTTTATGTTTGTATAATTATCTATAACGTAGGATGGTTTTACCAATTCTACCTTATCATTCAAATTTTAAAGTTTAAATCAATAACCTCAAAGTCAAATTTAAAATATCTAACCTCTAATCACCATGTGGGTTTCAGGTGAGTGTTTTGACAAATTTTTATTAATAAAAGCAAAGCTGCACTGATGAGGGATAAATTTCGAAGATAAATTTTTTTTTGTTGAGTGCTACGGAAGTGGACTGAAAGCTATAAAATTACTGACAAATTTGACATGAGATTTGTTTTGGTAGTCGTAAAAATACTCAGTAATTTTTATAGAGCTCCGGAAAAGTTGAATATATTTATATATTCAGGCTGTGTTCCGATTGTTTTAAGTTTGTATGATTATAACGTAGGATGGTTTTACCAATTCTATCTGTTCATTATTAATGTCTGAGTAGGACAAATACGGGGTGTTTCGAAAATAATATACGTATTGTGATGTTTATTAAACGTTAAGACATACGAATATGAAACTTTATACACATATTTACAAACCTCTCAAGTTTAGATTACATATGTTCAATATGTCCTCCATCACCGACACGAACAATATCATGCCGATACTCCTCTTTTTGGATTCCTCCCATACTCGAGCAAGCATGTTCTTCGTCACTGATGTTATGGCAGTACGGATCCGGTTCTTTAACTCGTCCAGGTTCTGTGGTGGTACAAAAACGTTGCTTTAACGAACCCTCACAGGAAGAAGCTACAGGGTATCAAATCAGATGACCGTAGAGCCCAACTGAGACATGTTAAGTCGTCAGCTCTTTCCAACAGTTCGGTAGAGTTTCATTCAGATAATCGCGCACTTGGCGACTCCAGTGAGGGGGTCTTGTTGAAAAATGAAGTTGTCTTCGTGCAGCCTCAGATACAACAACTTTTGTAACATAGGGAGATGCTGCTGACCGTTAATCGTGTTTCCATCAAATAAGAATGGGCCGTAAACAGATGATCGGGATATTGCACAAAACACACTGTGCGAATCTCGTATATGTTCATGACTGCATGTGGGTTTTGTAGGCCCCAATTCGAACATTGTGTTTGTTTACCTGACCACTAACATGGAAAGTCGATTCATCACTTAGTTATCATTGACCATAGGCCAGCGGCTATTAATATAAAGTAGATTATGTATTTGTTTTTCCAATATCCGAGCCGAGGCGCAGCGATCGATAGTTTGGACAAAATAATACTCTGCAGTACGTACATTCTTTTTGAAACACCCTGTATATCCCAGCAACAGCAAACGTCTTCTTCGCAATCTTAACCCTTTCCAGTCTATTTGATATATACAATATTACCCATCCATCAACGAGAATTTGTGTGTTATTTTTGTTCATTATTAATGTCTGAGTGGGACAAATATATCCCAGCAACAACAAACGACTTAGTGGACCAAATTATTATCTTAGCCCTTTCCCGTCTTTTGGTACATATCACCCATCCACCTAGATATTATTTATTTCTCGTGTCGGAAATATACAAATGTACAGTTGCTCCACATATAAGGGTAAAACTGTCTAATTATATAACACGTGCCCAATACTGAGCAACATCCTAGCCGCTCAGAGTAGCTAACAGGAGATCTTCCTCTGCACAAGATGAAGGGCAGCATGTATCTTGTGGTTTGTTCTTGCTCACATTCGCAAGACGTGTCACATGTACTGAGGCCCCATCTCCTCAGATTGTCTCGGGATCTCCTCTGTTTACGGATTTCCACATCAACCAGTTTTCGTTGTGTCTTTCGGGTGGTAGTTCTTCAGCTACTGGCATCCAAAGGCAGGGGTGGGGGTCGACATCTTCCATATATCCAGCCTTACCTTCTCCGGTGAGACGGTAAGCATCTCAGATGCCCTTAGGAAACTCTTTAGGGACCTCAGCCGTTGCTGAGGAGGATTATATCCAAACAGTGGGTAGGCGCTGTTCTCCTCCACTCCCAGCCTTTCCCTGTTAACTGGTCTTTTCATTTGTACTTTAATTTAGGGGACATGAAAGGAGCCTCCACGTAGATTGCATTTAATTCCAAAAGCAATCGGGCACCCCCTGGTAACGTCAGCAACGTCAGCTAATCCTTCCAACAGCGGATCCATCTAGATAATTTGTGGGATACTTTTGTTCAGTATTAAGTTTACGTGTTATCTTTATTTTTAAAAACAAATCTTAATACCGAATTTCAGTAACATTTTTTTACGCTTATAGATACTGTCTTGTTAAGTTCTTGTTGATCTAGTCTTGCTCCTTGTTACCAATTCAATAATTAATTGCAATAGAAGAAAGGAAATAATCCGGGCTATGGAAATGCATTACACGTTCAACTCGCGTAGCGAATTATTGCACTAACGAGTACGTTCCGAGCGTCATCAGATTTTCTTATTAATTACGCCGTCCCGTTCCACTTTTAATAACACGGCTGCGTCTTGAACTCGCCCCGCGTCTAAACCTCCGTTGAACTGTAAACGCGAATTTATATTTTATTACGATATTTCCCTCTCGACAATTTTATTTTTGGTACGCAATAACAATCTTCTTTAAGCACATCCAACCAGAAAAAAAAACCGTGGGGGATAAAACAGGCTTGTCTTATGAATAAAATAAAAGCTTTTTATATTCTCCAGATATTCTTTACATTAATTAACAAACCAATATTTATGAATTTTTTATTTAAATAAAAACAACAATCTTTATTGTACAAAGTACAACTGGATAATGACCAGGGGTCTTTCTGCCAAGATTTTTTATTTATTCTACATTTTAAATTGTTGTTTTAATCCTAAGCTTATTATTCCTGTATTGGGTTATTACTCCTGTACTGGGATATTACTCGCGTACTGGCTTATGATTCCTGTACAGGCTTATGATTCCTTTATGGGCTTAGATATAGCTTGACATTAAGTAATTGAGCGAAATTTAGGTGTAAATAGATGTTACGTAGGAATCTAGTGATGATATAATGTGTTATGGTTTTGGTGTTTTGGACGGGGAAATTTGTAATCGAGCCGAATTAAATTATATGATAAATTTACAATTCTCCGGATACTAAAGGAGGAGATTCTGAATGCTTATGCCATTAACTCCATTATTGTGGCCAAGAATGTCTACCCAGATGCATAATAGATGTAGTGTGGATATAATGGAATCTCAATTTACTGTGAAACAATCCGAAAACTGCGAGCTAACATGAAAATATTTTGTATGGAGAAATCATTTTGACAAAATTATATTTTTTTAATCAAAATCTAATATCTAATATCTTCGAGTTACGATACAACCTATCTAACATCTTCGAGTTACAACACAGCTTACGTTGACTAATAAGACTGATAAGACTAATATTATATATGACTGATAAGACTAATATTATATACGTTACGATAAAAGTACAAAATCAGTTAAATGTACACATTTACCAGAATATCGTTATATTTAGTAATTTGATAAGTAAATGTGAGAGTTCTGATCCATATATCTACTTTTACCAGGAAATGTATACATGGTAATATACTCAATTATTTTATTATAATAGGACACACATTTGCCAACACAAAAACCTACTTTTGAAAACATTAAAGAATTTTCCAATTGTAATGACAACCTACACACACATTTGCCAACATTATTAGGTTAGGTTAGGTAAAAATATTAGGTATAATATTATTACCTAACCTAACCTAATAATGTTGGCAAATGTATACACACACACACAAAATACACAAATACACACACATTTGCCAACATTATTAGGTTAGGTTAGGTAAGTATTTATTACCTAACCTAACCTAATAATGTTGGCAAATGTGTGTGTATATTACCAACATTATTAGGTTAGGTTAGGTAAGTATTTATTACCTAACCTAACCAACATTATTATGTTAGGTTAGGTAAGTATTTATTACCTAACCTAACCTAATAATGTTGGCAAATGTGTGTGTAGGTTGTCATTACAATTGGAAAATTCTTTAATGTTTTCAAAAGTAGGGAAAGATCCTATGTTCTGGACCCTCACTCCTAGCCACCCACCATAAGAGTTTCATTTACTGTTTGAAGATTGAACTGTTAACGGATTTTAGTGAAATTCTCACGAGCATATTTTCTGTTTTGTGAAATAATAGATAAGAAATACTAATTCTCAAGGGAATGATAAGGTTTCCTAATCTAATATTAAGGAGTAACAGGTATGGGTAGTTGGTGAAATTGGAGGTCGATGAGAAAAATCAAATATGGTGTCAGAATGGCTCTAGCATGCACCCTAAGAGAGATACCGCCCGGCCGCCACCCTCTCAGTAGATGACGTCATCCGCCGCGGCGGATATTGCCAAACTAATTATATCGATGCTGATTGGTTGATTAATGAATAAATAATTACAGTTGACCTTGTGTCTCAATTTATATGTAATCTTATGGAAAAAATGTAACTGCAGCAGTGATTTATGAAAATTAACATTACTTTACATGAAAAACACGTACAAACTTAATCATTTTGAGGGCCCTCAAGCTTCAAACTAATTTTATGTTTGAACTTAAACTTGTAAACGCGCGCGAGAATGGAATGTATGAATTGTGAAATAGTTGATAAGAACCGCCGAGTCAGCATTTTCGTATTTAAACTTGTATAATTTTATCGCTATACATTCAGATGTTCGGACGTTTTGTTTACAATAATTTTACTAACAAACGCGTCGAGCGCGGTCGGATGTTTAAAAGCTGATTAAAGCTGATTAAAAGCTGATTAAAGTGGATTGAAAGTGGATTGAAAGTGAATGGAAAGTGGATGAAAAGTGGATGGAAAGTGGATGGAAAGTGGATGGAAAGTGAATGGAAAGTGGATGAAAAGTGGATGGAAAGTGGATGGAAAGTGGATGGAAAGTGGATTTAACCGTTCTGACACATTGATAATTATTTTATAGCTATTCGGAAAAAATTCTAAATTCATCGCCATATCAACAATTAAAACTGTATCCCTGCGATCAATGTGTAAAAGTTTTCGCAATTAAGGATAATCTTGGTAGCCATAAGGAAGTATGTGATGATAATCAAAGAATGTACTACAAATGCACCGTTTGCAATTCAACTTGCACAAGAGAAGATAGCGACATATGAGAAAATATAATATAATATCAACAATGGTGGTGGGAAGAAGAGGAGTTTAAATACTGAATATTCACCCTACACCTCCAAGAAGTTAAAAATGGAGCCGCAGACAGTCAAATAATTTCTGTAAAATATGCAATCAAGAATCCCCAACAAGACTAAAGTTTGCAGGAGATCTACGTCTCTCAGAATCACCTCCAAGCAACAGTGAAACCGGTCCAGCAGAATATCATCCAAGATTGTGTCAGCTATGGAATTGATGGTTCAGGGATTGATGTAGATAGCTTTATTAGTAAATTGAACAGCCGTTGAACGAGAATTCACATTCTATCCATCCACTTTCCGTACACTTTCCGTCCACTTTCCATTCTCTTTCCGTCCACTTTCCATCCACTTTCCATCCACTTTCCATCCACTTTCCATCCACTTTCCATTCACTTTCCATCCACTTTCCATCCACATTCATCATCATCATTAGCCTTTTTATGTCCCACTGCTGGGCACCGGCCTCTTCTCTGCCACATATCAACCTCAGCACTAAGATTGGATATGGGGGACCTAGCGGTTTAACGTCGAATCCGAACGACAAATTTCCAGAGAAGGTGGTAGACAGTGAGACCCCACGGTTGCCTAATCCGGATTGGGGAATTGAGTGTGGTGGGTTGCAGCCATTAGTTTTAATTTTTACTGCTTTAGTTCAGCGTGAGATTCGAACCCGCGCTGTCTGACTCGAAGCCAAGTGCTTAACTATCTGAGCCACCACCACCTCTCACATTAATCAGCTTTTAATCAGCTTTTAAACAGCTTTAATCAGCTGTTAGTCAGCTTTCAAACAGCCTTTAGTCAGCTTTAACCAGCACCATCCAGGGGATGGTGGTGGGGGCTAGGAGTGAGGAGGGTCCAGAACATAGGATTCCTTACTTTTAAATTATCAAAGAAAATGTTAAGGCGTAGATGCGTGTATAGTGAAACAATTATTGAAACTGTGTCTTGTTCTTCAAGGTTTGTTTCATCTAGACTAGATTTCTAATCATCTAGTCTTATTTTAGGAACTAGACTTGGCATTTAAGATCTCATCTAGACTAGATTTACTGTAATCAAATCTGATTGTATAAACTAGACTTGGTCTACAAGGTTTTATCTACACTGGATTTTTAATGATCTAGTCTGACTGTATAGAGTAGACTTCGTCTTCAATATTGTCTAAACCAAATTTGTAATAATCTAGTCTGATTACGTGAACTATAATTGGCCTTCACTGTTTTATCAGAACTAGATTTTTATCAGGATTAGAAGTTCGTCCGATTATATAGATTGCACTTGGTCCTCAAGGTTGGGTCTTCAAGGTTACATTGGGCATAATTGTGTCCAATGCCGCCGTTACCTCCATGCCTTTAGCTGCTGCCTTCGTGAGGTGTGGATCGAATGACAGTCTCTTATCTATGACTACCCCTAGGTATGTGAATTCGTTTTTTGGGCTTATATATGTGTGTTGCACTTTAAACTGTATTGCGTTGAGTCTCCTTAGGCCGGTCAGTAACACTGCTTCAGACTTTTCGGGAGCAAGGCTCAGGTTGTTTGATGTGTTTGTCATCCAATCGGTTACTTGGCGAATTGTGCAGTTTGCCGTTTGCATAAGCATGGATTTCGTTTTTGCTGAAACCACGAGCGCCAGGTCGTCCGCAAAGCCAATGAGGGTGGCACCTTCCGGAAGTTTCAATCTTAGGACGCCATCATACAAGATGTTCCAAAAAGTAGGGCCTAAAACTGAACCTTGTGGGACCCCGCTCAGTTCTCTCTCTACCGAAACTCCATGTGCCTGTGTTCTATTATCGAAGTAGCTTCTTCCCATGCGCAGGAGGTAAGGCGCTATTCCTCTTTCCGTTAGTTCCTTCATTATTATTTTCCAAATATCACTGTTTAATGACGTTAGATATAGCGTTTCTGACGTCATATGTAATTATCTAAATGTAATTGTAAATTATCTAATGTAAATATCTTTCTTGTCCTTTTGGCACCATTTCTAGCTTCTTCTGCAAGTTGTAGGACCGCTTCTATTGCGTTGATAGTGGATCCTTCCTCTTTGAATCCAAAATGTCTCCTGGACATTCCGATGCCTGCCTCAAGTCCTCTCCTAAGTCTGTCCACCAGGAGATGTTCTAGCAGTTCCCCTGGCGTATCCAGAATACACAGGGGTCTATACGATGATGGATCTTCTAACGGTTTGTCACCCTTGCGAAGCAGGACAAGCCTTTCGCACTTCCATTTCTTGGGAAAGTTCCCGGAACTTAGTTCTGCACTCTTCATCTTTTTGTTTCGAATGGGCCTACTTTGGACCACGCTTGTTCAACTGTTGGACTTTGATCTTTGCCCAGTATTGTCGCATCTGCTGCCGCTGTAACTCCTTTCTCTCTTCTGTCCAGGGGGTACCTTTCATTCGGGTTTTTTTTTTCCTGAAACTTACGGACTTCATTCAGTGTGTGTCTCACAGACTGTCTGTGTTGGAGATCTGTTATTCCCAGTTCTTTAATATCCTTCTCGGTTTCTGTCAACCAAGTGGTACGAATCTTCTTCTTTTGCCATAAGGTGAACAGACGGTTGGTTAGTCGGTTTGGAGGCAGTCGTGCAACGTGGCCATAGAAAGCTACCCTTCTTTTCCTTGCACAGTCAGAGAGCATCTCAATATGTTCGTAGAGCTCAGAGTTATGCCGCCTTCGGAATTCGTCATCTTCCTTTACCGGGCCTAGGATCTTCCTGAAGATTCTCCTCTCTCTGATTTCTAATTTCTCTACCAGACCTCTTCGGTTTAAGGAAAGAGACTCCATGGCATATAGGGCTTCTGGTCGTAAGACTGTGTAGTGCTTAAGTTTCAGGTTGCGTGGCATTTCTTGTTGTAAGTGTTCTTGGTCAGTCGATAGGCTAGTTCTAATTTGTTGACTCTCTGGGATAATGATGCTCTTTCTGATAAGTTGGGTTCAATCCATTCGCCGAGATACTTAATACTAAGAGATACTAATTTCTCAGTCATCTTGAAATTTCCCTGCTCTAGTAACATCTCTCTGTTTGCTCCTCTGATGTTGGTGAAGAGTTCTGTTTTCTCCAGCGACACTTGAAGACTCACTTTAGTAGCTTTTTCTCTGGGGCAATTTACCTGTATTGTTGCCATCTCAAGAGAATCAGCAAACAGTGCCATATCATCTGCAAAGGCCAGGCAAGCTACAACCAGTCCATCGTTCTTACGTCTCAGGTAGATATCACTCTGAGCACCCAAATTGATCAGTTCCTTGCGACCTTCTCTTATAACCTTTTCAAGGACACAGTTGAAGAGAAGTAGGGAAAGTCCATCTCCTTGTCTCACTCCAGTTTTTATTTCGTAGCTTTCTGAAATCTCGCCTATAAATTTAACCTTGGAATGGGTGTTGGTCAGAGGTTCTAGGATGAGTCTGCGGATGATGATTAGTTCTGCATTCATTACATCTAGAACAAATTTTGATTGATCGAGGGATGCGATTTTAAGAACCTCAGGCGGGATGCAATCTGGGCCTGGAGCTCCTCCGTTCTTTTGCTTTGGTGGGTTCCACCTCGGTAAATAACGGTATCTCATTTACCTCTGGTTGTTTCCAGACAAAAGGTTCATGTTGTGAAAACAGTACATCTACAACTCGTTTCAGGTCATTCATTGGCATTTGAGCGCTTGGCGATAGCACTGTAAGTTTCTTATTGAATAGGAAGGCATCTCCCCATATGTCCTTCTCTAGGTTAGACAAAATAGTTTGGTTTACAGATACGGACTAAACAGAGGTAAACAGATAAGACTAGACAGATAATACTAGACAAACAACACTAGACAAACAAGACTAGACAGACTGGACTAGACAGACAAGACAAGACAGACAAGACTGGACAGACAAGACTAGACCGAAAAGACTAGACAGACAAGACTAGACAGACAAGACAAGACATACAAGACTAGAGAGACAACTCTAGACAGACAAGACTAGACAGACAAAATTAGACAGACAAGGCTAGACAGACAAGACTAGACAGACAAGACTAGACATACAAGAGTAGACAGACAAGTCTAGACAGACAAGGCAAGACTAGACAGACAAGACTAGACTTCTATTATCACAAAATATATGTAAGTGATATATTTATTGCAACATATAACACCCAAAACTGTACAAAACGCATCAGAGTTTGTTAGTTCAGTTTTGATTTCTGTTTAAACTGAGGAGAAATAGGTGCGACGAGAAAAGCTTCGATTCTAATAAGTAAGGTAAGACTAGGTAGAATCAATAATTGACGAAACTCAAAGTAATAGTGGAAAATAAAATTCAAATGATGGGAGATTTCAATAAATGCTTCTACTCTTCTCTGCAATGTTCTACTCTGCAATGTTTTTGTCTGGAACCGGTTATGAAAGACTTTTCATTTAAATTTTTTGCGCTGGTTTTTTAAGATCGAATTGATTAGTTCAAAAGAAAATGAAAAAGCGCAGTTTTTATCGGGCCCTCGCTTTTTTAAACTTCCATTAAACGTATTCCCACAAACAATCTTTTATTGATCATCGACGTCTTCACGTCCTTCATCACTTAATACTATATTTTGACTTACACCTAGACCCAAACAACGCTTTATTTATTATTGTTCTTTAGACGTAGTAAATCTCTTCATATTTTTCTCCAACAACTTTATTGTTATCCAGAGCTATGCCAAATTGAATAACAGATAAATGTTGGCAATCAAGATTGTGGTTGAGTATAAAATTGATAAATCGTAGCTAGAATAGGAAGAGAAAACTAGGTTTGTAGTATGCAGTTTAAAAAATGGGATTGCCAGTCTCTGAGGACGTCACAAGTCGTTTTTAATAAAGCTCGCGTTCGTAAAAGCGGCAAACTTAAATATTTTAATAGAAAACGTATTGAATAAAAATGTCGTCCTGGCCAAAAATAAATTTCCTTCGCGAGAAACGTATCACTTCAAATGTACAAAGTTTGCAGTTTGCAATAAAATTTTAAATTAAAGTCTAAAATATTATCAGAAAAAAGATAAGAAACAATTTAGTTAAGAGATGATATAAAAATAAGAAGAAAATTCCAATTACTACCTTTTTAGAAATTAAAACAATATTTTGAAACCATTAAGTAATGCATAATTAAGCTGCGAGTAATTAGAAGCTTATAATATATGCATTATACAATTTGATTCTAGTTAAGTTCGATTAATGAAAACCTAGCCTTCAGTCTAGGTAATTGAATATATAATGAATAGATAGAATGACGTTAGGGATAAAACAATTTCATATATAATAGAAAATCTCGCGCAAAATCACATGCAATTTTAACTATATAAACAGTTAAGACTGGATTTGTTTGCGAAATCTTGTTGGTGGTCCTGTAAAATATTCCATTGGAAAAACATTTTTTCAGGGGAGAAGCGTCTCTGTATATATTATTTTAAATCGAAAAATAATAAATTCCTGAGAACAGTTTGTTGTGTTTCGACGTGCATTTATATATAAAGACAAATATTTCCGCATGTTGGAAACTTTTCCTGCCGCTGTCAGAAGCGTTTGAAGCGTTTGATCGCGTCCGTTCCGGAAGACAACAAAGCAACATATTTATACGATTTAATAAAATTGAATTTTTATCGGTTTTTCCTAAATCAAAATCGACTTTAAATATTCGTTTTCCAGCGCCGCAAGAAGGAAAAGTTTTAAACGTAGATTATGTGCAGAAAAGCTAATCTCGCGGACACAGAGCGGATTTGATTAAATTTACTGCCGAATGAATATGTAATATTTTTTTGTTTGAAATTCCGTTTCGGAAATAAATCTATTTTTCTGTCAGCTTTGGATTATTTCTTGGTTTTTTTTTCTCGTGTGGTCGGATATCGGAAATGCATTAAAAGATATTAATCTTGAAACGAAATTTTCTCTTATTTTAAGCAGATGGTCGGGGCGAAACTCGTTATTCACAAGTGGCGACATTTTACGGAAACGTTCAATTTCACACTTAGATTGTCTTTCAAGCATCTGCTGGAGTGCATACAAATTGAAAATTGGTTAAAACGTACAACTCCACATGATATCTACAAAGATCCATCATATTTTTCCAATAAAATTTCTGCGTGATATTGACTATTTAGTTGCATTTTTATAGTTTCCCTTCTTTGTATATATGGTAGCTTCATAAGGTAGCAACAACATATTGAAAACTTTATTTCGTTCTTAAATACCAACGATGTATAAAATTTGTCTAAATTTGTCTAAATTTATTTTATCTACGACCACTATTGTAAATGCCTATTATTGTACAGTTCGTGGACTATGTAAATACATCATACCACACACATATGTAACAATCCGCGATTAATGTTATGTAATAATCCAAAATCACCCATGTACGTTTGGTTTACGGTTCCTTGATTGGTTGAGAGCAGCTGCACGTTGATACTATTTTTAAATATAGTACTCCGTGATTTCCAAATAATCATTAAACACATCATTCACATAGAAGCTGTCATTCATTTCGTTTTTTCACGTTTAAATCTAACGAAAACTACAAATAAGTACTAAATAAAAAGGTATGTAACCATTATTATTTAATTTCTTCTTTCTATCAAGTTAAATCATGTCGAAGGTGTTACATCAAACATATTTTTTCTTATTAAACTCCTAGATAAAATATAGTACATAACTCGAGTTGTAAGGCAATTACGTACTCGCGGAATTACGCCCTTCTCGCTACGCGGGATGTGCGTAACTGTTCCGTGCGTAATATGCCGTGTGCGTAATATGCTTCTTACAACTCTTGTCACGTAATATATTATAATGTGCACTGACACATTAAATCGTAAATTCTTTTTACAATATATATTATAATGTTACATAAAAGGCAAGCTAAGTTTAACTGTGTCAACATTTAGCTTCAAAAGGAACATATTGGAAATCTTTGTTTCGTCCTATAATATCAACAATACATCAAATTTATTTAAAGTTATCCATTGCCTAAGTTTAACTGTTTTAAAATAGGATTTTGCAAATCTGTGTAATACTCAAAATTGTTTAGGTACTTACGTATTAACGCCACCGCAGCGAGAAGATATGTCTGAATTTATCTGCTCCGTTATAACATAATGTAAACATCCATTTTGTTCAAATCTGTAGCTGCGGTGGCGTTAGTACGTAAGTACCATAGTTTTAAATTAAAATAAAACTGAAAATAATTCGGCAAGTTTCTATATTTTTGAGCAAATTAAAAGTGTATGTTACAGTATAAGTACGCAGTTAGGTAAATGTATATATTTACCGGTTTTTGTACACAATTACCAGATTGGTTAGTAAATGTGAGTTCAACTTACATTTAGCAACCATTTTCCGTGTTTAATTTTCAAATCTTATTACAATCCTTTTGGATCTTATTTAAATCTTCAACAAATTCTATCGAATATTTTCAATGTTTTACTACATTTTCCGTTGGGTTCGAGAAATCGTGATTTATATAAAAAATAAATCAGTTTTAATTTTACTGATTTCCCAAAATTTTTCCACAAATTTCCCATAATTTGAATGTAATTTTTAATTTAAATTCCTATAATTTATCTGCTCCGTTATAACCTAATCTAACCATCCATTTTGTTCAAATCTGTAGCTGCGGTGGCGTTAGTACGTAAGTACCATTGTTTTTAATTAGAACAAATCCGAAAAAAGTGCGGCAAAAGTATCTGAATTTTTGAGTAGATTAGCTTGTATGTTTGTACAATATGTTAACTTGTTTTAACTTGTAAAAGTACGTAGTTAGGTAAATGTATAAATTTACCGGATTTTGTATACAATTGCCAGTTTGGTTTGTAAATGTAAGTTCAACTTACATTTATTTATTTTTCTCTGCGTTTAGTTAACAAATCACATTACAATCCGTTTGGATCCCGTTTAGATCTTCAACAAATTCTATATAATATTTTCAAAATAATTTCAAATGTATTTAGTACATTTTCCGTTGGTTTCGAGAAATTGTTCGTGATTTCTTGAATTTAAATAAAAAGGAAATCAGTTTTAATTTTACTGATTTCCCGAAATTTTTCCACAAATTTCGCCAATTTTTAATGACTTTTTATCGAAAATATGACGTAACACAATCCCATAAATGCAACCACAAGCGATGTAAAGGAAAACCTGTGAGGCAGAGAAAAACAAAATTGCGATAATAGAGGCCAGCAAGAAACTCAGGCGTAAATGGCAGGAGTTGCGGTCAAGTTCAGTAAAGGGCCAATGAACAAAAATCCTGATCCCGCTCCCAGAAACGTGGACTAGTCGCACGCATGGAGAAATATCATAACACCAGGTTCTCACGGGTCACGGATGCTTTATAGATTATCTCCATGCCATCGGGAGGGCATCGGATGCAGACTGCGTTTATTTCGGCGAAGTGGACAGTGTGTAATAATTTATCTGCTCCGTTATAACCTAATCTAACCATCCATTTTGTTCAAATCTGTAGCTGCGGTGGCGTTAGTACGTAAGTACCATTGTTTTTAATTAGAACAAATCCGAAAAAAGTGCGGCAAAAGTATCTGAATTTTTGAGTAGATTAGCTTGTATGTTTGTACAATATGTTAACTTGTTTTAACTTGTAAAAGTACGTAGTTAGGTAAATGTATAAATTTACCGGATTTTGTATACAATTACCAGTTTGGTTTGTAAATGTAAGTTCAACTTACATTTATTTATTTTTCTCTGCGTTTAGTTAACAAATCACATTACAATCCGTTTGGATCCCGTTTAGATCTTCAACAAATTCTATATAATATTTTCAAAATAATTTCAAATGTATTTAGTACATTTTCCGTTGGTTTCGAGAAATTGTTCGTGATTTCTTGAATTTAAATAAAAAGGAAATCAGTTTTAATTTTACTGATTTCCCGAAATTTTTCCACAAATTTCGCCAATTTTTAATGACTTTTTATCGAAAATATGACGTAACACAATCCCATAAATGCAACCACAAGCGATGTAAAGGAAAACCTGTGAGGCAGAGAAAAACAAAATTGCGATAATAGAGGCCAGCAAGAAACTCAGGCGTAAATGGCAGGAGTTGCGGTCAAGTTCAGTAAAGGGCCAATGAACAAAAATCCTGATCCCGCTCCCAGAAACGTGGACTAGTCGCACGCATGGAGAAATATCATAACACCAGGTTCTCACGGGTCACGGATGCTTTATAGATTATCTCCATGCCATCGGGAGGGCATCGGATGCAGACTGCGTTTATTTCGGCGAAGTGGACAGTGTGACTCACACGATAAACGAGTGTCCGAGATGGGATAAGGAGCGGCTAGAACTAAAAACCATAAAACTCGACGCAAAAAATATAGTTCAAGAAACACTGGGACTCCATAACAAAAATTATATTTCAAAGGAAAAATGATGAGAGGAATGTGAAATGAATCGAACCCCTAATCATAGAGCGAAAAGGGGAAGTAGATAAGAACCAGTATACATGTACATGTACATGTCAACCAACCATCCTGATGTAATACGAATAGCAGTTATAAGTTCCATAGTGCTCGTTTTTTCCAAGGGGATCACTTATATGGTTTACCGTGCTATCTAAACCACATCTGTCTTGACAGATGTCAAACATTACATGACAGCCGAACATGACTAGACAGACAAGATTAGTCAGATAAGACTATACAGACAAGACTAGACAGATAAGACTAGACAGAAAAGAATAGACAGACAAGACTAGACAGACAAGACTAGATAGACAAGACTACACAGACAAGACTAGACAGACAAGACTAGACAGACAAGACTAGACAGACGAGACTAGACAGACAAGACTAGACAGACAAGACTAAACAGACAAGACTAGACAGACAAGACTAGACAGACAAGACTAGACAGACAAGACTAGACAGACAAGACTAGACAGACAAGACTGGACAGACAAGACTAGACAGACAAGACTAGACAGACAAGACTAGACAGACAAGACTAGACAGACAAGACTAGACAGACAAGACTAGACAGACAAGACTAGACAGACAAGACTAGACAGACAAGACTAGACAGACAAGACTAGACAGACAAGACTAGACAGACAAGACTAGACAGACAAGACTAGACAGACAAGACTAGACAGACAAGACTAGACAGACAAGACTAGACAGACAAGACTAGACAGACAAGACTAGACAGACAAGACTAGACAGACAAGACTAGACAGACAAGACTAGACAGACAAGACTAGACAGACAAGACTAGACAGACAAGACTAGACAGACAAGACTAGACAGACAAGACTAGACAGACAAGACTAGACAGACAAGACTAGACAGACAAGACTAGACAGACAAGACTAGACAGACAAGACTAGACAGACAAGACTAGACAGACAAGACTAGACAGACAAGACTAGACAGACAAGACTAGACAGACAAGACTAGACAGACAAGACTAGACAGACAAGACTAGACAGACAAGACTAGACAGACAAGACTAGACAGACAAGACTAGACAGACAAGACTAGACAGACAAGACTAGACAGACAAGACTAGACAGACAAGACTAGACAGACAAGACTAGACAGACAAGACTAGACAGACAAGACTAGACAGACAAGACTAGACAGACAAGACTAGACAGACAAGACTAGACAGACAAGACTAGACAGACAAGACTAGACAGACAAGACTAGACAGACAAGACTAGACAGACAAGACTAGACAGACAAGACTAGACAGACAAGACTAGACAGACAAGACTAGACAGACAAGACTAGACAGACAAGACTAGACAGACAAGACTAGACAGACAAGACTAGACAGACAAGACTAGACAGACAAGACTAGACAGACAAGACTAGACAGACAAGACTAGACAGACAAGACTAGACAGACAAGACTAGACAGACAAGACTAGACAGACAAGACTAGACAGACAAGACTAGACAGACAAGACTAGACAGACAAGACTAGACAGACAAGACTAGACAGACAAGACTAGACAGACAAGACTAGACAGACAAGACTAGACAGACAAGACTAGACAGACAAGACTAGACAGACAAGACTAGACAGACAAGACTAGACAGACAAGACTAGACAGACAAGACTAGACAGACAAGACTAGACAGACAAGACTAGACAGACAAGACTAGACAGACAAGACTAGACAGACAAGACTAGACAGACAAGACTAGACAGACAAGACTAGACAGACAAGACTAGACAGACAAGACTAGACAGACAAGACTAGACAGACAAGACTAGACAGACAAGACTAGACAGACAAGACTAGACAGACAAGACTAGACAGACAAGACTAGACAGACAAGACTAGACAGACAAGACTAGACAGACAAGACTAGACAGACAAGACTAGACAGACAAGACTAGACAGACAAGACTAGACAGACAAGACTAGACAGACAAGACTAGACAGACAAGACTAGACAGACAAGACTAGACAGACAAGACTAGACAGACAAGACTAGACAGACAAGACTAGACAGACAAGACTAGACAGACAAGACTAGACAGACAAGACTAGACAGACAAGACTAGACAGACAAGACTAGACAGACAAGACTAGACAGACAAGACTAGACAGACAAGACTAGACAGACAAGACTAGACAGACAAGACTAGACAGACAAGACTAGACAGACAAGACTAGACAGACAAGACTAGACAGACAAGACTAGACAGACAAGACTAGACAGACAAGACTAGACAGACAAGACTAGACAGACAAGACTAGACAGACAAGACTAGACAGACAAGACTAGACAGACAAGACTAGACAGACAAGACTAGACAGACAAGACTAGACAGACAAGACTAGACAGACAAGACTAGACAGACAAGACTAGACAGACAAGACTAGACAGACAAGACTAGACAGACAAGACTAGACAGACAAGACTAGACAGACAAGACTAGACAGACAAGACTAGACAGACAAGACTAGACAGACAAGACTAGACAGACAAGACTAGACAGACAAGACTAGACAGACAAGACTAGACAGACAAGACTAGACAGACAAGACTAGACAGACAAGACTAGACAGACAAGACTAGACAGACAAGACTAGACAGACAAGACTAGACAGACAAGACTAGACAGACAAGACTAGACAGACAAGACTAGACAGACAAGACTAGACAGACAAGACTAGACAGACAAGACTAGACAGACAAGACTAGACAGACAAGACTAGACAGACAAGACTAGACAGACAAGACTAGACAGACAAGACTAGACAGACAAGACTAGACAGACAAGACTAGACAGACAAGACTAGACAGACAAGACTAGACAGACAAGACTAGACAGACAAGACTAGACAGACAAGACTAGACAGACAAGACTAGACAGACAAGACTAGACAGACAAGACTAGACAGACAAGACTAGACAGACAAGACTAGACAGACAAGACTAGACAGACAAGACTAGACAGACAAGACTAGACAGACAAGACTAGACAGACAAGACTAGACAGACAAGACTAGACAGACAAGACTAGACAGACAAGACTAGACAGACAAGACTAGACAGACAAGACTAGACAGACAAGACTAGACAGACAAGACTAGACAGACAAGACTAGACAGACAAGACTAGACAGACAAGACTAGACAGACAAGACTAGACAGACAAGACTAGACAGACAAGACTAGACAGACAAGACTAGACAGACAAGACTAGACAGACAAGACTAGACAGACAAGACTAGACAGACAAGACTAGACAGACAAGACTAGACAGACAAGACTAGACAGACAAGACTAGACAGACAAGACTAGACAGACAAGACTAGACAGACAAGACTAGACAGACAAGACTAGACAGACAAGACTAGACAGACAAGACTAGACAGACAAGACTAGACAGACAAGACTAGACAGACAAGACTAGACAGACAAGACTAGACAGACAAGACTAGACAGACAAGACTAGACAGACAAGACTAGACAGACAAGACTAGACAGACAAGACTAGACAGACAAGACTAGACAGACAAGACTAGACAGACAAGACTAGACAGACAAGACTAGACAGACAAGACTAGACAGACAAGACTAGACAGACAAGACTAGACAGACAAGACTAGACAGACAAGACTAGACAGACAAGACTAGACAGACAAGACTAGACAGACAAGACTAGACAGACAAGACTAGACAGACAAGACTAGACAGACAAGACTAGACAGACAAGACTAGACAGACAAGACTAGACAGACAAGACTAGACAGACAAGACTAGACAGACAAGACTAGACAGACAAGACTAGACAGACAAGACTAGACAGACAAGACTAGACAGACAAGACTAGACAGACAAGACTAGACAGACAAGACTAGACAGACAAGACTAGACAGACAAGACTAGACAGACAAGACTAGACAGACAAGACTAGACAGACAAGACTAGACAGACAAGACTAGACAGACAAGACTAGACAGACAAGACTAGACAGACAAGACTAGACAGACAAGACTAGACAGACAAGACTAGACAGACAAGACTAGACAGACAAGACTAGACAGACAAGACTAGACAGACAAGACTAGACAGACAAGACTAGACAGACAAGACTAGACAGACAAGACTAGACAGACAAGACTAGATAGACAAGAATAGACAGACAAGACTAGACAGACAAGACTAAACAGACAAGGCTAGACAAAAAAGACTAGACAGATAAGACTAGACAGACAAGACTAGATAGAGAAGACTAGGCAGACAAGACTAGACAGAGAAGACTAGACACACAAGGCTATACAGACAAGACTAGACAGTCAAAACTAGATAGGCAAGACTAGGTGATGTATTGATCAACAAGACCTAATGTAACATCCATAACATCCTAATGAAAGCATCAACAAATTGACTTATTTAATGATTTGGAATCTAATCTAACATGATTTGTTCAACTTGGTTAAGAATACGGGATTGTTTTTAAATTTAGTGTTGCGGACTTTTTACCTGGTGTAACTGTTGTTAATCGTCTTTGGCACTCTTTAGCTAAGATCTGAAATCAAAAATTAAGCTTCTACGTTGTCTAGGTTGGTTCAATAAATATTCGTGTTTTTGTTGAAAATAATTGTTGACATTTTCAAGATGACAGATAATAGATAATACTATCTAATTGGAGTTATACCAACGGTCCTTGCCACATTGTCCTATATTGGATCGAGAGTTCGCGCGGGAGCAAATATAGGACAATGAGGCAAGGTTAATCTAGGTTAGATTAGGTTTTTTAGGTTACGTTTATTATTTTTCATTGATTCAACGGTCCTTGCCACATTGTCCTATATTGGATCGAGAGTTCGTCCTGCCGCGCGTATGTTGTCTTGATTTACCTGCCCGCTTCATGGCGGGCAACCTAGTCTAATCGGATTTAAGCCAGCGGTCCTTGCCACATTGTCCTTTATTGAAACGATAATTCGCGCTGCCGCGCGTATGTTGTCTTGATTTATCTGACTGCTTCCCGGCGGGCAACCTAATCTAACCGGGGTTAAACCAACGGTCCTTGCCACATTGTCCTATATTGGATCGAGAGTCCGCGCGGCAGCTAATATAGGACAATGTGGCAAGGTTAATCTAGGTTAGATTAGGTTGCCCGCCGCGAAGCGGGCAGATAAATGAAGACCACATACGCGCGGCAGCGCGAACTCTCGATCTAATATAGGACAATGCAGCAAGGACCGTTGGTTTAACCAAATCGGCTGGTATCAATTTTCATTCAAGTAATTTTTGAATTGTTTAGTCGGGATCTCTTAAAATATTCTGAATATTCATAATAGACAAATAATTTTTGGAAGCCAATTTTGTATATACTTTACACATGTGACGCAAGAAAAAATTAAATAATTTATATTGAAAATATAAACGCTGACCCAATTGTATCTACATTCTCAGTTATGTGACCAGTCAAACACGTCAGTTATTTGGTTAAATGTTGTCAAAATTAAATTTGGCATCGCTGACCCAATTGTATCTACATTCTCACTTATGTGACCAGTCACACACGTCAGTTATTTGGTTCAAAACACATTTTTTATTACAAAAAGTAAAAAGTAAAAAAATAATCTGGTGGATATCCAGGACACTTAAATACTTAGCTCGAGACATTGTAGCTGTTTATGGCGTGGTTGTTCGTTGCAATATGAATGCAACTTCAATACGGAGCTTAAGATTGTATATATACAATATAAACAAAAATAAACGTGGCAACGTCGAGTTAGTTGCGTTCGCATCTACTATCTGTCATCTTGAAAATGTCAACAATTATTTTCAACAAAAACACGAATATTTATTGAACCAACGTGGACAATGTAGAAGCTTAATTTATGCTTTCGGATCATAGTTAAGCAGTGCCAAAGACGATTAACAACAGTTACACCAGGTAAAAAGTCCGCACCACTAAGTTCAAAACAATCCCGTATTATTTACCTAACCCCAGAACCTAATCTAACATCCGTAACATCCTAATGAAAGCATCAACAGATTGACTTATTTAATGATATGGAATCTAATCTAACATGATTTGTTATACAGATACATTAAAATGGAAACTAAATTAAACTTTGCAAATCTTTAAACCCATTGGCATCTTCAATTCAGACAAATTCAGACTTCAAATCAGACAATTACAATTAGACAATTAATTACTTACATTTAGACAATTACTTAAAGAGGCTGATGAAACGGTAGAACATGTGATTTGCTGCTACAAAAAAATGCTCACTAACCTTGTAAGATACCACAAGTTTGCCACCATTATACACTAGGGTCTTTGTAGAAAACTTGGATTTCAATTTTGCAAAAGCTGGTGGGATAAATTTCGGAAAAGGTAATAGAAAATGAACGAGTCAAAATTTAGTGGGACTTTCAATGGACCGGCACATAATCCTAATACTCCTGATATAACCGTTGTCGAAACACATACAGTTTACATCATAGATATTGCAATTCCCAGTAGTATTATTAATGAAATCTTTAAATATTTGAAGATATCGTAGTGATAAACTCCTATTTTCAATTTTATTATAAATTTGGTTCGGACCATAACATCTCATTTGAAACTTTGTTATTTCTTCTGTAAATTAATTTGCTAACCAGAATCCATGGTGGCCTTGCGATACGAATTCCAAATCCGGAATCTATTGTTTGTTTATTGATTTACGCTATCTGTCAGTTTGCCTTCAGATAAGAGTTCTCGTTGGATGAAGAGACGACGAGATTTTCTATCTTGGACCCTAAGGTAGTAATTACACAAATTCTAACTTTATTTTCTTTGCTCTTTCATAATATCTGTTGGCCTTCAGCCCCTGACAAAAATTGGTCTTGACCGTTCCCGTTACTTGCTTTGACGCAGCGAAGGGCTCACACCACACATATAGAGCGTGGTGTTCCAAAGAGTAACAGAAGATTTCCGTGTAATTCCAGCTACTGACAGATTTGAAGATATCGTAGTGATAAACTCCTATTTTCAATAGTACTATTAATATTCCCAATTTCAAAATATTTAGACTTGAAAATTGAAATTCAGTAAATTTGGTACAGGAAACAACAGTGATGCCAGTTGCGATTGGTGCCCTTGCGGCTATGTCCAAAGAATCTTCAAAAACAGTTGGATAGCGTCGGCCCTTGAAAGGGCAACGTATAGGAAATTGCAAAAGCGAAGTTGTTGGGAACGGCATTTATTTTAAAAAGTCATCTTTGTAGTTAATGAATCTTATAGCTTTGCGACTTCTAAATCCCTGGTTGGGATACGAGTCAGGAAGTAAATATCCAATATAATTGTATTTTGATAGTGCTAATGAATAAATCCATTGTAATTAGGAATATGCAAAAAAAAATTACTTGATATTTTTATCCCCGATAGTTGATCTTGATATTACACCTATACCATTATTTTCTAATTTAGTTTGTATTTAAATCTAAAAATTTAAATCAAAAAGTCCAAAATATTCGAACGAAATTCAAATTTGCGAAACGCATCACCATTGGTCATATGGTATGTGACGTGCACGTTGACACTTATCGACCTGGATATTCACAAATGTAGGTAGGGTGGACTATACACTTCGATAGGGACTTTAGTACACACTTTATCTGCTGTACTTATAATCGTGTTTTTGCAATCCGGTACCATACAATATCTATAAAATGTTTTATTTAGCTTTTTCCATGATCGAAATAGCAAATTCAAACTGAAAATCCTTATGCTATCAGCGTCGTAGTTAGGCTCACGAGCGCCACTGGCAAGATTTGAATTGCGCCCCACGTAACTTATTTTCTAGGAAGAGAAACAACACATAATTTTGCAAGTGCAATTCAAGTTACACATACATTTAAGCTAAAATTAGTTCTTACTATTAAGTACGATCAGGGGTCTGAAGATATGCCAAGTATATCGATAGCCGAAATTAAGAATGCTCTTGCAGAGATGAAGAACAACAAATCCCCGGGTGAAGATGGCATACATATCGAATCCATAAAACAAGGAGGAGACGCTCTACTACATGCCATAAAAGCACTATTCAACACCTGCTTAGGTTAGGTTCGGTTAGGTTAGGTTAGGTTGGCATACATATGCTACACATGGCATACATGTGCTACATGTGCTACACCTGGCAAATGGAACAACGCCTCCACAGTTATTCTACATAAAAAAGGCGATATAACACAGCTCGGAAATTACAGACCGATAAGTTTGCTACCACATCTATATAAACTTTTCACCAAAGTAATCACCAAAAGGTTAGAAAATAAACTAGACTTATACCAACCCAAAGAACAGGCTGGGTTTAGATCGGGATACGGGACAAATGACCATCTTCAGGCTATAAAAACTCTCATTGAAAAGTGTAATGAATATAATAAGCCCCTTGTCCTGATTTTCATAGATTTCGAAAAGGCGTTCGATACAGTTGAATTACCCGCCATAAAAGCTGCTCTAGACCAAGCACGAATAGACTATCGATATACAAAGCTAATTGAACATATTTACCGAAACGCTACAGCAAGTATAAGGCTACACGACAATACCAACAAATTTAAAATTGGCAGGGGAATTCGCCAAGGGGACACTATCTCCCCAAAACTATTTACCACGGTTCTCGAATATGCTTTTAAAATGGTATCTTGGGAACACCTAGGAATTACAGTGGATGGAGAAAAATTTAACCACCTGAGATTCGCAGACGACATCGTCCTAATAGCCGACAATAGCAAAGATGCAAAAACTATGCTCAACGACCTAAAACAGTCAACGGAAAAAGTGGGCCTTAGGATGAATATGGGAAAAACAAAAGTTATGACCAACCTAGTGCTAAGCGATCAAATCAAAATAGATGATGCTAATATAGAAGAAGTAACTTCCTGTATATACCTGGGGCATCAGATACGCATAGGCCGCGAAAACCAAACATGCGAAATACAGCGCCGCATAGGCTTAGGATGGGCAGCGTTTGGAAAACTAACTAACATCTTGAAGAGCGAACTACCAATGTGTCTCAAACGGAAAGTGTTCGAGCAATGTGTGATGCCGGTAATGACGTATGGGTCAGAGACTTTAACACTAACAAAGCGTTCCGCAGCAAAACTGCAGGTAACACAGAGGTCAATGGAACGGGCCATGCTAGGCATTTCCTTACGAGACAGGGTACGAAACGAGGTCATCAGGGAAAGGACGGGTATCTGCGACATTATAACACGCATCTCCAACATGAAATGGAGATGGGCAGGCCACGTTGCCTGACTTAGGGATGGCCGATGGACTAAACGGCTTTTGGAATGGAGACCCCGTGCCGATAAATGAAGTAGAGGTAGACCACCAACTCGATGGACCGATGACATCAAGAGGGTGTCACAAAACTGGATGAACAAAGCACAACATCGTGATGCCTGGAAAGAGTTAGAAGAGGCTTATGTCCTGCAGTGGACGCAAACGGCTGGACAATGATGATGATGATGATTAAGTACGAAAAGTAACAATACAATATGAGTCGTTAATTAAGGAATTATAACAACTTTTAAAACTTTACAAAATGCAAATGGGACCGTGCCTAGCCCCAGCCCCTAGCTACGACGCTTTATGATATGAATTATGCTATGCTAGTCCAGAATCCATTTGAACTAATGATTAATAATTGATAATTCATTAGAACTAATAATAATTATTACGCAAATGAACTAATAATTATTAGTTCAGAATATATTGGAACATTGGAAAATTTGTGCTGTGATTGTAATAAATATTTTTGAATGTTTAGCTTTAGAAGAAAACTTATTTATATGTAGTTTAGTACACAGAAAAAAGCTTTAAAATGTTTTAAATGCTTTAAAAATTACAGTATAAATAGTAGCAGCGACCTTACGAATTCAAATTTGAAAAGATTGCAGTCGCACACTGTAATTTTTATAACTTATTTATTAATAATATCGGAAACTGTAATTTTAACAAAAGCAATTGGTAGTTTTTACAGCTTCAAATTCGTAATGCCGCTGTTACTATTTGAAACTGTAATTTTTAAAGTGTACTTTTTTCCGTGTAGAAAAGTTTTTAAAAAAATGTGTGGATTTGTAATTTAAATATTCAGAAAGCCTTTTAGGGAATTTCCCTGCAAAAAGTAAACTCTGAAAAAATACATTTCCTGTTCCTACATAATAAATTTTTATTAAGCTGCATTTGTATTCAGAGCTCAACGCGAGCAAGACAAGACGGGAAGAAATAATTTTATGAATATACATGGACAGGCAATAAACATATGGCATAACAATAATTCATGAAAACGATTTTATACAAAAGCTGGATTAAAACAGGCATGATAGTTAAACTTCTGACGATAATTTATTTTTCATGAAATATAAACAGAAAATTATTCGATCGGTTAAAAATATAATTGAATAGCTAAGGTCAGGGCTATCCAACACGCGGCACGCGAACTCTCATATGGCAGCGCGCGGCATCTAAATGTATAAATTACACTCAAATACGAAATATGAACAATTCTTACATCAACGATAAAATACAAAACAAAATTAACGACAAAATATTATTAACGATAAAATACAAATAACGTTTGTAACATATAAACTTGTAACAATCCGAACACAGCCTGAATATATAAATATATTCAACCTTTTCGGAGCTCTATAACAATTACTGAGTGAGTCAAAATGAAAAAAATCTCATGTGAAATTTGTCAGTTATTTAATAGCGTTTCGAGATTTATTTCTCATCAGTGCAACTTTGCTTTTATTAAAATCAATTTGTCAGTCAACTGAAACCCTAAAAAATGGTGATTATAACAAAGCAAAGCTGCACTGATGAGTGATAAATCTCGAAACGCGTCTGCAGATGGCTACTCACTTAAGTTATCGAAAGACATGATCTTAAAATCAATGTTATTTTTATGGTTTTTTGTTGAGTGCCACGAAAGTGGACTGAAAGCTATTAAATAACTGACAAATTTCACATGAGCTCTGGAAACATTGAATATATTTATATATTCAGGCTGTATTGCGATTGTTTTTAGTCATTGTATGATTATCTATAACATTGTATAATTATCTATAATTATCTTATCGCATAGTTATACTAATTCTATTTGTAACATTTAAAAAACTTAGCAAAGTCGGAACACAGCCTGAATATATAAATATATTCAACCTTTTTGGAGCTCTATAACACAATTGTGTCCTGTGAAATTTGCCAGGTATTTACTAGCTTTCAGTCCACCTTCGTGGCACTCAACCAAAACCAGAACAATAACATTGCTTTTAAGATCATGTCTTTCTTTTAACTTAAGTGAATAGCCATCTGCAGACGCGTTTCGAGATTTATCTATCCTCAGTGCAGCTTTGCTTTTTAGCTGGTGGTGGACGAAGTTGGACTGAAAGCTAGTAAATAGCTGGCAAATTTCACATGAGATTTGTTTTGGTAGTCCTAAAAAGACTTAATATTGTTATAGAGCTCCGGAAAGGTTGAATTTATATATTCAGGCTGTGTGTTTTGACTTTATTGAGTTTATACCATTATCTATAACGTAGTATGGTTTTATTAATATTAAAATTTCTGTTTGTAACATTTTATAATATTTTCTCCAAACGGCTCTTAGGGCACTTGCTTTTTTGGACAACCCTGGCTTAGGTAATTCCGTAAAGTTACTCGTAGAAAAAAACGATTCTATAATGTTATTATCCGGTTATATAACCGACTATATATTGGAGAGCTTGTTATATTGCTTGTAAAATAAGATAATAATTCCGATTCTTTAATGTCAATAACTGGTTATATAACCGGTTTTATATTGCAGAGGTTGTTGTATTCGACTAAATTAGATATTAGTTCGCTAGAATTACTTTAACCCCTTCAAGTCGGGTTTTGTTTTCGAAATTTGTAAGAATTTATAACCGACTTGTTCTTGTTGAATTAAATTGATTAATTCAATGTTTAACATTCAGTTCTTTTGATCGGTCCACTAATTGTAAGTTTGTTATCCACTGGATATATTTGTCCCACTCAGACATTAATATAGTCGGAACACAGCCTGCATATATATAAATATATCCAACCTTTCCGTAGCTCTATAATATTATTGATTCCTTTTTAGGACTACCAACAACAAATCACATGAGAAATTTGTCAGTTATTTTCAGGCTTTCAGTCCACCTTCGTGGCACTCCACAAAAAACCAGAAAAATAACATTGTTTTTAAGATCATGTCTTTCCGATACCTTAAGTGGATAGCCATCTGTAGACGCGTTTCGAGATTTATCAGTACAGCTTTGCTTTTAAGAACAAGAATTTGTAAACCACTTACATGAAACCCATGTGGGCGATTAGGGTTAGGCCACAATTTGTAAACCACTTACTTGAAACCCATGTGGGTGATTAGGGTTAGATAATTTTAATTTGACATTTTGTGTTTCAAGTAAGTGGTTTACAAATTGTTGTTCCTAAAAGCAAAGCTGTACTGATGAGACATAAATCTCGAAACGCGTCTAAAGACATGATCTTAAAAACAATGTTATTTTTCTGGTTTTTGATTTATCATCAGTATAGCTTTGCTTTTAAGAACAACAATTTGTAAACGACTTACTTGAAACCCATGTAGGTGATTAGGGTTAGGACACCATTTGTAAACCACTTAATTGAAATCCATGTCGGTGATTAGGGTTAGATAATTTGAATTTAACATTTTGTGTTTTGTGTTTCAAGTGAGTAGTTTACAAATTGTTGTTCTTAAAAGCAAAGCTGTACTGATGAGAGATAAATCTCGAAACGCGTCTACAGATGGCTATCCACTTAAGGTATCGGAAAGACATGATCTTAAAAACCGATCTTGAAAACTGATCTTAAAAAATCTTAATGTTATATTTCTGGTTCTTGTTGAGTCCACGAAGGTGGACTGAAAGCTATAAAATAACTGACAAATTTCACAAGAGATTTATTTTTTGTAGTCCTAAAAAACTCAATAATGTTATAGAGCTACGAAAAGGTTGAATACATTTATATATTCAGGCTGTGTTCCGACTTTATTAAGTTTATAAAATGGAGTTGTTAGAGATGTGAAAACATAGCTGACCTGAATTGATTTGACTAATTGAGCGAGCGAAGCCGCGGGTTATAGCTAGTATCTTAATAATAATCAGTTTATACTTACTTAAGACGGAGAAATTATCACAATTTATTTACATGAGTTTAAGAAAAGTGAACCTTCTCCCATATTTTATTCCATTCTTCTTTAATCCTTTCTGCGTAATTTATTATTTCTCCATAAAAAGTGCAGTAAACACTACAAATTTTCCACCGGTCATTGAAACTTTTTCGCGTCGTTGTCTTCCTGCGAGTCGTAAATTAAAATAAGGTCACGAGTTTTTCACCTGACGACACAATTGATATATAGAGGACTCGAGTACGGCGTCGCCGACCGGTCTACCAGATAATGCATGTCCGGGTTGTTTGTAACAATTCCCAATTTCCTTTGAGCCCAAAACCGTCACAACACCAATAACAGTAATCATACATTCAACTAGAACTATTCAACTACATGCAGAACGAATTTTCTAAATAAATTATTACTACGAAATTATATTTAATAAAATAAAAAGTGATTTTTGCGGTGCTCTTGTCCTTCCTTACCTTTGTTTAATATTTCCTCATAAAAAGTGCAGTAATTCAATTAATATAAATTCAAGTGGAAAGTAAATATTTCCGGCGCAACGATTGTAGTTGAATGTAAATATTTCATATTTACAAAACCGAAATTAATTAATCGCGCGAAGGTAAAATGGACTAATTGAATTCGATTCGAATCGAAACTCGTTTAAATGTAACGTATCATTCGGTAATTGAAATATTCGCAGTCGAAACGTAATTAAACTTACGTCGAAGGTTAAATATAAACGTAACAATAAAATACAAACTCTTTAAATGGTTAATTAACTAAATGTGAATTTTTAAATTGAAATGTGTGAAAACAGTGATATTTTTATTATTTACTACCACTCACAATCTACGACCACTATTATAAATTTGTTACAATCAAACATATTTTTCTTATTAAACAGAAACTAGTGTGGTCGTAGATCAAATATATAATATAATAACTCGAGTTGTAAGGCAATTACGAACTCGCGGAATTACGCACTCCCCGCTACGCGGGTCGTGTGTAACTGTTCCGCTTGTACGTAATATGCTTCTTACAACTCTCGTAACGTAAAATACTATAAATTAACAACGAGTTTTTTGCCCAAATTAAATAGAATTTACAAAATTGTCTATTTTACATTTTGACTATCAACTTTACTTCAGTAATATCACTTTTATAATACTAGATACTTATCAAATCTATTGTCTGTGAAATTTAGATCAAATCGAATTTTATCACCAACTTTAAAATCATGTCATAAATCCGCAGTTCGTGTTAAAAGACTTAAAACTTGATTATAATCACCCGACTGATTTCTTTGCGTCTCAACCTCTTTTTTCTTAGGTTTTTATAAATGGCTGTGTGAGTCTGACCTGTATAAGTTTCAGGGGATAAGAGCCGACAAGTTCCTCGTCGATGGTCGATCCGTACATAGATTGGTTAAAAACCGGCGGATGGTCGTTAACGTCCTTCACGTGGATCACGACCTTCGTGAAATTCTCGTTGAGGCTGTCCGATGCGACCAGCGTGACCTCATACTACATCATGCCACACAAAAAAAACAACAACAAAATAAAAACGAAAATAATAGGTTTTAGCATGCAAACGTTAACGTTGTTCGGCTCGTTGGTGCCCTAATAATAAGAAAACTAAACACAAAACGTAAGGGTGAAAGCATGCAAGTTAGCACCCGCCTGTAAGACTCGTTTCGGTAAGTTCCTGTCGTCTTCTTCGGTTATCTGGGTCCTGTAAGTGGGTCGCTCGAAAACTGGCGGATTGTCGTTTACGTCTTTGACGTGTATTACGACTGTCGTGTAGTTTTCCTTCAAGTTATCAGAGGCAGCTAAGCGCAGTTCGTACTGCGAGAACACATCACCAAAATGTTAAAATTAATTTAAATATAAAAAATGGTTAATATTACAAAGAATAAACTCAAGAGAATGCGAAAAAATTGGACAATAGCAAGAATATGATAATTTTGAACAATTTTATGAGATGCACTTTTGTATATTTCAATAAACATCCAAATTTAAATTTTTTTTCAAAATGTGATCTCAGTTCATGAAAATTTAATCAGGAGATCAAGAATATCGAAAAGTAAGAGATACCAAGGAGGTTGAAGCAAATTGGACGAAATTCTAAAAAGTTGGACTAATTTTGACCAATTTGATGAAAAGCTTTTTTGGATATTTTACAAAAAAAAAATGTGATCTAATTCGTGAAAATTTAAGCGTTTAACAAGAAAGAAGAAGCTTATCAAAACCTTGTTTATGATTCCAACATTTCGGAAAAATTTCTGAAAAACGTAAAAAAAAATAAAAAAAAGTTTTCAAAATGTGATCCAAGTTCATAAAATTTTAATCAGGAGATCAAGAATATCACAAAGTAAGAGATAACAACGAGGTTGAAACAAATGGGACGAAATTCTAAAAAGTTGGACAAATTTTGATCAATTTGATGAAAAGCTTTTTTGAATATTTAACAAAAAAAATGTAATCTAATTCGTGAAAATTTAAGCTTTTAACAAGAAAGAAGAAGCTTACTAAAACCTTGTTTATGATTCCAACATTTCGGAAAAATTTCTGAAAAGCGAAAAAAAATAATTAAAAAAAGTTTCCAAAATGTGATCCAAATTCATAAAATTTTAATCAGGAGATCAAGAATATCGTAATGTAAGAGATTACAACGAGGTTGAAGCAAATTGGTCGAAATTCTAAAAAGTTGGACCAATTTTGACCAATTTGATGAAAAGCTTTTTTTGGATATTTTACAAATAAAAATGTGATCTAATTCGTGAAAATTTAAGCTTATGGCAAGTAAGAAGAAGCTTATCAAAACCTTGTTTATGATTCCAACATTTCGGAAAAAATTCTGAAAAACGTAAAAAAATTTAAACTAAAAACTTTTCAAGATTCAGATTTCAAACGAAAATTCCTTATACTAAGAAACTATAGACAAAAGAATCATTTCCAGATCTCTCGATCTGATACAATTATCCAACATCTGAAATAATCACTTACCCGTTTCCGCGTTTCATAATCCAAAGCTCCGGCGACGTAGATGGCACCCGTCATGTTCTTGACAGCGAACGCACCTCCTATGTTACCGCTTGTGATCTCGTATCGAATACGCGAGGCTGCAACAAAAGACACGTCACTGCATCAGAAACGAGACACACTCGACAACGACTACATTCTAAATATGTTCACGCAAACAAGAATTATCTGCTTCAAGTAGACAATTAATTAAATTCTCACAAATATTATTGCATTAAAATATTATAAGTTACATAATATTATTCTTGGCAAAAACCTAGGAAAAATCTGTTTAGTCTTGTCTGTCTACTCCGTCCGGCTATTCCGTGTAGTCCGTCTAGTCCGTGTAGTCCGTCTAGTCCGTCTATTGCGTCTATTGCGTTTACTGCGTCTATTGCGTCTATTGCGTCTATTGCGTCTATTGCGTCTATTGCGTCTATTGCGTCTATGGCGTCCATTGCGTCTATTGCGTCTATTGTGTCTATTGCGTCTATTGCGTCTATTGCGTATATTGCGTCTATTGCGTCTATTGCGTCTATTGCGTCTATGGCGTCCATTGCGTCTATTGCGTCTATTGTGTCTATTGCGTCTATTGCGTCTATTGTGCCTATTGCGTCTATTGCGGTTATTGCGTATATTGTGCCTATTGCGTCTATTGTGTCTATTGCGTCTATTGCGTCAATTGCGTCTATTGCGTCTATTGTGCCTATTGTGCCTATTGCGTCTATTGCGTCTATTGCGTCTATTGCGTATATGGCGTGTATTGCGTGTATTGCGTGTATTGCGTCTATTGCGTCTATTGCGTCTAGTCCGTTCAGTCCGTCTAGTCTTTCTAGTCCTAAAAAACGAAAGGTAGCCGATAGGTCAACTGAAGACATCGACGCTTATAGGAGATCGGAGCCCCAATCGCCTCCACAATTGAGCAAATTGTGGAGGCGATTGGGACTCTTACAAAACAGGTCGAGGACCTAGATAAAGCTATTGCTGCCGGCAGTAGCACAAAAAGGGAAGGACGCGGCGGTGCCAGTAAAGAAGACAACGAGTGTCTTCTCGCGCGACTCGGTCGCCCGTTGGCGTGAAGAGCACCGGTATGAGCCGATCGCGAAGATCAAGTACGATGTTTACACACAAGTAAGTGCAGTATGCAAGGAGGTTGGCACGAATACATAAGAGAGCGATCATGAGGTTATCCGTGCGCTGAAGCAGGAGATGGATTTAGAGGAGTTCATATCACTAGCGACAAGGAAGTGGCGATGATTCTGAGGACGTCTTGAAGATCGAGGGCTCTCCTTTAGCAAGGGACAAGGTTGTACTTCTTCTGATTCTTCTTCTTAAGGTGCCGTACTCTCTGAGAGCTTAGGCAACCTCTCGCGCATACTTTTGGAACGCAACGTCCACTAATCCCGAGTACTAGCAGTTTATCGCCGGTTCCGAAAGGCACTAGTTGAGAGCTTTACTAGGCAGAATTACTCGTGGTAGTTTGCCCTTGATTTCCACGAGATGTCCACTGCATAGATCCGTGAAAATTTCCACGGCTTGGCCAAGGATTGAACCCGGGATCGCATGTATAGATAGCGAATGCGTTCACCACTGTGACCGCTTCTTATGATTTCAGGAGAGAAACCAGGGTAAAAGGCACGGCTGGGAGATGCTTGATCAGTTGCTTGATCAGTTGCCCCACGCCAAAAGTGTGTATGAGAACATGGATGTAGGTTCTGTGGCCTACATAAAGAGCCAGAATACGGTGTGCATGGGCGGTGTCGAGGCGGAGGTCTTAGCTGAGAGTATGAGATGCCACTTCTTTGCCCGTGTGGATGATGCAAAGGCCGGGATTGCCGAACAGAAGGTGTTCGAGACCTTAGTAAAAATAAGAGAACTTTGTGAAAAGAAGTTTAGAAAGAGGTTAGTCATGGGTGTGGCTGTGAACCTTAACAGATGCCACGTGAGAAAGTTGATTGAATGCGTGTATTCGGCACAGGAACAGAGGTAACCCTGTATTGGATGAAAGTGGAAGGTAAATCGCATCGAGAGAAAGTGGCCAGAGGCACGGGAACGACCCAAGCCGTTCTGGAAAGGAAGGCATAGGATGTCAATTCTGCACAGATGGTAAATGCCATAAAGAATGAATATATGATATACATGTGTGTTTGACAAATAATTCTCTAGAGGTTGGCAGAAATCGCATTGCTAACTTCACGATGCGTGAGAAGATGCGCATGGAGCTAAGCGCGAAAGAATCGGCGCCGCACTCATCAACAGGTTGTCCAAGCTTGTGGTAAAGTGTTGTGTCGAGCGTATAAAACTCAGTGCATTCTAAATCTTGTTTAATCTAAGTCATCCGTGACTAATACACTCATGTTAATTCTTTTTTAGAACTCTGGTGACCACACTCACCAGATTACAGGGAGGATATTATTAAACGGATTTACAAACCCCCTTACACAATCACACCAATTGGCGTGCCAACCTCGTGGCAGCGGCGTGGGTCGGCATTGGCCTAACCGCAGTTGATGCTGTTATGCTCGCACAGGTACAGGCAACGGATGTTATATTTGTTGACTTGGCACTATTCCTGCAGAGTCGGGCGAACACTCGAAAGAGAGGTGGAATAGCAGGAGCAACCGGAAGATCTGCACGAGTTTTGGCAACGCCATGAAGCACTCGCATTCCATGTCCCCGGGCAAGACCATCATGCTCGACGCAGATTGTAAACCTTGGTTGACAAAGACTTCCGCAGCGACTTGCTCCCTGATCTTGTGGTGGTAGTCCAAGCAGATGGATTTCTCCTCGAAGGTGAGATGCTGGTATTTCTAGATTTGGGGACCGCAGTTGCTGCTGTTATGCTCGCACAGATACAGACAAGGGATGTTATCTTTGTTGACTTGGCAGTATTCCTGCAGGGTCGGGCGAACATTCGAAAAACAGGTGGAATAGCAGGAGCACCGGGAAGATCTGCACGAGTTTTGGCAACATTTCTTGTCTATCTAGTCTTGTCTGTCTAGTCTTGTCTGTCTAGTCTTGTCTGACTAATCTTGTCTGTCTCTCCATGTCTTTCTAATCTTGTCTGTCTAGTCTTGTCTCTGTAGTCTTATCTGTCTAGTCTTATCTGTCTGATCTTATCTGTCTAGTCTAGTCTGTTTAGTCCTGTCTGACTTGTCTTGTATATCTATTCTTGTCCGTCTAGTCTTGTCTGTCTAACATAAAATGTAATTTTGAATAAATTTCTGAACGAAAACTCGTAATATTTGTTAAGTACATCAAAGGGTTTTAAAATTGTTTTTGTGGCCTTCATGTAATTGTAATTTAAATGTGATGTATTGTAAATTAGGGGCAAGCCTACAGAAGAATTGTAATCATTTTTATCTGTTTAATCTGGCCGGTGTAAAATATATGTAAAGTGAGAAAGTTAAAAGGCCTCGGGCGAACTGTACACAGAAAGAATTGTAATTGCCTTTTCCATTGTGCGAAACCCATTTAATTTCTGCAAATCAAAAAAGTTTCGGTTTTTTTTTTTAATTAATTTGGAGGAAAACCCAACGACGAGCTTTCGGTTGTAGCGCGTTACAACATATTTATTTTGTTGTATATCAAGTTTTTTCAAGCTCGCATAAATAAGCAGCAATTGTCTTTCGACGCATAAGTTTCGCTTCCTCAAAGCAAGCAGCGAAAGAAAAAACAACACTGTGGCGGGAACGGCGGGGGGCGGAAATGGGGCGCTAGAGGCTTGGGAATAATTAAACCGACTCGCAATACGAGCAACTATACAAAATTTCCGAGCAATTAAACTTCTCCCCGTTGCATGAAACAAAACAAACAAAACGAAAAATATGAGTCGCATTCCGTAAATTCAAGGGGAAAGTTCAAGAATAAATAAAGGATCGGTCAAATGGAGCACGACGACAATCGGGCGAGGGAGAGAGCCGCCGTTTTGGATCAACTGGTTGATTGGTTTCATTCGCCGGAGGAAAAAGCCGTCTCGGTTCGCCCCCGGCTATTTTTTCCAATATCTGACCGTCTTAATTTATTTATCGACAACCGAAACGGCGCAAGATTACATTTCTATATAAAGAAGGATGATTTGATGTTTCCATAAAAGAAAAAGTTATTGGCTCTCTATATATTCTTGTGTGATTCAAAGACTTTTCAAATAAAACAACGAAATTGTTTTTTTTCTAGGGAAAATAATCCTGAAGTGTACAAAAACCAAAGTTTTTTGTTTGTAAATAATAATTGCGTTTTGATACCGTCTTGAAGGTTTCAATACTGGCGTAATCCCGCCGAGTGAATTAAATCGAATTAAATTGAAACTGGAAAGAAACGCCTTGCATTAGATTACCCGGCAAGTTACAAAAATACATTTCTCTTGCGGAAAGTTTCTCAGATTGTCTTTGATAAATTTCCATCAAGAGATTACTTATTTCGTTAGAATTGTAACAATAAAGTTTGATGCGTTTAAAACAGGGACGCCAAATAGCATTAGATACAATTTCTAAATAATAATTTCTTGAGATTATATTTCTTGAGATATTGAAATATTTCTTGAGCAGAGAAGATGATTTAAAATAAAAATAGCGATGAGCAGGGCTCATATTTTCTTTAATTAATTTTCGTTAAAAGATAATTTGTATTTAATTTGTTTCAACTGTAACAATATTTTTAAAATTTTGAAACGGATGCGTTTAAGCACGGATAGCAAAAAGCATTTAATTAAATTAATATATAATGACATAAATATATCCTCAATATATAAATATATTCAACCTGTTCGTAGCTCTATAATATTAAGAGATATTAAGACTCCGGAAAATTTCATATTGAAACAACTAGTTCCCTGGCTTTTTATTTATTTATTTATCGTATGGCTTTCTACAGATATTTGTAATTAATTATCTAAAGGTAAGTATGTAAAACATTACAATTGTTACGAGCATGTGGCAAATAGACACTATCTACTACGTAGGATCTTGTATAGAATTATCCTTTATTGGCATAAATGTAAATACACGACCGTAATAGGATCTTGTAATGCGATGATTATGTTTTCTTTTGCCATTCTACTAAGGTTTTCTTCCATTGTCTCGGCTCATTCCTTCAATGTTTAATTGCAGAATTCGTCCCTGCGGTCCGATATCTTTTGTCAAGTAGTTCTGATAGGAACCATTGCTCTGGGGCTGTGTCTCTATATTTCTATGGCCGTGAGAGATTCTACGTCCAGTTCGGCCGCCGTGTGTGTAGACTTTCTGCCGTCCTGCCGAGGCGGGGCGTTGCCCGGGATGCACCAACTTGGGGGTTGTCTACACGTCGCACTGACAGGTGTCAGTGGTTAATGCCATACAACAGGTATTTGCATGTTTCAAGGAACCACGCAGGATATCGAATTATACAACAGGTAGTTGTATGTTATTACTAGCCCCCGGTACATTTTGATGTCACTAAATGAGTACTAGATAAATAACATTGTTTTTCTACTACTAAGTAGAATTCTAAGATCATTTCCTTCTACTGATGCACTGATGAGAGATAAATCTCGAAATGTGTCTGCAGATGGCTATTCATTGTTTCAATATTCTTAAAACAATGTTATTTAATTAGTACTCGTTTCGTGACATGAAAATGTACCGGGTCTAGTAATAACATACAAATACCAGTTGTATAATTCGATATCCTGCGTGGTTCCTTGAAACATGCAAATACCTGTTGTATGGCATTAATCACTGACACCTGTCAGTACGACGTGTACACAACCCCCAAGTTGGTGCACTCCAGGCAACACCCCGCTTGCACTGCAGAAAGTCTACACACACGGTGGCCGAACTAGATGTAGAATCTCGCACGGCCATAGAAATCTACAGACACAGCCCTAGAACAATGTTTCCTGTCAGAACAACTTGACAAAAAATATCGGACCGCAGGTACGAATTCTGCAATTAAACATTGAAGGAATGAGCCGAGACAAAGGAGAAAACCTTAGTAGAATGGTAAAAGAAAACAAAACTGACATCATCGCATTACAAGATCCTACGTAGTAGATAGTGTCTATTTGCCACATGCTCGTAACAATTGTAATCTACTGGGGGCTGGTAATAACATGCAAATACATGTTGTATAATTCGATATCCTGCGTGGAAATAGTCAGGGAAGGGAAGTGCGATTTGTTGTGTAATTTTAATATTAAAGGAGGACTTAATATAAAAGTTTATTTAATTCTTAAATCTTATATTTTCAAATTATTTCATGCTTCGATTTACAGTTCAAGTGATTTTCCAAATGTTAACTGGCAAAAAATTGAAAGGTTTTAGTAAATGTGGCCATTTAGTCTACTACTATCCTTAATTCGTTCGTACCAATAACCTTCAGGATTCCAATCTTTAACACAAATACTCGGCTAGATGATAGACATTTATTTCAATAACCTTGTTTGTCTATGATTGAGTTGCATATTCCAAGTTTTACAACATTCCACCAATAAATTATTAGTCAACGTTTAACGCGATAACAACTACACCACTTAGACTAGATCGTTGAAATTCGACTCAAGCCTAATCCAATAAATTACCTAGACGATAGCCTTTGCAAAATTAGTTTCAATTGTCTAGTTTGTCTAGAATTGAGCTGCAAAATATCAAGTTTTACAACATTTCACTAATAAGTTATTAGTCAACGTTTAACGCGAGAACAACTATACCACTTGGACTAGGCCGTTGCAATTCGTCTCAAAAACTAGTTTAATAAATTATCTAGACGATAGCCTTTGCTAAGTTTGTTTCAATTACCTCATTTGTCTATAATTGAGCTTCAAATTTCAAGATTTACAACATTCGACGAACAAGTTATTAGCCAACGTTCAACGCGATAGCAACTATACCACTTAGACTAGATCGTTAAAATTTGACTCAAACCTAATCCAATAAATTACCTAGACGATAGCCTTTTCAAAATTTGTTTCAATTACCTAGTTTATCTATAATTGAGCTGTAAATTTTAAGTTTTACAACATTCCACCAATATGTTATTAGTCAACGTTTAACGCGATAACAACTATGCCACTTGGAGTAGAGCGTTGCAATTCGATTCAAACCTAGCTTACTGCTCTATATAGACGATAGCCTTTGCTAAGTTTGTTCGAATTGCCTAGTTTATCTAGACATGAGCTGCAAATTTCAAGTTTTATAACATTTCACTAATAAGTTATTAGGTAACGTTTAACGCGATAACAAATATACCACATGGACTCGATCGTTCAAATTCGGTACAAACCCAGTTCACTAAATTATCTAGACGATAGCCTTTGCAAAATTCATTTCAATTACCTAGTTTGTCTAGAATTGAGCTGCAAATTTCAAGTTTTACAACATTCTATCAATAAGTTATTAGTCAACGTTTAACGCGATTACTATTATTCCACTTGGACTACATCGTCGAAATTTGACCAAAAACTAATCCAATAAATTACCTAGACGATAGCCTTTGCAAAATTTGTTTCAATTACCTCCTCGGTCTAGAATTGAGCTGCAGATTTCAAGTTTTACAACATTCCACCAATAAGTTATTAGCAACGTTTACTGCGATAACAACTATACTACTTGGAATAGATCGTTGAAATTCGGCTGAACCCTAGGCTATGAAATTATCTAGGCGATAGCATTAGCAAAATTTCTTTCAATTACCTAGTTTGTCTAGAATTGAGATGCAAATTTCAAGTTTTACAACATTCCACCAATAAGGTATTAGTCTGCGTTTAACGCGATAACAACTATACCACTTGGACTATATCGTTGAAACTTGACTCAAGCCTAGTCCAATAAATTAACTAGACGATAGGTTTTTCAAAATTTGTTTCTATTGCCTAGTTTGTCTAGACTTGAGCTGAAAATTTCAACTTTTACAACATTCCATCAATAAGTTATTAGCCAACGTTTAACGCGATAACAACTATACCACTTAGACTAGATCATTGAAACTTGACTTAAGCCTAGTCCAATAAATTATCTAGACGATAGCCTTTGCAAAATTAACGCGATAACAACTATACCACTTGGACTATATCGTTGAAACTTGACTCAAGCCTAGTCCAATAAATTAACTAGACGATAGGCTTTTCAAAATTTGTTTCTATTGCCTAGTTTGTCTAGACTTGAGCTGAAAATTTCAAGTTTTACAACATTCCATCAATAAGTTATTAGCCAACGTTTAACGCGATAACAACTATACCACTTAGACTAGATCATTGAAACTTGACTTAAGCCTAGTCCAATAAATTATCTAGACGATAGGCTTTGCAAAATTAACGCGATGACAACTATACCACTTGGACTATATCGTTGAAACTTGACTCAAGCCTAGTCCAATAAATTAACTAGACGATAGGCTTTTCAAAATTTGTTTCTATTGCCTAGTTTGTCTAGACTTGAGCTGAAAATTTCAAGTTTTACAACATTCCATCAATAAGTTATTAGCCAACGTTTAACGCGATAACAACTATACCACTTAGACTAGATCATTGAAACTTGACTCATGCCTAGTCCAATAAATTACCTAGACGATAGCATTTGCAAAATTAGTTTCAATTACCTAGTTTGTCTAGAATTGAGCTGCAAAATTTCAAGTTTTACAACAATCCATCAATAAGTTATTAGTCAACGTTTAACGCGATAACAACTATACCAATATGTTACCACTATGAAATTCGGCTCAAACCTAGATTCATAAATTCCCTAGACGATTGCCTTTGCTAAGTTTGTTTCAGTTACCTCGTTTGTCTATAATTGAGCTTCAAATTTCAAGTTTAACAACATTCCACCAATAAGTTATTAGCCAACGTTTAACGCGATAACAACCATAGCACTTGGACTAGATCGTTGAAATTTGACTCAAACCTAATCCAAGACATTGACTAGACGGCAGCCTCTGCAAAATTTGTATCAATTACTTAGTTTGTCTAAAATTGAGCTGCAAATTTAAAGTTTTACCACATTCTACCAATAAGTTATTAGTCAACGTTTAACGCGATAACAACTATACCACTTGGACTAAATCGTTGAAAATTGACTCAAACCAAATCCAACAAATTACATAGACGATAGCCTTTGGAAAATTAGTTTCAATTACCTAGTTTGTCTAGAATTGAGCTGCAAAATTTCAAGTTTTATAACATTCCACCATTAAGTTATTAGTCAACGTTTAACGCGATAACAACTATACCACTTAGACTATACAGTTGAAATTCGGCTCAAACCCAGTTTAATAAATTATCTAGATGATAGCCTCTGCTAAGGTTGTTTGAATTTTCTCGTTTTTTGTAGAATTGAGTTTAGATTATTTAGATGTAATTTGTCTAGATTTCTACTTGGACTAGATTGTTGAAACTTGACTCAAACCTAGTACAATAAATTTCCTAGTCGATAGCATGTGCTAAGTTTGTTTGAATTACCTCGTTTGTCTAGAATTGAGCTGCAAATTTCAAGTTTAACAACATTCCACCAATAAGTTATTAGTTAACGTTCAACGCGATAACAACTATACCACTTGGACTATACAGTTGAAATTCGGTTCAAACCCAGTTCACTAAATTACCTAGATGATAGCCTTTGCCAAATTTGTTTCAATTACCTAGTTTGCCTAGAATTGAGCTGCAAATTTCAAGTTTTACAACATTCCACCAATAAGTTATTAGCTAACGTTTAACACGATAACAACTATATCACTTTGAAGACACGCAAATAACAATTTAATAATCCTTACAATGATCTCCTATACAGAAGTAGGGAAAGATCCTATGTTCTGGAAGCTCCACCGTGGGGCTATATAGATCTCTCACTCTGTTTAGCGTGGGGTTACATAGACCTCACACCCTGTTTAGCGTGGAGTTACATAGACCTCACACCCTGATTAGCGTGGGACTACATAGACCTCACACCCTGTTTAGCGTGGCGTTACATAGACCCCACACACTGTTTAACGTGGGGCTTTTATGTCGCGTTTGATGCATAGCAGGTCTACAATGGTCTAATATTTTTTGTTGTCTTTGTATTTTGTCTGTAGTTGTTTGTAGTTGTATGACCGTCAAAGAGTTTTGGAATTTTTGAGTCTGTAAGTAGAGAAAGATCCTATGTTTTGGAACCTCCACCTCCACTTCCGGCCTGGACCTCACACCCTGTTTAGCGTGGGGTTACATAGACCTTACACTCTTGTAGTGTTTTAAAGCTGATTAAAGGCTGATCGAAGCTGATTAAAGCTTATGGAAGCTGATTACAAGCTGATTAAAGCTGATTAAAAGCTGATTAAAAGCTGATTAAAGCTGATAGAGCCGGAAGTGGAGGTGGAGGTTCCAAAACATAGGATCTTTCTCTACTTACAGACTCAAAAATTCCAACTCTTTGACGGTCATAAACAACTACAGACAAAATACAAAGACAACAAAAAATATTAGACCATTGTAGACCCGCTATGCCGACCCGCCATCCTAACGGAAGAGAAAGATGTCATGGATAGATGGCGCCAATACTTCGCCGAGATATTAAATGTTGATCATGTGGAAGACTTAGAAGGGCCAGAAACAGTAATATACACAGCTCAAGAAAATACCGAACCACCTACATTGGATGAAGTCAAAACAGCCAAGGAAAAGCTTAAAAATGGTAAGGCACCCGGCGAGGACGGCATCACTGCCGAAATCTTAAAACTGGCCGGTATAGATGCACATAAAAGACTGCACCAACTAATATGCAAAATATGGAAAGAAGAACAGATGCCTGAAAGGTGGAAAACTGGGTTAATCTGCCCTATCCACAAAAAAGGAGATAAAACAAACTGCGACATATACAGAGGAATAACACTACTCAACACTGCATATAAGGTTCTCTCCAATGTGATATTCGACAGGATAAGACCGTATGCAGAAGAAATATTAGAAGAATATCAATGTGGCTTCCGGGAAAGTAGATCAACTCTGGATCAGGTGTTTGTGCTAAGTCAAGCAATGGAAAAATGTTATGAATACAACATCGACCTGCACTGTCTGTTAATCGATTTTAAAAAAGCATTCGACAGTATTAAAAGAGCAAAACTAGGAAGTGCACTTGCTCTAATTGGTATCCCACATAAACTCGCCAAACTAGCCATGATGACAATGGATGGATCCAAGGCCAGAGTAACAGTCCAAAACAAAACATCAAAGGAATTTGAAATAAGAACCGGTTTTAGGCAGGGAGATGTCTTGTCAGCTGTTCTTTTTAACCTTGCGCTACAAAATGCAATTGGAAACCTCGAAAATAAGGGAAATATCATAACAAAATCATACCAAATATGTGCGTACGCGGACGACATACTGATCATAGCTAGGGGCAACAGAACTCTAGAAGAATTGTTTTTAAAAATAGAAGAGAAAGCGAGCAAAGTCGGCCTGAAAATACATGCAGATAAAACAAAATACCTCAAACTGTCACGTGATAACCCAAGAAGGGCTCCTCAGAACTTCATTATAAATGAACATCGGTTTGAAGAAGTTCAAAATGTCAAATATCTTGGAGTAACTTTCAATAACACAAATAATCTATCACTGAGGGTACAAGATAGAATCCAAGCTGCGAATCGATGCTATTATTCACATCTGAAGCTCTTCAAATCAAAAATCTCCTTACGTAAAGCAAAACTGCGAATATATAAAACCCTGATCAGACCAGTGCTAACTTATGGAGCTGAATCCTGGAGTATGTCGGAAGCACACAAAAACTCTATTCGTATTTTTGAAAGACGGATTTTACGGAAGATCTTTGGACCAGTGAGAGAGGAAGAAGGATACAGAATTCGCATGAACTACGAACTTCAAGAACTAATAGAAGGCGAAGACATAGTAAGATTCATTAAGGCACATAGACTTCGATGGGCGGGCCACATGATTAGAATGCCGAGTGCAAGAGCACCCAGATCCATCCATAAAGCGCAACCTAACACATCAAGAAGCTGAGGTAGACCCAGAACCAGGTGGAAAGATAAGGCAGAGGAAGATGTAGAAACTCTGCAAGTAGGAAACTGGACACGTGTCGCTGAAGACCGTCAAAGGTGGAAGGGTATTGCTAAGGAGGCCATAGCTCACCCTGGGCTGTAGAGTCAGAAGAAGAAGAAGAAGAAGAAGACCCGCTATGGATCAAACGCGACATAAAAGCTACATGCAGACCCCCAACTAAGACGCTTTAGAAAACAATTTAAGACGACTAGATTCAAAGATGTCTTATCTCATTCCAATCGCTTTTTTGTGTTTTGTAATTGTATTTCCGGGCAGGAGGACATCGTGGTCGTGGTAGAACAAGAAATATATTTATTTATATACATAATATTGCATACATATAGACATATATTTGTATGTATAATATATTTATACATTATATACAAAGGGGTAGGTAGCCCTTTGTATATAATGTATAAATATATTTCTTCCTCTACGGCCATTTAAAGTATTACACATAATTTAGTAATTGCTATCACAGACGTGTTTTTCAAATTTATTGTCAAACGATGCTTGAGGTACAGATAAAAATTTGCGCTAATCTAAAGGAAATGGCTTAAAACAGCGAAAAACTGTTGAAAAATTGTTAAGTGGTCGATATCTTGCTCCTTTTTAACCTTACGGCGAAATAAACTGGAAAACCGTTTGTAGCACTTAGTTGCCCTTCGAGTAGCATGAAAAATTGCTAAAAGTAATTCCGAAAAAATGGCCAAAACAGTGGTCGTTTTGGTCAAAAAAAATGTGTGTTTTCGATTTTTTTTCAAAAAGAAGATACAACAGAAATTACTGAATTAACTGATTATGGTGGGTTTAGTTGTACATATATTGATTCGTGGATTTTCTTGGGTGGGTATATACGAGAGGATTTGGTAGGATCGCGTCTGATGCATATGGAGGTTTGTCGGAGAGTCTTGGGGTTTAGTTGAGTCTGTAAAGGAGGACCCTTTTAATGAAAGGGTTGTGGAGGATGTTATTAGGATATCGCAATTTAGAGATGATGCCTAATGATGTTCGCTCGGCTTTTTCCAGATGTTTGTTTGTTAGAAGTAGTTATCATTCCACATATGGATTTGTATCTCTTGGAGACCGTTGTAATACGTATACCTTGGTTTCCTTGGGTCAGTCGAAATCTTCGAAAGTCAAGTCGGTCAAGTCGAAAATAGTCGAAATCTCTACACCTTACGTAATTTAGCGTCGATGTTGATTTTCAGTTGGTTGTCGAATGTCAAGCCTAGGTATTTAATTTTTGGAGTCGGTGTTACGTAAATGGTACCTAGGTGGCTATTGTGGAGAATATGAGCTGATTCTGTGAGGCCATGGTGGCCTACTAGTCAAGGTTTTAGATTACTAAGGCATAGGTCCCGTGCTCAAATCTTGTGACACAAATAAGCCACCGTACTCCTGTGCATGGCTCTGGCAAAGCCATCACAGTAAAATCTACCAAGAAACCTCCACTAATAGTGGCTAGCCCCCACGTTAAAAACTGTAAGGGCTCCCTATACTTGGATCTAAGTTCAAGACACCAAGTACACGTGTAGACAGAGGGAGGCGGCAAAATCCCTTAGAGGGACGTAAGGCCAAGAGATGACGGTAGTCCTAGTATATGCAGTTTGTATAGGCGATCTTGATGACAAACACAACTCACTCCAATGGCGCTACAGCCCGAAGCGAGCCCTGGCCTCCAACAAACGTTGTCTCCAGCGTTCCCTTTCCTCTGCCGCCGCCCGCCAGTTCCGCACCCCCAGCATCTCTCTCGTATCCCTTTTCACACTTTCCTCCCATCTCGCCCTTGGCCTGCCCGCGTTCCTTCTACCTTCCGGCACTCTGAGTATTTGTCTCGCCACTGCTGTTGGAGCCATCCGGCACACATGTCCCGCCCATCTTAGCCTGCTTAGTTTTATGTGGGATACCACATCTGGGCTTTTGTATAACTGATATAGTTCGAAGTTCATCCTAATTCTCCAGCCCTCTTCGCTGTTAATTGCCCCATAAATTTTCCTCAGGATCTTTCGCTCAAAAATCTCCAGCATCTTTTCCGATTTCTGGGTCAGCGTCCATGCTTCGCTTCCATATGTGAGGATGGGTCGAATGATTGCTTTATATATATATTACACTTCGTTTGTCTGCTAGCTAGCTTCGAGTTAAGGATGGATTTAAGAGTGAAGTATGCCCGGTTGGCTTGCATGATTCTATGTTGTACTTCCACCCCTCGTCGTTCTGATCCGTGACGGTTGATCCCAGATATTTAAAGTTGTTGACGACTTCTACAGTGTACTCTCCCATATCCAGATTATTTACTGCGTGTACTGGCGCTCCCGGTCTTACCATCATTACTTTTGTTTTATCCTTGTTTATTGACAGAACTATCTCCTTGGCTCTCTTCTCCATTTTACCGTAAGCATCTTTCATTGCCGTTAGCGATCTACCGATGATGTTTAGGTCGTCAGCATAGCCCAAAAGTTGCGTGGATTTATTGTAGATGGTACCGTTGCATTCTATCTGAGCTTTCCTTATAGCTTTTTCGAGCGCGATGTTAAATAATATGGGTGATAGACTGTCTCCTTGTCTCAGACCTGTAATGGTTTCAAACTTGTGCGATGTCGTTTTTTGGATACCGACTTGGTTCCAAGTCTTTTTTAACGTACAATTTACCAATTTAATGATCTTTTGTGGTATCTCGAATTCTTCTCGAACTCTTCATGAGAGTTCTTCTATCGATAGTATCATACGCTTGTTTAAAGTCTACGAAGACCTGGTATGTGCTGATGTTCATTTCCCATGTATTTTCTAGTATTTGTCTGAGTGTAAACATTTGGTCAGTCGTCGACTTTCCTTTCCGGAAACCTGTCTGATACTGTCCTATAATGCTCTCTGCGTACGGTTGGAGTCTTCGTCCGATTATACATGACAGCACCTTGTAGGCCGTGTTAAGAAGAGTTATACCACGATAGTTCTTGCACTCCAGTTTGTTTCCTTTCTTATAGATAGGGCATATCTTCCCCTCCCGCCATTCCTCGGATGACAAACACAAGCAAATGCCTTATTAAAGTCTAGAAAGAGGGTTCCGTCTTTTCTGTAGGTAAGATGCCTGAATATTTTAAAACCCTATACTATTTTTTTGCTTAGAGAATATGTACTGTCCTCGCTTCGGTATCATGCACCGTGCCTCGGTTTGCGTGTTCCGCTATGCTGCAGCATCGGTCACCGCTGTTTCCAGTGAAACCACGTGTACAGGAACATATACTCCATGTGTACTGTACTTCTAATTGGCGGGGTATTCTTATACTACAAGAATACTGGGATAATTATGTGCATCCAGGACAATTCAGATTGACACGGGCATAATATTATCGCCGGTTCAACTAAATAAGATTGAATATATTTTCCACTGTCTCATCTGAGAATGATTATTAGGAAGGATTTTCACCGGTTCTTCCGGTTCCCCGGGTGTATCCCCACTCTCTTACAACCATGTCCCTTACAAATGAGGGATATCACACGTATCTTCCCATCACCAAAGATAACAGTTCGTTGTCTGTAACCCTACGATGGCAACATCGTAACAATTGTTAGACAGACTAAGGAGTGGGTGAGTTCTGTAATGGGGTTGATAGAACAAATTTATATAAAATTTAAATTAAAAAAGCTTAATAGAAGTTTTAAAATGTTTTATATTAGTAACGAAATATCTGCAAAATATTTAAAAATAAAATCAACAAAATGTTTAATATAAAAATATACTCCCTCCTATTTAATATAAATAAAGTTTTTGTTTTCATTAGCAATCAGCAAATTAGTTTTCAAATCTGAAAAACTGTTTGTTTGCAATCATTGAATTTTTGGTTTATTTCAACAACAACAACAAAAAGCATCAAACGAATAAACATATATTCAGTAAATAATTTAAATATTCCAGTGGAATATTTATGACATCTATTTTTTACATTTGTATGTATTGTTCTGGCACTTATTCATAACGCCAACTCTAGTCCGAGTTAAAGTGTGTAAGTAATGCTTTGAAATATAACCCAGCCTGAAATATGGAGCCATTACAGATTTCCAATGAGTATATATTATATTTAAAAGAAAATTATAAGTCCCCGTCAGTTGGCGCACATTCGTCATCAGTGGAGAAAGGTGGGGAATGGCGCGACGGGAAATTTATTGTATTCTTATGCGTTTCGGGCTGAATATCTCCAAAACGAGAACATGAAACTGCGCCTTCATTTATTTAGATCGTGCTGGCGGACTAAGATGGAAAGTGCGAGAGTTAAAAAGCCTCCGGCCAGCAATATACAGAAAAGAACTGTAATTGCTCTTCGAGCTTTCCTAACAAAAGCGCTTTCATTTTTCTATAACACAAAAAATCTCTTTATTTCCAAATCAATTTAATCCAGTATTTTCAACAGTTATTTGAAAGATTATTGATGAACGGCGCTCGTCGGCGAACGGGCTGAATATCTTCAAAACGGGAATATGCACGGCGCAGTTTCATTTATTTAGATCGTACTGGCGGACTAAGATGGAAAGTGCGAGAGTTAAAAAGCCTCCGGCGAGCAATATACGTGGAAGAATTGTAATTGCTCTTTGAGGTTTTCTAACAAAAGCGTTTTCATTTTTCTATAACAAAACATTTTCGTTATTTCCAAATCAATTAAATCCACTTTTTTAAACAGTTATTTAAAAGATTATTGATCTAAGTGAGTTTTTAAATTTTAACTTTGTCTTTCCTGAAGTCTAATGTCTAGAAAGTATTTGTCTAGAATATATATAAGAAACAGAAAGACGGAATAAAATCAACAAATCTATTATGTGGTTTTGGTGGAGGCGCCGGGCGAATAATAATATTAAAAGTCAAAAAGCAGTTGTGGTTTATTGAACACGCCAAGGCTTATTTATTATTATGTTTTGTATCTTTTATACTCATAGAATTAGTATAAAGTGTGGATATATCGGACAAGGGGATTATACGCGAGGCAAAATAATACGGAACGGGCGTTATGTATTGGGAAGGTTTCAGATTTGCAGACAATGTAGTTTTATTCGAGGAAATATATGTGGCCGCAATATTAAAATTCGGGACGACGGAACGGTTTTAATTAAAATATAGATATTTAGTTTGAAATGAATACAACATATTGTATTGACACACGGATATATTCATATGCATATGAGATTCGACAAAGAATGGAATGTAAATCGAGCATGTAATTTTCTCGGCAAACGTTTTTAATATAAAATTTACATTGAAAATTGTCATTTGTCACAATTTTGTGTTAAATTTTATTATATTTTCCGTATTATTTATTTAAGAAAGTAATTGCGCTTGGACTAATTGCTGTAAGTACTTAAGCTTTTGATGTAATTTCAAGGAAATGTTAACTGTTGCGATTATTTTCTGTGGGAAGTAGTGTGTAGGTGGTGTATAATTCGTTTGGTTCGGCAATTAAGAGTATCTTTGTGTGGATGCCTCTGGGAGTGGCGAGAAACTAGTTCGAGTAATTTTGTAAACAGAATCGTTGCAAGCTGAGAGAGATTCGGTGTGAGCGGGTTGCATGGAAGGCGATGTGTGGGATTTGCGAACTGTGATCCCAGTTTCGGCCTGGGCTAGTCTGGGGATTACGCCCGGGCAGAGGCGGATATCAATTTAACACATGTTTCCCGACGGCCACTTTTTTCCCCCGACGTCAACTAATTGGTAATTCCTGAGGCGCTGGATCTCGATCTAATCTCCATATTTCTTACGCATTAGATGCCGGAGATATTTATTCGACCTCTGTCCGCCCGATTGCTTTGAATCCCAAATAATGCTTGAAACGGACAAGGACTCACCTCGTCCATACTCTTCGGCTATTATGCATTATTCAAGAGCTCTGCGGTTTTTCCACACAGACTAGTTTTATCATGACAAATCTAGGGATTTTCTCTCTTCTTTGATTTGTTACTCCGCACGCCTTGAACATCTGCAACCTTTCTTCATTTGACAAACAGCCAATTACAAAAACAAACAATATTTAACAACCCACGTTGAGCTGGGTCCCGCAGCTCATAAGTTATTTAAAAACTTTTCATTTTAATATATTACAATATTTTAATTTAAACAAAATAAATAAAACTAAGCCATTTCCATATCTTTAAACACTCTGCAACGAGAGATCGGACTCTTGCCGGCATTTTCAGTCAGTCAGTTAATGAGCAAGTTACTTTTGCGACGAAAATCTATTTTGGAAATTTTTTAAAAACAAAAGCAACGAGTTAAACTGACGAAAATTGCCGATAGAGTTCGACTACGAATTGTATTTGGCTAGGCCAGGAGACGGTAGAGCGCGGCTCGCGAGCCGCATGCGTGTTTTTGCTAAGAATTTGCGGCTCTTCAAAAATCGCCCTTCGTTCAAGCAGTTGATTTTCGTCTTTTTTAATCATTTCTTGTACACATATAGTTATGTTAACATTAGTTTGTTTATTTATAAAATCAATCGAAATTTAAAAAAAAAATGGCACTGGAATAGAGAACTGGGAAAGTAAATAATATTTCATTCTTATACGTTGGACAGACGAACAGACGAATATTGTTAAAATTTTGGAAATCTATAAACTTCTATCAACTTTATAAAAATATAAAATTTGAAAATTATGACGCGAGAAATAACGCAGTGGCAAAATTTTTGAAAATTGAACACTTTGGAGCACTTTTTGTAATAACAGACGAACGGACTGACGGATTTCCACAGGATTTAGTATGAAATTTAAGTTTGAAATTTTTTAAAACAGTTGCAAATTTCAATTGATTATCTCACAATTTAGACCAGTGGCAACAATTTGAAAACGTGATTAATTCTCGCATTGTAGCCTCTAGTGCATATTTCAGTAGTTAAATGTGTTTTGTACTACGCGGGAACGGTGGCGGGCCGCAGCCAGTGACGTGCTACGCGGGCACCTCACACTCGACAACCCGATCTACTGGATTGCACTAGGCGAAAGCGTTTGCAGGATGTGGCAATTTTCGGATGGCTTGTCATTAAATCGCTCGCAGTGTTTGTACACCTACGAAAATCTTGTTTTTGTTGAAATCATGCCGGCAGTAAAAAAAAAAAAAAAATCGGAAACGGAAGTCGAAACATGAAACCAGAAACCAGACCTCTAGGTGTGAGGTCTGGTTTCTGGTGGGGTTATATAGACCTTACACGTGGGACTACAAAGACTTCACACCCTGCACAAGGTTACATAGACCTCGCTCATGGGGCTACATACACCGCACACTCTCATGTTTGATAACCGGAAGTGGAAAACCGGAAACCGAAACCGAAAGTGAAACCGAAAGTCAAGGAGGTGGAGGGCCTAGAAGGAACCATCTTTCCCTACTTCGATGTAATCTAGCTTAACCTAGATGTAATCTAAATTAGATTATGGTTAGGTTGCCATAGTAACAACAAACAGAAATCGTTTAATAATGAAACTCCATTTGATTTACATTGGACTTTTACAGACGAACGGACATACCGATTTTTACAGAATTTTGTAGGCAATTTAAGGTTGGCATTCTCCAAAACTGTTGCAAATTTAAATTCCCAAACTCTCAAAATTTACACCAATGGCAATAATTTGAAAATTTGAACAAATTTTTCAAGTTTAAATTTTGAGCTTTTCTTCATTCGTCTATAACAGACAGAGAAATAGACGAATTTTGTTGAATTTTTGTAAATTTATAAACTTCTATCAACTTTATAAGATTGTCAAATTTGAAATTTCTGACGTTTGAAATAAGGCCATGACACATTTTTCAAAAATTGAACATTTTAGAGTGCTTTTTGCAATAACAGACGAATGGACTGACGGATTTTCACAGGATTTAGTATTATTATTTAAGGCAGGCATTCTCCACAACTGTTGCAAATTTCAATTAATTATTTTCAAAATTACACCAGTGGCAATAATTTACAAATTTGAGAAAATTTTTCAAGCTTAAATTTTGAACTTTTCTTAATTTGTTTAGATTCATTAGAAATTCATTAAGTTCAAGCAACTTTGTAAGATTGCCAAACTTGAAATTTGTAGATTGAAAATTTTGGGGTGTTTTTTGCAAGGACAGACGGACACACCAATATTTCCAGAATCAGTATTTCCAGAATTTTGTACGCAATTTAAGGCTGGCATTCTCCAAAACTTTTGCAAATTTCAATTAATTATTTTCAAATTTACACAGTGGCAACAATTTGAAAGTTGGACCAAATTTGTTAAGCTTAAATTTTGACCTTTTCTTAATTTGTTTGTAACAGACAGACGTAAAGACCAATTTTTATGAAAGTTTATAAATTCAATAATTTCCAGCAAATTTGTAAGAGTGTGAGACTTGAAATTTGTAGCGTTAGAAATAAGGCCGCAGCAAATCTTTAAAAATTGAAAATTTGTTTGTTGCAATGACAGACGAACGGACACACCAATGTTTCCAGAATTTTGTACGCAATTTAAGGCTGGCATTCTCCAAAACTGTTGAAATTTCAATTCCAAAAATCTCAAAATTTACACCAGTGGCAATAATTTGAAAATATTGACAAATCTTTCAAGTTTAAATTTTGAGCTTTTTCCATTCGTTTATAACAGAGAGAGGAATAGACGACATATTTTGTTGAATTTTTGCAAATTTATAAACTTCTATCAACTTTGTCAGATTGCCAAATCTGAAATTTATGATGTTTGAAATAAGGTGATGACAAATTTTTCAAAAACTGAACATTTTCGAGTACTTTTTGCAATAACAGACGAGCGGAGAGACGGATTTTCACAAGATTTAGTATGAAATTTAAGGTAGGCATTCTCCAAAACTGTTGCAAATTTCAAATTTTGTATTTTGTAAAGTTAAAATTTTTTAAAAAAAGTTCAAAATTTTCTTAATTTGTTTGTAACAGACAGACGAAACGACCAATTTTTATTAAACTTTAGAAATACATTAAGTTCAAACAACTTTGTAAGATTGCTAAACTTGAAATTTGTAGCGTTAGATATAAGACCGCGGCAAATTTTTGAAAATTGAAAATATTGGGTTGTTTTTTGCAATGACAGACAAACGGACAAACCGATTTTTCCAGAATTTTGTACGCAAATTTAGGTTGGCATTCTCCAAAACTGTTGAAAATTTCAATTCCCAAAAAATCTCAATTTAAAACCTAAAAATTTACACCAGTGGCATTAATTTGAAAATTTGACCAAATTTTTCAAGCTTAAATTTTAAACTTTTCTTAATTTGTTTGTAACAGGTAGACGTAAAGACCAATTTTTATGAAACTTTAGAAATTCATTGAGTTCAAGCAACTTTATAAGATTGCCAAAATTGAAATTTATGGCGTTAGAAATAAGGCCGTGGCAAATCATTGAAAATTGAATATTTTGCGGTGTTTTTTGCAATGACAGACGAACGGACACACCGATTTTTCTAGAATTTTGTACGCAATTTAGGGTTGGCATTCTTCAAAACTGTTGCAAATTTCAATTAATTATTTTCAAATTCACACCAGTGGTAACAATTTGAAAATTTTTCAAGCTTAAATTTTGAACTTTTTTTAATTTGTTTGTAACTGACAGAGGTAAAGACCAATTTTTATGAAACTTTAGAAATCCATTAAGTTCAAGTAACTTTATAAGATTGCCAAACTTGAAATTTGTGGCGTTGGAAATAAGACCGTGGCAAATCTTTGAAAATTGAAATTTTTGGGGTGTTTTTTGCAAGGACAGACGAACGGACACACCGATTTTTCCAGAATTTTGTATGCAATTTAAGGTTGGCATTCTTCAAAACTGTTGCAGACTTAAATTAACAAAATCTCAAAATTTACACCAGTAGCAATAATTTGAAAATTTTAACAAATTTTTCAAGTTTAAATATTGAGCTTTTTTCCTTTCGCTTATAACACACAGAGGAACAGACAAAATTTGTTGAATTTTTTGGAAATTTATAAACTTCTATCAACTTTATAAAACTGCTAAATCTGAAATTTGTGACGTTTGAAATAAGGCCCTGACAAATTTTTCAAAAATTAAACATTTTCGAGTATTTTTTGCAAGAACAGACGAACGGACTGACGGATTTTCACAGGATTTAGTATGAAATTTTAAGGTAGGCAGCATTTTCCACAAGTTTTGCAAATTTCAATTTTTTATTTTCAAATTTACAGCAGTGGAAATAATTTGAAAATTTGACCAAATTTTTCAAGATTAAATTTAGTACTTTTCTTAATTTGTTTGTAACAGACAGACGTAAAGACTAATTTTCATGAAACTTTAGAAATCCATTAAGTTCAATCAACTTTATAAGATTGCCAAACTTGAAATTTGTGGTGCTATAAACAACGCCGTGGAAAATCCTCGAAAATTGAAAATTTTGCGGTGCTTTTTGCAATGACAGACGAACGGACACACAGAATTTTGTACGCAAATTAAGGTTGGCATTCTCCAAAACTGTAGCAAATTTAAATTCCCAAAATTTATACCAGTGGCAATAATTTGAAAATTAGAACAAATTTTTCAAGTTTAATTTATGAGCTTTTTCCATTCGTTTATAACAGACAGAGGAATAGACCAATTTTGTTGAATTTTTGGAAATTTATAAAATTCTATCAACTTTATAAGACTGTCAAATCTGAAATTTATGACGTTTGAAATGACGGCAAGACAAATTATTCAAAAATTGAACTTTTTCGATTACTTTTTGCAATAACAGACGAACGGACAGAATAACGGATGACGGATTTTCACAGGATTTAGTATGAAATTTAAAGTTGGAATTCTCTAAAACTGTTGCAAATTTCAATTTTTTATTTTCAAATTTACACCAGTGGCAACAATTTGAAAAATTTACTAAATTTTTCAAGCTTAAATTTTGAAATTTTCTTAACTTGTTTGTAACAGGCAGACGTAAATACCAATTTTTATGAAACTTTAGAAATCCATTAAGTTCAAGCAACTTTTTAAGATTGCCAAACCTGAAATTTGTAGCGTTAGAAATAAGACCGTGGCAAATCTTTGAATATTTAAATTATTGGGGTATTTTTTGCAATGATTGACGAACGGACACACCGATTTTTCCAGAATTTTGTACGCAATTTAAGGTTGGCATTCTCCAACACTGTTGCAAATTTCAATTTCCAAAATCTCAAAATTTACACCAATGGCAATAATTTGAAAATTTGAACAAATTTTTTTGTTTAAATTTTTTTAAGCTTTTCTTTATTCGTTTATAACAGACAGAGGAATAGACAAATTTTGATGAATTTTTGGAAATTCTGGAATATTTTGGAATATTTTTGGAAATAAACTTCTATCAACTTTATAAGATTGGCAAATGTAAAATTTATGACGTTTGAAATAAGGCCATGACAAATTTTTAAAAAATTGAACATTTTCGAGTACTTTTTGCAATTGCAGACTAAAGGACGGACGGATTTTCACAGATTTTTGTACGGAATTTAAGATTGGCGTTCTCTAAAACTGTTGCAAACTTGAATAGATTATCTTTACACCAGTGGCAACAATTTGAAAACGTGATTAATTCTCGGCAAGATGTGGGAAACCGGATGCGGAAAACCGGAAACGAAAGTAGAAACCGGAAACGGAAGTCGAAACCAGACCTCACACCGAGCGCGAGGCTACACAGACTTCACACTCTCATATGTGAAAAACCGGAAGTGGGAAACCGTAAACGGAAGTCGAAACCGGAAGTGTCAAGGTCAATTAAGGTGGAGGGCTTAGAAGGAACCATCTTTCCCTACTTCTATGTAATCTACCGGATGAGGGAAACCGGAAACGGAAGTCGAAACCCGAAGTGCCAAGGTCAATGGAGGTGGAGGGCCTAGAAGTAACCATCTTTCACTACTTCGATGTAATCTAGGTTAACCTAGATTTAATCTAGATTAGATTATGGTTAGGTTGCCATAGTAACAACAAACTGAAATCGTTTAATAATGAAACTCCATTTGATTTACATTGGATTTTTACGCACAAATCGCTCGCTGTGTTTGTATACCTACGAACTTTTTGTTTTTTTAGAAATAATGCCGCCAGTAAAAAATACCCAGATTTTAATGGAATCGTGGAATAATGAAAATAAAAATTTGTGCGTATATCGCACATTTTTAGTGCATATTTGCATGTATATTTTGGCACGTTGATAGTGCACATAATGTAATCACTGTGTTTGAATACCTATGTGTGACGACTCGCGATTAGTTTATCGCGAGTTAAGATGTTACGTGCAAATTAATGTTTTATTTGCACCAAAAAAGTCTTTATGATGTAGGAGAAAGAATTAAGTGATTGGGTGAATTAAGTTAAGAATATAAGTAATTCTTCTATTAAAAGAGACACGATTGTAAATTTTACTCGATTTTATTCTTAAACTTAACTAAAACTTAACTTAAAACTGACAAAACTTAACTTCAAACAAAATGCGGCTGTGCGCTCCAAAGTATGAAACTTGAATTACTCGAATAACTCGAATAACTCTCTTAAAAGAGATAACACAATCTATTTTATGCTAAAATAAATCTAGGAGTCAACCTACAAGGTAGGAAAATCAGGGGTAGGAAAATTCGGCAACGAATAGTGAAACAGGAAAGTGATTAGAAGTCGGGATAATTAGCAAGTCCTGCACTTTGGAGACTATGCAGGGAAGGGGAGAAAGGTGCATGACTTTCTACCTGGATGGCCAATTTACAAATGGGATTTACAAATATTTCCACAAATTATTTTGTAATTATAGGATTTAAATGCAGACAAAAAACAATCCCATCAGGTAACTTATGAAATATATAAGCTGATCAGCAAAAAGACCCAAAAACATTATAATGGGAAATATCTACACAATACATTTGCACATCTACATCTACACAATACATTATAAGTAGATTAAAAACTAGCAAATAACTTAAGTATCCAACAATATGGCCTAGACATGAGGATAAGCTACATAAGGCTTGGAAATTTCCAGCCATAAATAAATCGAAAAACAACTAAACGTATTTAAAATTTAAATTAAATAAAAGGACTTAAATCCATAAAAATAGATTGTTTATGGCTGTATAAAAGACGTAAAGGTTTTAAAAATAATTAAGAATAATTCTATTATTAGCTACACGACGGAACACTATGAACATCTTGTTTTTGTTGAAATAATGCCGCCAGTAAAAAATACATATTTTGGCACGTTGATATCTTATTGTATCATTTTTTTCTTGAATAATAAGTAGAATTTGTTTCTCTGCAAAACAATAAAATAACGAAGTCATTTTATTGTTTTGCACGAAATACACAAAAATACTTATATACTACTTATCCCAATTATAAATCGTACCTGTAATAACGAAGAAACATCATTCAAAGTTATTATTTATTCACTGGGGGATGTTTCTTGATTACTAGATTACTTTTACTCTCACTGATTTTACATTTCGATGTCAAGTGTCACTTTATTGTCGAGCGACCTCGCCGGTACAATAGGAGGTCTGACTTGCCGATCCGGTTTGCGCGCCAAGTTCAATTAAGGATACTTTCCTTACATGCATATAATCCGATGTCTACATATTACATTTTAAATTCCGAACTTTTCGACAGGAGGACAGCGTTAATTGCCAAGCAGCTTAATTTATTTTTAGTATAATCACTTAACGGTTATATCTTTTGATCGCGTTGACTTACAAGTTTGATTTTTTCACAGCTGAAAGAGACCGCAGACCCGAGTATTTGATACAAATTTTAACTTGTTACCTCTACGCGTTCCTGAGCAAAATGGTCTTGACAGACAGACAGACGGACGGTCAGACGGACAGACGGATAATTTTCAAATAATTTTGTCTATTCTTAGGGTTCCGTACCGAAAACGGAACCCTTATAGGATCACTTTGTTGTCCGTCTGTCCGTCTGACCGTCCGTCTGTCTGTCTGTCAAGACCATTTTTCTCAGGAACGCGTAGAGGTAACAAGTTAAAATTTGTATCAAATACTCGGGTCTGCGGTCTCTTTCAGCTGTGAAAAAATCAAACTTGTAAGTCAACGCGATCAAAAGATATGACCGTTTATGTCGCATATTTTGCGATTTCACAAGGGAATCAAAACCTATAGGGTACTTTCCGTTGACCTAGAATCATGAAATTTGGCAAGAAGCGGTGTTTTACAGCACATATAAAGGGAAAAATCTGAAAACCGTAAATATGTAGTTTAATTACAACAAAAATGCGAATTTACTATTAGAAACTTATGATAATACACTAATGTGTTGCGTGGTATTGTCAGGCCCCAGCAAGCATATGGGTTGCATACAGTTAGGTCCTCCTAAAGATACCTTACTTACAAGTTTGTACGAAACCCTCGGTGCGCGAGTCAAGTGCCGGCCAACAAAAACCTAACCGGCGGTTACAACTCGCACTTGGCCGGTTTTTTTATTTATTTATATTTATTCAATAATATCTTGCGGTGTAGAACGTGTCAACGTTTGATTGGTTTAGAAACTCAGATTAGCTATTTGATTGGAGGCTATTCCATGAGTTGGATTGTCAGTATAATCACTTTCGATTAGTTTGGAATCTGGGATTGGAGTTATTTGACTGAAAGATATTTAACGAGTTGGATTGTCATGTTTATGCTAATTTAAGCACAATGGAAACTAATTTGCCTATCATTAAATATGCACGGGAATATTTTTCCCGTTGCAATTTGTTACCCTAACTTCTTCAAAAACAAATAAATATTCACCGAGCTGGTAATAAATTGTTTCCATCAAGCTTTCCATATTTGAATATCAAAATATTACCATAAAAATCAAATTAATCTTTTTTGTTTTCTACTTTTTTTCTACGATAAAAATATTTAAAAATCACAAAAACCTACAATAAATATTGATTAAAGCGATTTTATCTACTCGTACACCCAACGCATAAGAAGTAAATTATTGTATGTGTAGGATGCCATTATTATAATCGTCTGTAAAAGTATCCAAGCCGTGCGTAAAAGTTCAATGTAAATCAAGTGGAGTTTCATTATTAAACGATTTTTGTTTGTTGTTACTATAGCAACAACTCGCGTCAATAAACAAAAAACGTAGACGTAGTGTGGATAAATTTGCTGACATATATTAAAATTGATTTTTTCTTATTTTGAAACAAGAAGTCTAGGCCTCTAAGTCCGGATTTATCTGGCTGTAATATAACTTAACCTAGCCATAACCTAATCTAGATTAAATCGAGGACAACCTAGATTACAACGACTAAATGGTGTTCCCGACATTGTGCGTTTTTTAGTTAGCCATTTTTGCCACGGAAGTGCCAAATGTTGTAACCTTATTGTGTCAGCAATTTGAAGTATTTTATCTGTCAAAATTGAAATTTTTCTATATTATCGGTAAGTAACAATTATTTTTTTGTAGAGGGTGATAATTGAAGATGGTGAACAGGTGAGAAGGCGAGAATCTGTTAAGAAATCGATAACAATTCCTCAACAAATAAATAATCCCTCATCAGATGCCCCGTGATGTAATGATCAATTTTAGAAATCGCCTGCAAGAATACATCGATCGAGATGGACATCACCGTAGTGATGTTTGGTTTGGTTGCCGCACCCTGTAGATTCAACAGTATTATAACAAGCTTCGCAGATAAATTAATGTATGATACACATGTGTGAAAGGCTTTTCCACACTCAATGCGATTAAAGAAAAAAAAATCGTAACTCATGCACAAAAGCCCTTCTTCACACACTTGTATCATAAACTACTATTTTATGATATATTCCAATACTAAATTTCATTAAGTTACACGTCGATTACAGATAAATCTAGTTAAGTAGATTTAGTGTAATTTCAGAGCAAAAATCACTATTTACACGAGCAAAGAAAAGTGAAAACTAATTCTTAAGGCTAAGGCAAGAAAATAGAACACTATTGAGGAGCCAGAAGCATATAGGCAGCACATAAAACCTTCTAAAATTAATAACGGAGGGAAAGATAGAAAGGCGATGTGGTCCAGGATGAAGGATGTGCTCCTGGTTAAAGAACATAAGAGACTGAACTGGTCTGGACTCCCACTCATTGTTCAGAGCACTACAAGACCGTGCGGAATTTGCCATGATTGTTGCCAACCTTGAGTAATGGAGAAGGTAACTAAAGAAGATGAACAACAAACAGATACAGAAACACTGAACAGCGCGATAGTAAATGTTCCAAAGAGCGCACAAAAAAGATATTGTCAACAACAAGGAAACTTAGAGCAATAATACAAAACGTCTAATGAAGGCTAGAAGAGAATTGAAAAGCAACTACACCAGCGTATCCGACGAGCTAAGAAAACTACGACATATGGAAATACAACACCGACATAATTGCCCCGGCAATCGAACAAAATAAGAGTATGAAAGTACTAAACAGAAAGCTACCCACCAGGAATAAGACCATCAGAAAACTCACAAATGTCATCGAAATAAGGTATTCTCCAGGTAGTTCAAAACTTTTATGCCGAGTGGTATAGGTTATGTTAGGTTAGGTTAGGTTAGGGGAGAGTTCAAAAATAAGGTTCTGAGAACATACCTGATATAACAACCGAAGAAATACGAGCTTCGCAACAAGAAATGAAGAATCAATCTCCGTTTTGTTGATTGAAGCAGTGATTGAAAAGTGAAAAATGTGATTGAAGCCGTCACAAAGCTAAGAAAATGTTGCTTATCAATGGCTGCTTTCGATAGCGTCGGACTTAAGATCAACACAAACAAGATCCCAACCTCGACCAACTTTTTACAACTTTTGACCAACCTCGTTATGAGCGAGAAGATGATAATTAATGGCACCAAAACTAAACAAGTACCGTTATATAAGTACCTGGGGCTTGAAATACAAATAGCTCGCAGGACGTTCACTACAAGAAATGAAGAACAACAAATCTCCTAGCGATGACGAAATTGTGATTGAAGCAATAACAAAGCTATAAAAATGTTGGAAGGGTTCCAGGCTGCTTCCGATAGCGTCGGACTTAACATTAACACAAACAAGACCCCAATTTCGACCAACCTCGTTATGAGCGAGAACATGACAACTAATGGTATCGAAATTAAACAGGTAGCGCCAAATAAGTATCTGGTCCAAGAAATACAAATAGCTCGCGACAATCAAACGACCGAGATTTATCAACAGATAGGTCTGACATGCGCTGCTTTTGGCAAGCCGAGGGAAGGTTTCAAATTCGAGCTTCCAATATACCTCAAGCGCAAGGTATACAACCAATGCGTCCTGCCAGTCATGACTTACGAAGGATGCATGATATGAATGCATCTGACCTAACAAGACGATTTAAAACATCTGTCATTGTCTTCTCTCTAGAAGATCTCCTTGAGAAAGTTTAGGTATTTAGTAATATCCGGCATAGAGTCTATAATGAAGCTCCAAAGCTCCCTCAAAACACTCCAATGCCACTTTTTTTTAAGATTCGTCCTAAAAAGGGCTGTCGAACGTAGATGGGACAAGCGCTGGTTAACAAATACGGTCAAAAGTAAAGAGTAGTAGTAGTAGTAAAAGTAAAGAGTAGTAAGTCAAGATCTTCCACCCAAACGGAGTGTCCTATACCAACTGAGAAATTTCCTCACAAGGAAGACGAAGTGCCAATCAATGGACGATCTCATTCGACATTGAATCTGAGAAATGACAGGATTGAAACAAAATGACACTATGTGATCACAAGTAATAATTCCCCTCAACTTTTTGAAAAATTGATGACTTCCGACTTTATAAGATGTTTCCCATTAACTAAAGAACGTTCCAACCCCTCAAACCCGTCGTTCAAAATTGGCGTGAGAAAGCCTAGCTAACGGCTTATTTGAAAGCAACCTCTGGCCTACTGGAGTTCTCGTCAATTGGTCTAACGCTTCTTCGCCGCAATTAACATTTCTGTGTAATCCTGATGTTGATTCCCACCAGTCTAAACAGGTTATTCTCACTAGCCCAGGTAATCTTGTCACTCCAGCGAACTCTACCGGGACCATCTCCAACAACAAGCATGCTACCGAGACTGTTACTACGATCACATCTCACAAGCAGGCTATACGTCCTATCTAATAGTTCCTCGTAAACACTCACTTTAACGCGGAAATCAGCAAATAAGATAAGCATCTGCCAAAGGGAGCGGTCAAAATCTAACAGAGTTCCGAACCACGAAATCAATCGAACAACGCGAATCACTAAGGCATTAGAACGTATACCGTCACTGAAGTGGAACTGGATAAGCCATAATGCAAGGACGGATGGACGAAGCGGATCCTTGAATAGCGACTAAGGTAATAAATGGCGACTCTGTTTCTTAGGGCTAAATAAGTCCTAAGAAACAGAGGACGTTATCCTTCGCTATGGGACAATACTAAGCGCCTGAACAAAAATTGGGAAGAGTGTTAGGGTCCTTTTTTAAAGGTTTTATAGCCAGTCAAAAGAGGGAGTACGATTGCCGCGAGCGCGATTAATTAATTCCTACAAATCGGTCGCGCGCAAAATCACGTTGCGGTTTAGATTAGAGATTAGGGTAAAAAAACTACGCTGCACTAGTTAGAATCAGCAGTGTGATTTGAGTCGCAGCGAAAGAAGCGCGTTTATCCCGTTTTGCGCGTTTTGTCTCGGCCGGCATGCGACCACGCTCATTTGGTTGATGGGAACTTCTCGGGGATTCTGCCCATTTTAGAAGAACTGCGTTGCAAGTGTTCTCCGACGAATATCCTTCTTGTCTTAATTACTTCACGTTTCCTCCTGTAAATTAGTTGGCGGCAGCAGGATCGTTTCACGAGAGTAGGAAAGGAAGATATTTTGTAATTACGGACGGCAGATGGACGAAGCGGATCCTTAAATGGCGACTAAGGTAGTAAGCCCTAAGAAACAGAGGACGTCATCCAACACGAGTTCCGACGATATTAAGCGCAGGAACAAAAATTGGGAAGAGTGTTCGGGCCCTTTTTTTAATGGTTTACAGCCGGTCAAAAGAGGACGTGCGATTGTCCCGAGCGCGATTACTTAATTCCTACAGATCGGTCGCGAGCATCAAATTAAAAATCGCGTAGCGGTTTAGATTAGAGATTAGGGTAAAAAAACTACGCTGCGCGAGTTAGAACAAGCAGTGTGATTTGAGTCGCAGTGAAAGAAGCGCGTTTAGCCCGGCGAGAGCGTTAAGAGTGTTTTGCGCGTTTTGTCTCGGCCGGCACGCGACCACGTTCATTTTGTTGATGGGAACTTCTCGGGGATTCTGCCTACTCTAAAAGAACTGCGTTGCAAGTGTTATCCGACGAATATCCTTCTTGTCTTGAATCCTTCGCGTTTCCTCCTTGAAATTAGTTGGCGACAGGAGGATCGTTTCAAGAGGGCAGGAATGGAACACATTTTGTGAGGACGGACGGCAGATGGACGAAGCGGATCCTTGAATGGCGACTAAGGTATTAAGCCCTAAGAAACAGAGGACGTTATCCAACACGATGTTCCGACGATATTAAGCTCCTGGACAAAAATTGGGAAGAGTGTTCGGGCCCGTTTATAATGGTTTTACAGCCGGTCAAAAGAATGCGTACGATTGTCTCGAGTGCGATGAATTAATTCCTACAGATCGGCCGCGGTAAAAATCGCGTAATTTAGATTAGAGATTAGGGTAAAAAACTGCGCCGAGCGAGTAGTAGCGAAAGAAGTATGTTTAGCACGGCGAGAGTATTTTTGCACGTTTTGTCGCGGCCGGCACGCGACCATGTTCATTTTGTTGATGGGAACTTTTTGGGGATTCTGCCCATTCTAGAAGAATGTTTTTGCACGTTTGGTCTAGGCCGGCATGCGACCACGCTCATTTTGTTGATGGGAACTTTTCGGGGATTCTGCCCATTCTAGAAGAACTGCGGTGCAAGGGTTCTCCGCCGAATATCCTTCTTGTCTTGCTTCCTTCCTATTTTCCCTTTTAATTAGTTGGCGACAGGAGGATCGTTTCAACAGGGCAGGAAAGGAAGACATTTTGTAACTCGAAGGTAAGTGGCAAAATAACCCCGATTTGTTGTCGCATATTTTAATTTGTCATTGCTAAATACAGTCCACTCACTGGCTCAATCAAAGAGTTTTAGGAACATAGAGAAGAATGGAAACTTCAAAGGGAGGCCTATGTCTAGCAGTTGACCCAAAGGGCTGATTGATGATGAGTGTAATCTAGAAGAGAAGTAGAGTAAAGAAAATACGTAAAATCTAATTATGGTATATAGGAGTTATAAAACAGAAAATTCAGTGCAGAAAGAAAGTCTGTAGTTAAAAGTAATTTATTTTTCGTTTGAAATTCCCATTTACTTGCAGCAATTTCTCGCAACAGTTAGTTTTCCATATAAAGCGCTTCAATGATAATTTTCTTCCCGACAATCCTCAATATTTAAAACCACAAATAAATTCGTTTCGAATTGCAAAACATTCGCTATTTATATTGAAGTGTTTCCTCGAGGATTCCGCGTTGATCTTGAGGATTGGCTGTGAAAAGAATTGGCTACCAACCACTAGATGGATTTAAGAACCTCAACGATTCTTGAACAGATTAGCCCAGAAAACTCACGTGTATACAGAGAAACCATAGAGATTAAAAACAAGCCAATTGCTTGAACACGAGAGATGATTCTTTGCGACTTCTCTCAGCAAGGCGACTGATAACATCCACCCACAAAATACAATCCCAGACACCTCACACAACCAACTAAAATCCCAGACAAATATGCGACCAACAAGATGAACAAACAGGCGCTCCCGAAGCCAGACAGCTATAAATAGATATAAAACCCAGGAAGCCGTGGGCTATAGGCTATAGCTAGGATTTTATTAAATCCACGCGAACGAAGCCGTGGGCTATAGGCTATAGCTAGTATTTTATTATCTGTTTCAGTTGAAGGTACTAATAACCTAACATCCCAGATATATACGTGGTCTGTTAGAAAAGTATCCGATGATATTTTTAATTTTGAAAACCTGATGGATTTGAATCAAGCGCGCTTGCATGAGCCGACCTTGAACCTTCGTGCGTATGCGTGAATTTTGTCCCGCCTATAGATAACGTCACTCGCTGTCGAGCAATGTTCGAGTGATGTAGTGTGTAGTGCTCTCGTCGGTTTCTCAATGCTTTCGTTTCTCAAGTAAAATGATGGAACGACTGGAGCAGCGCTACTGCATCAAATTTTTCCAGAAACTGGGCGACAACCTGGTGTAAACCATTCGGAAGATTCAGACGGCTTTCGATGACGATGCTATGGCCATCACACAGATTAAGGAGTGGTACAACCGGTTTAAAGACGGTCGCACATCGGTGGAAAGCGAGCCTCTGGTCGGCCATCAACATGCCGAAATGACCATGTCATTGCCAAAGTAAACGCTGTGGTGATGCGGGACCGTCATGTGAATATCCGAGAAATTGTGACTGGAGTTGTGGTCTCTTCGCGACTCCATCACGACAATGCTTCAGCACATTCTTCGTCACAGACTCCTCTGGTTCGACAGCGGACCTCTCCTGATAAAACCCCTTGCGACTTCTGGCTATTCTCAAAAGTCAAGAGGCCACTGAAAGGAACGCGATTTCAGACAAGAGAGGACATTATGGCTGCAATGATAGCCGAGATAAAGTCGATTCCGAAAGAGGCTTTTTCGGAATGCTTCCAACAATGGCGGCACCGACTAGGTTTCCAACGCTCCAGGTATGCCAGTTTTTTTTACCGGCTAAAGGTCGGATACTTTTCTAACAGACCACGTATACGACCAACAGGACGAACAAACAAGCGAGCTTAAACATGGCACATAACGCACTGGTCCCGAAGCCAAAGAGCTATAAAAAGGTGCCACGCGAGCGAAGCCTCGGACTATAGCTAGTATTTTACAATCTTTTTAAGTCGAAGGCTCGGAAAATGTATTGTGGTGGTATGGTTTATGTGGAATCAATTGCGTTTGGGAATGAAGACACGTATAAATAAAGTACGGTGGGAATTATGGCCTCGGCTGGACATCGCCGGCCATAAAACTCCGCCACGTTATTAGAGTATTGATTCAGGCCGTTCCGTACGTCCATAAATATCCTATCGGAGATATCCCTTGTCAACGCTACCGGTAATACGCAAAAAATATTAGGCCATACACACAAAAAACATTTATAAATAAAAATATATCGCGGTAATTTATCAATAATAAATAAATTCCAACGAAAATAAATAATGAAGTTTTTATAATAAAAATCAATTGAAACAAGGACTTTGGACAACAAGGCAGAAATATTGGTTTAATCTTTTCAAAAGAATTTTATTTGAGAAACATGAAACTTGAACCTAACATAATGATGTTATGTTCGAGTTTCAATTAAAACTCTTGTGATCCTTCCAATCGAATATTATTATTTTTTTCGTCCATCAGAAGAATTTTAATTGAAACTTGAACGTAACATAATCATGTTTTGTAATAAAATATTAACTAATTTCTGTATGTGATAAAATATTGAATAAAGGGTGCAAGAAATAAAGTAGTTATCTGAAATTATTAATGGGGTGTACACGTCTTTATCTCGCTAAGAAATGAATAAGGAGAGCGGAGCAGCGGCAGAACACTAAAAAGGATATTTTATTTGGTGCAGCATGTACGGAGGAAACTCCTATAAATCGCGTCTCACGAACATTCCTTTAAATATCTAGCTCTGGAAAGTGGAAGCGTCAGATGCAAATAGAGCACGAAGTGCCCCGGAAGCTCCATTTTTAAGGAAATCAATATCCAAATTTATTTACGCAAATATAATATTATAACACACGTAAAAAAAGACGGAAAGAGTATTTGAATAAAGGAAGGATTTCTAGGTGAAAATTAGATACTAAGTAGGTTCGCGAAATTTTTGAAAGCGATGTAAATATTGTTATGTAAATGCCGCAGGGAATATTGAACACTTTGTGCAACGTAAGCGGATTTTGATATCTTAAATTCGCGAAATATTTTCAATTTAAGTTTCATTTCCAATTGAAACACGTTACTCGCAAATTTAAATTGATGTAGGTACAACGTTCTAACTACAAAACCGAAACACATTCCCGTTATATCTCCCGTATCTCGGTCATGTTTCCTGCTTGCGTTTGGAAAAATTCGAAAAGGATGTAAAAATGTGTTATGGTAATGCAACCGGAAATATTGACTTCTATTACCACATTGTGCTGCCAAAATGGATTCTGATATCTGGAATATATATAGAAATGTGGTTTCTCTTTAATCTGGCCTCGTTTTGAATATTTATCTCATTTTTAATGTCAAAACACGTGTCTCTATTTTATATTGAAGTATTGATGTAACTACATAAAATGTAGCTAAGATTGGAGTATTTTTAGTAAATTTGGGTAAATTGTGTGATATCTAGAATTTGTTTAAAAATTTAATTATTTTTTCTACTGATATATGTGAAAATGTCCATTTTTCCGTACCGAAAACGGAACTCTTATAGGATCACTCAAGATCATTTTTCTCAAGAACGCGTAGAGGTAACAAGTTGAAATTTGTATCAAATAGTCGGGTCTGCGGTCTCTTTCAGCTGTGAAAAAATAAAACTTGTATCAAAAGATATGACCGTTTTTTTTTGCGATTTTGCAATTTCACAAGGGAATCAAAACCTATAGGATACTTCCCGTTGACCTAGAATCATGAAATTTGGCAAGAAGCGGTGTCTTACAACACATGTAAAGGGAAAAATATACATGTAACTAAAAACCGTAAATATGTAGTTTAATTACGCGAATTACCAAGAAAAATGCGAATTTACTATTAGAAACTTATGAAAATACACTAAGGTGTTGCGTGGTATTGTCAGGCTCCTGAAGCATATGGGTTGCATACAGTTAGGTCCTTCTCGGTTAGCTCCGACGGTTAAAAAGTATGTGTCGGCACCAAGTTGTCTATTCTGAATTTTCTTTGTTTATATTCGTTATGCATTTCATCACGTACGCTCTATAAACATAATATATACAGGGTATATACTATATCTCAAGTCTCGTAACATCCTGTATATATGATATTTCGTCTAATTTTTCTTTATAATCTACATATACTTAAATCACGTACGCCCTATATTTTTTGGTAGTCAATTGCCCAAAAGCAGTCAATTGAACAACTGAATGATAAGAGTATCGAAATAGATCTAGAAATAGTTAATATATAAGTTTATATTAGATCTAAAAATAGTTAGATCTTAATATAAGTTAGTGAATAAGTGTAATACTAAAATAAAGTTTTCTTTTTATAAGTTTAAAAATATTCGCGTTATTTAAAAAAAATACGCTGTATACCTCTATATAGGGTATATAGGTATACAGGCAAAATTGAGCAGTAAAAACAAATAGTGAAGTTCTAGAACCCCTAAACACTCATAGTGAATGGGGGATGTATGGTAATAAAATATAGGGTAGAATTCCATCGACGACAGAGACATCTTGAGGTTATGCTTGCAGCGGTACTAAGATGGTCGTAATTTCAGTAGGGCCACTTGTCAAGTTAACTGACTATACTTGCTACGTCCTCCACAAAAAAAAGATACCTTACTTACAAGTTTGTACGGAACCCTCGGTGCGCGAGTCACAACTCGCACTCGGCCACTCGGCCGGTTTTTTTGTGTTGATCTTAATTCGACGCTATCGGAAGCAGCCTGGGGCATTTACAACATTTTGATAGCTCGTCCAGCCAGTCTACTATCAGAAAAATGTCATCTGCAAAGTTCAGATTGACTCTGTTTCTCGCCGTTTATGTTAAGCTCATTTCGCCCGAATCAATTTTTTTAATCATGAGTTCTCGGAGAGCAGTAAAGCAGATCTACTGCCTATAACTTTTAAGTTACTAAATAAGTTACTTAAGTGCGTAACTACAAAGTTTTAACTAGTCTAGTTCTTGAATATTAGACGTTCAAAGTTGTAGATGTTTTAGTAAAAACTTTTAGGCCGTCTTAATATTCTAGTCAGAAACTTTGTGATGTCGGATCCTTCATTACTCATGTATCGCCGAGCATATTGACTCGAAGGGCTATTCTGTGAGATGAATCGCATCTTGTAGGTAAAGGCTTGTTTGGGGCATTAACGAACGGAGCCCGGGGTAAACTCTAATCGGTCGTCAGTCAAACCGAATTAGACAACTCGGTCGCCGAATTAATTAACGCGTGCGTCCCGGGATGGAGATTACATGTTACACGTAACGTTCTTTGTGTACACATAAATTCCGCCGGCAAGGAAAGCAGAAAAAGGACGATTTAACGGCTTATCAAATTTTCATGGTACGCTGCATTCTACCTGAAACATCTTCGCCGCTCGCGCCCAAACACACGACAAAGCTATACAAATAACAAACAGAATATTTCAGTCTACAACGAAGGAAGTAGACGCTCCCTTTTATTTACTTCTGAAATTGGCAAAGGGAAGAATATTAGCACTTAGTAATTTACATAAAAGTTTAAGTTAAATAAACGGATTTATTATGAAATTGAGTATTAACACTTTAGTTTCATCAAAAATAACTCGATTTAGGTTTAGGCCGCACTACGTCTAAACCGCCGCGGTTTTTAATCGCGTGATTTTGAAACTCAAGTAAGCTAATACAAGCGGCCTCACTTGCGGTACTTTCCCGCGACAGATTTTTTCCCATAGCGTGCGTTGTGTTTCTCGAGGGGTTTCGAAGTTATGGCGGTTACCGCTCGCAGGAAAAAAACCGTAGTGCAGCCTAGTGGACGTATAAAAGAAAATCAATAAAGTTTCAACAACTTTTCAAATCATTGAAACATTTTAAATTTCATATTATTTGTTTATAGGTTATGTGATGATTATGTTAGGTTATGTTATAGGTTATGTTATGGTATATGATTATTAATGTTTATTTCACTTGTCGCCACGAGAAGACAAACGAAATAGAGGTAGACCACGGACACGCTGGAGTGATCATGTAAAGAGAATCGCTGAGAATTGGATACTGGCGACCGAAAACCGAAAGACATGGAAGAACTTGCAGGAGGCTTATGTTCAGTAGTGGAAGAATTGGATAGTGGCGGCCCAGAACCGAGAGACATCGAAGAACTTAGAGGACACTTATGTTCTGAAGTGGGCTACGACGGCTATACGATGATGATGCACTTTAATGTTTGCTTATATTTCTTTAGTAATTATCAACGACACGCGATGGAGCGATTATATAAAGAGAATCGCTGAGAATAGACCTTGAGATTTTTTCGTGCGCATGTGTCAATTTCGGCACGTTTTTCGGGCACTTTTTGACGTATAACCGGTGAAAATAACAAAATGTGCGCGAAACTTTCATATTCCCGCCTTTTAAACATGGCGGACGCGCATGTGCTTAAATAACCGTAAACAGGTCTATAATCAAGTCTGTCATGACAGATGACAAATGACAGATGACATATGAAGTTGAGTTACTAAGATAATTACAGCTAGGAAATTAACTGCAAGTTTTAGCTAAAACTATCTAGTTTATAGATATTATTAAAGACTTTTAAGTCTTGAAACTTAAATGACATTTCCAGAAGCTTTTGTAAGTCTTCAATTTTCCAAATCATTTTATTTAGTGATATTCAACTGTCGATTGCTAAAGATAGTTACAGCTCGGAAACTAACAGCAGAGGTCTATTTTATTATTTTGTCTAGTAATTTTTTTTCTCGTTTAGTTTTTAGGTTATAAACCGACCCCGCTCGTCTGTCACTCTACGAATGAAACAGAGAGAGCACGAATAATAGAAATATACACTGAGAAAAAAAGATAGAAAGAGAGAGCGAGCTTTGAACTCACAAGAACAAACACACTTGTTACTACTGTTACACTTTGTTACTACTGGGATATATTTGTCCCATATAGATATGAATAATGGAATAATAACAACCCACAATCATTGTAGATGAGTTATATAATATATAAATCATCTATAATGATTTTGGGTTGTTATATTATGTGGGTTGATATATTATATCCCAATAGACTTGAAAGGGTTAATTGCTATGTGCGTATAATTATTCACTAATTATATTTGTGAGACAAAACTAATTATCTAATTAAAATTAAACAACGTGATTTTTTAAAAAGATTATTAAATTAAAATGATATATTTTGCAACTAGGGCGGTAAGTAGTCAATTTAACAACACGAGAGTGAAATTGGGCGCACGAACGATGTGAGTGCGCACATTCGCTCGAGAGGACAATTGACAATACCGCCGGTGTTGCAGATAATATTTTTTATTACTCATGCGAGGGGATGTATCTTAGAAGTTTGAAATCCAGGGGCCATCAAAAAAAAAATCAAAAATTTGCTTTTTCATTTGTTTCCGGTGGTGTGGAGTCGTTTACATTTGATTTTTATTTTGTAACTTCACTGTCACTTTCAAGTCACTTTTTCAATATTTAGGTCTTGTTTGTGTTTACTTCATTTATTGAATTGTTTTTTTTTGTTTTTTTTTTAATGTTACTTAGCGATATTAAATATTATAAACTATGATAAACTTACATTCATCGTGATCTTTGGCGGTGACGGTGAGTACAGTATGTTGAATATCTTCATTTTCATCGACCTCCGCCTCGTACAAAGCTTTGTCGAAATACGGTGGATTGTCATTCTTGTCGGCGATGCCAATCCGGATGAATTTCGTCACTGCAAAAAAAGCAAAAGGAGAAATTTATTACAGGAAAACTTGCGAAATGCAACTTTAATGTGCACGGATTTCCTATTTACATAATACCCAGGGTAAAAAAAACTTTCTGCAGAATATTTTAATAATCGGCGTAATACAGTTCAGGTGGATATTAAGATCTTAAAGCATTCAGTGCCGAAAAGATAAGACTAGACAGACAAGATTAGACAGACAAGACTAGAGAGACAAGATTAGACAGACAAGACTAGACAGACAAGACTAGACAGACAAGACTAGACAGACAAGACTAGACAGACAAGACTAGACAGACAAGACTAGACAGACAAGACTAGACAGACAAGACTAGACAGACAAGACTAGACAGACAAGACTAGACAGACAAGACTAGACAGACAAGACTAGACAGACAAGACTAGACAGACAAGACTAGACAGACAAGACTAGACAGAAAAGACTAGACAGACAAGACTAGACAGACAAGACTAGACAGACAAGACTAGACAGACAAGACTAGACAGACAAGACTAGACAGACAAGACTAGACAGACAAGACTAGACAGACAAGACTAGACAGACAAGACTAGACAGACAAGGCTAGACAGACAAGACTAGACAGACAAGACTAGACAGACAAGACTAGACAGACAAGACTAGACAGACAAGACTAGACAGACAAGACTAGACAGACAAGACTAGACAGACAAGACTAGACAGACAAGACTAGACAGACAAGACTAGACAGACAAGACTAGACAGACAAGACTAGACAGACAAGACTAGACAGACAAGACTAGACAGACAAGACTAGACAGACAAGACTAGACAGACAAGACTAGACAGACAAGACTAGACAGACAAGACTAGACAGACAAGACTAGACAGACAAGACTAGACAGACAAGACTAGACAGACAAGACTAGACAGACAAGACTAGACAGACAAGACTAGACAGACAAGACTAGACAGACAAGACTAGACAGACAAGACTAGACAGACAAGACTAGACAGACAAGACTAGACAGACAAGACTAGACAGACAAGACTAGACAGACAAGACTAGACAGACAAGACTAGACAGACAAGACTAGACAGACAAGACTAGACAGACAAGACTAGACAGACAAGACTAGACAGACAAGACTAGACAGACAAGACTAGACAGACAAGACTAGACAGACAAGACTAGACAGACAAGACTAGACAGACAAGACTAGACAGACAAGACTAGACAGACAAGACTAGACAGACAAGACTAGACAGACAAGACTAGACAGACAAGACTAGACAGACAAGACTAGACAGACAAGACTAGACAGACAAGACTAGACAGACAAGACTAGACAGACAAGACTAGACAGACAAGACTAGACAGACAAGACTAGACAGACAAGACTAGACAGACAAGACTAGACAGACAAGACTAGACAGACAAGACTAGACAGACAAGACTAGACAGACAAGACTAGACAGACAAGACTAGACAGACAAGACTAGACAGACAAGACTAGACAGACAAGACTAGACAGACAAGACTAGACAGACAAGACTAGACAGACAAGACTAGACAGACAAGACTAGACAGACAAGACTAGACAGACAAGACTAGACAGACAAGACTAGACAGACAAGACTAGACAGGCAAGACTAGACAGACAACACTAGACAGACAAGACTAGACAGACAAGACTAGACAGACAAGACTAGACAGATAAGACTAGACAGACAAGACTAGACAGACAAGACTAGACAGACAAGACTAGACAGACAAGACTAGACAGACAAGACTAGACAGACAAGACTAGACAGACAAGACTAGACAGACAAGACTAGACAGACAAGACTAGACAGACAAGACTAGACAGACAAGACTAGACAGATAAGACTAGACAGACAAGACTAGACAGACAAGACTAGACAGACAAGACTAGACAGACAAGACTAGACAGACAAGACTAGACAGACAAGACTAGACAGACAAGACTAGACAGACAAGACTAGACAGACAAGACTAGACAGACAAGACTAGACAGACAAGACTAGACAGACAAGACTAGACAGACAAGACTAGACAGACAAGACTAGACAGACAAGACTAGACAGACAAGACTAGACAGACAAGACTAGACAGACAAAACTAGACAGACAAGACTAGACAGACAAGACTAGACAGACAAGACTAGACAGACAAGACTAAACAGACAAGACTAGACAGACAAGACTAGACAGACAAGACTAGGCAGACAAGACTAGGCAGACAAGACTAGACAGACAAGACTAGACAGACAAGACTAGACAGACAAGACTAGACAGACAAGACTAGACAGACAAGACTAGACAGACAATACTAGACAGACAAGACTAGACAGACAAGACTAGACAGACAAGACTAGACAGACAAGACTAGACAGACAAGACTAGACAGACAAGACTAGACAGACAAGACTAGACAGACAAGACTAGACAGACAAGACTAGACAGACAAGACTAGACAGACAAGACTAGACAGACAAGACTAGACAGACAAGACTAGACAGACAAGACTAGACAGACAAGACTAGACAGACAAGACTAGACAGACAAGACTAGACAGACAAGACTAGACAGACAAGACTAGACAGACAAGACTAGACAGACAAGACTAGACAGACAAGACTAGACAGACAAGACTAGACAGACAAGACTAGACAGACAAGACTAGACAGACAAGACTAGACAGACAAGACTAGACAGACAAGACTAGACAGACAAGACTAGACAGACAAGACTAGACAGACAAGACTAGACAGACAAGACTAGACAGACAAGACTAGACAGACAAGACTAGACAGACAAGACTAGACAGACAAGACTAGACAGACAAGACTAGACAGACAAGACTAGACAGACATATGGCCTTATATCGAGAGACGTGTGGACTTGAGAACTTAAAGATTTGAAGACTGAAAGACTTGAGGACTTTTGAAGAGTTGGAGATTTGAAGATTTGAACACTTGAAGTATTGAATACTTGAAAACTTAAAGACTTGAAGTGTCGACGTGTAGATGAGAAGACGTGTTGGCTTCAAGACTTGTGGACTTAGAGACTCGAAAACTTAAAGACTTGAAAATATGAAGACATGAAGATTGAAGAATTGGAGACTTGAAGACGGGAGGACATGAAGAGTGGAGGATTTGAAGGCTTGTAGACTTGAAAAACTTGGACTTAATAATGGACTTAAAGACTCGAAAACTTAAAAACTTGAAAACATGAAGACAAGAAGTATAGAATACTAGAATTCTTGAAGCTTGAAGACTTGGAGACTTGAAGACCTGTAGACTTGAGGATTCAGAAAGGAGGACATGGAGGAAATGAGGATATGAAGGCTTGTAGAGTTGAAAACTTATGGACTTAACGACTCGAAAACTTAAAAACATAGAGATACGAAGACTAGAGAGACAAGAAAATGTTTGGAAGAATTCATTTTTTTACTGCGAAATTCTGAATTCAAATTTTGCAGAATTTCGACTTCACAAGTCCGTATCTCGAGAACGGTTGCAGATAATTAGATAATTAAAAACGGATCGGCATAGTTTTCCGGAGGTCATTTCGCTGCGGATGCACACAGGCTTCCTTAAATATATTAATTAGTTTCCATTAGTTTATTAATTAGATTTTGCCAATTTTAAGTCATGTATCGCGAACGAAACCTATTAGCAAAATGCAATTTATATATTTACAACCAGCAGAGAAAACACTTTCAGACACACTTAGAAATTTTCGATTCACTTGATAAATAATGATTTTAATGAAATATATTTTTTCGTATTTCGGTCATGAAGTTCTTAAAAGGCGCTAGTGCTGTTACGCTCGGAGCTAATAGCGCGGCAGTTAATTGAAAGAATTAGGGATATTTAAGGCAGAGCTGTCGCGCGAATCCAACTTTATTCAACCTGTACCCTGATTTAGAGAGTGTGCTAAGCAGAGGTCAGGCAGGAGGATAAAATATACTAATTGGTGAAAGACTAGGAAAAGACTAGAATAGGAGTTTGGCCTATGCTGACGACATTGTGATTCTAGCCGGGTCGAAAGGAGAAATGTCGGAGATGATCGAGCGAGTGAAAAGGTTCTATTAAATGAGGAAATTGTTAGTGAATGTGTAAAAGAATAAATGAATATTATTTAGAAAGAGAGCCGGTAATAGGAGGGAACCGTTTAAATGGGGAAGTAGCGTAATTTAGAAAGTTATTTGAAGCAGCTAACTTGGGAGCAGCTAAAAAACCTTGGGATTAAGTTTGCTCAAGATGGATCCGCAAAAGACCATGTGAGGTATCTTTGCAAAAAGGCATAGATGGCGGCCAACGAGCTATGGAATGTGTGGAAGAAGTGCCTGAGCAATAACTTTACGGCAAAAATAATGTTATGGAAGGATGTGTGAGAAGTATTCTTTTGTAGGGAGCGGAGGTGCAATAGGCAGAGCGAATTGAAAGAGTGCAGCTGTGATTTTTAAAAATGACCCTCAGCCTAGATAGGACTATTGCGGCATATATTGTGCTGCAAGTAACGAATATGTAGCCGGCGCGAGTGGCGTAGTGGTGACGCTCGTGGCCTCATGTTAGAGTGCTAACTGACGAGTATAGAGGCCCTAGTTCTATTCCCAGCGTCCGGCCGCATTTGTTCCAGAAAGACAAATGTGAACAATGGCAATTAGCGCAATTTACTATAACAACAGGTTTTCTGGGCCTAAGTGAATATGATAGAATACAATAGGCTACCAATAAGCCGCAGTGTTCGAAGGGTCGGCAAACCCGGTAATCACATCGAACCAAACTTAAACAAAAAAAAAAGGAAAATGTAAAGCAGCTAGGAGGCTAGACAAGTTTGAAAGGAAACTTTATGGAATGGGCAATGAAAGGATTTTGAAAGAAGTGCTGAGAGTTGAAACGATGGAAGATGTGGGTGTACATAAGGGGACAAAGTGGGGAACAAAAGGAAGAAGTTGTATAAAAGTTACGGATGGGCATATGGAGAAATTTAGAAAATGTTTAGGAGTGGAAGGAAGGTGGAAGAATTGGTGTACGGAAGATTAGCCGCAGAGTTGCAGAGTCGTCAGGGTAAGGTCGTCAAAGGAGCAAGTTTCTCCTATTATATGGAATGGTACAAGTTTTCCAAAGGATTTCGTTGCACTTTAAAAGCTCGACGTTACCTCACGGACTGATAGCACGGTATAGTTGCTGGTCAGACGAAAAGGGTCTAAGGTACTGGATGAACACTCGCTTTGGGATATGTAGGATATGAGGGGAGGCTTGCGACGTGTGGGCACATTGGGCGCAAAAATGAGGAGAAATTTCAGTGGAGTAGTTAAGAGATAGTGGTGTTAGACTGGAGTGTCTGCATGAGAAAAGATGGTTCTGGTTGGCTCTTAATGGAAAGTGTGGTCCAAAAAAGTTAAAAAAAAACTTTAGTTCGTTTTTTATCTGATGAAGTCAAATTATCTTGTTAAGTTTTGAGAGCGTGCAATTATTGTTTGTATTATTATTATTTTTAATTACCTCTTACTTTATTTTTGGGATTTGATTGTTCAGCTAAGGGGGAAACTACATTCGGAGGCTGTTAGATTGATTTTTTAGGATTTTTTTTGAGTGGGAAAAATTATCTAGAATTTAATCAAATTTTGACATCAATTCATTCATATTTCGAACAATTTCTGTTATTTTTTTTTTTAATACTTTTAGCCAAAAATAAAAAAGTTACGGTGTGATTATAGACTAATATAAGAATATAGATATCTATATAATATCTATAACATATCTATCTATAATAATATAGATATAAGGCTAATAAATTAAATTAATTTATTAATATAGCTTATTTTATTTATTAATTGTTATTAACTTAAATATTACATAACTAGCGGATTAATAGTATATTACCTAACGAGAGTTGTAAGAAGCATATTACGTACGAGCGAAACAGTTACGCAGAACCCGCGTAGCGGGGAGTGTGTAATTCCGCGAGTACGTAATTGCCTTACAACTCGAGTTATGTACTATACTTTATCTACGACCACACTAATTTGTTTCTGTTTAATAAGAAAAATATGTTTGATGTAACAAATTTATTTCTTATTAGGTACATTATTTAACATTATAATAAGCAAACAGTTGTATTTTCATATAAAACTGTTACTCGACATTATTTATCATGATAGAAAAGAAATACATTCTTAATGGATAATAACCTTATTATTTATTACTTATTTGGTTTAAACTGGAATAAGAGTGCTCATAGATATAGGCAATCCAATGTACTCACTGTCAATTTCCGTTAGTTTGAATTTTGGCACGGGGGACGCTGAACGTATGAGCACGTAGTAGCAGCTCTCGACCAATCAACGAATCGTAAACCAAACGCACGTGTGTGTTATCAATTATAACTTACCATACATCGCGGATTGTTACATACGTGTGTGTTATGATGTAATGTATTTACATAGTCCACGTACTTCAGAATAATGGGCATTTACAATAGTGGTCGTAAATAAAATTGTTAACAGAATGTGTTTAAAATATGTTCGAGTTTTGTAAACTAAATCGTAGGAATGTTAATGGTTAAATTATGAAAACGTATGCAGGTAAAATATTTTAACGATGTTTCGAATAGCTCAAATAACATCCGTTCCAAGCATTAAACCTTAGTGCATAAATAGTGGAACTGTGGTTATCCAACGGCGCATTAGCGATAGCTTTTAATGGAAAGCCCTTTACCCTAGAGTGTGTTATCTAGTTTAAATATTTAAATAGATTTGGAGTTGCAATCTTAAAATCGCTGGTTATATAAAAGCGGCCTTTTTCGGAGGTAAAACCCTGCAATTAATTGAAAACCGGTTCGGAGGGAAAGTTTTGACTCGACGGCCTGTTGAGTATCGCGCCGAGAGCTTTCGTCGGAGCTGACGAGGATAAAGTTGCGAGGAAATCCCAAACAAAATAATTTACACTAGTTTTCCCTTTCAACAAATTTCCGACTTTACACGTTCCAACGTGTGTTTGCGCTTTCCTCCGGATAACTCAATCTCTCCCAAGATTCGCCGTAATTAAATATTTCATAAACTATTTCGTAATATCCGGATATATCCTTGGTTGGAAACTCTCGCAAGGTTTTAATGCGAGAAGTAAGTTAACTAAATGGTTCCTAACAGTTTATAAACAATTTATTTGAATAGATACGTTACATCGCTTTAAAAAAATTGTAATAGATTAAAATCAAGATATTGAAATCAAGATATGTATAATAACATAAGTAATAATACAATAAGTCTGTTTGTGTAAATATGTGTTTTTTTTTCTTGTTATTGAATAAAGAGAAAATTAAATGTAAAATATTCGGAAAATGATGGAAAGTATTATCAGTTTTTCCAAATCTTTCGTTTCAAATAGAATTTGCGGAAATTGAATAAATAAATGCAACGAAATGTTGAGCAAATATGAATGCGCCCACGCTTGTGTGTGTGTACATGAAAAGTATTTTGTCGCGTTTTCTCGAGTTCCTCCTCCGATAAAAAATAATTCAATTTACCGCCCGAAATAAAAACTGTCTTTTCATTTCGTGCCTCTTTTTTTTAGTTTCATTTTGCAACAGAATGCGAACATCAGTCGGCGGAAACTACATTGAAAAATGAAATATTCCGATATTATTTATAGTTACAAAACTTCAAATAACCGATTCAATATTTCGCATGCAGGAAGGTAAATAAATTGCGAAACCGTTCTATAACATGCAAAAACATTTACTAGTTTCCCATCATTTTATAAACTTCTGTTTGAAAATTTACTTGAGATATGGTTGCGGATTGCAAGAGGAAACGATTTCAACTTTGAATTATTTCAGTTGGATCGCGGGAAGTTTCCCGTTTAGTTTTTTTTCGAGTCTCGGAAGAAAGTTCTCGGCATCGGAAAGTTTTAAAGCGTTTTTAGTGCGTTCGCGCAATTTCAGATAATTAGAATTTTCCGCAATTAGTTTCGACAACTATGGAGTTGCAAGAAATTTATGTAACAGCATTTGGTAAGTTTCTTCTGAAAAGAAGTTTCAAGAACAGACAACTGTTGTGTTTCACGTAATTTAAGATTTTACTGTGTAATGTGCATTATTTGAAATAGAACAAAAATGTTCTGGAAAATTTCAAGCCTTTACGACCTCCAGTTTTCTAGTCTGCAAGTCCTCACGTCTTCATGTCCTCAGCATCTCAAGCCTTCAAGTATTCAAGTCGACACGTCTTCAAATCTTCGCGCTTTTAAGTCTACACCTCTTCCAATCTACAGGTCTACACGTCTTGGAGGTTCTACACATCTTCTAATCTACAGGTCTACACGTCTTGAGGTCTTCAAGTTTTCAAATCTTCAAGTCTTAAAGTCATTTAGGGTTCTTCAAGTTTTCACGTCTTTAAGTCTTCGAGTGTTAAGTCTAAAAGTTTGCAAGTCTACGCGTCTTCAAGTCATCAAGTCTATACGTCTTCCAATCAACACGTCTACACTTTAAGTCTTCAAATCCCCAAGTTTCAAGCCTTCTAGTTTTCAAGCCTACACGGTTTCAAGTCTTCGCGCCTTCAAGTCTACACGTCTTCCAATCTACAGGTATATACGTCTTGGAGGTTCTACACATCTTCCAATCTACGTGGTCTGTTAGAAAAGTATCCGACCTTATTTTTTATTTTGAAAACCTGATGGATTTGAATCAAGCGCGCTAGCATGAACCGACCTTGAAACTTCATGCGCATGCGTGAATTTTTTACCGCCTGTAGATAGCGTCAGTTGCTGTCGAGCAGTGTTCGAGTATCGTAGTGCTCTCGTCGGTTTTTCAATGCAATTAAAATGACAACAAGTGAAATGAGGGATGTCCTACGTCGCCTACGTGATGCTGTGCGGCGCAAGCGACTGGAGTTGTGGTCATCAGGAAATTGGCGACTCCATCACGACAATGCCCCAGCACATTCTTCGCACTTGGTTCACATTTTTTGGCGAATAACCAGACTCCTCTGGTTCGACAGGCTTCTTACTCTACTGATATAACCCCCTGCGACTTCTGGCTATTCCCCAAAGTCAAGAGGCCATTGAAAGGAACGCGATTTCAGACAAGAGAGGACATTATGGCTGCAATGACTGCCGAGCTAAAGTCGATTCCGAAAGAGGCTTTTTCGGAATGCTTTCAACAATAGCGGCACCGCTGGGAGACGTGTGTGGAGTCTCAAGGAGACTGCTTTGGGGGTGATTAGGTTTCCAACGCTCCAGGTATGTAAGTTTACCGGCTAAAGGTCGGATACTTTTCTAACAGACCACTTACAGTTCTACACGTCTTGAGGTCTTCAAGTTTTAAAATCTTCAAATCTTCAAGTCTTTAAGCCATTGAGTGTTTAAGTGTACAAGTTTTCAAGACTTCAAATCTTTAAGTGTTTAAGTGTACGATTAGTCTTTAGGTGTTTAAGAATACAATTTTTGAAAAGTCTATAAGTCCTTTTTAGTGTCAGCCTTCGTTGATAAACGTAGTAAACAACACAACCAAACATGCAATTACACATGAGCGGTAAAAGCACACACGTGGTAGAATGTGTAGGCACAGAAACCATCGCCAAAATCAAGACCCAAATCGCCGGAATTGGAGGAATTACAAGTCGCAGATATCAGTTTGTATGCCCAGGGCACACAGTGGTCGGAAATCCCAAAAAGCTGGCCAAAAGTAGAAACAAGTATATTTTTTTGACTTGAACCCATGACTTGAACCAGTGACTTTTAACCCATTTTTACCCGAACTGCTAGACTCAATATAGGTTTACAATAAATACCGTTGTACATGCTTGTGTACAGTGGTCAAAAATGGATTAATGGTTGGAATAGTTGTAATGGCACACTTTCAATAATGTATTATGATATTCAGTGCCACAAGCGTCGGGCCTGCCGCATTGTCTGCTCATTGCTAATGTCCAAAGTAACACACAAAGTTCAGACGCGTGTAGAATCGCGAAACCTTAACGGAATTGGATTCTGAAAAATGGATTCTTCTCCAGATAGTAGGTACAATTTGAATGTGTTTCTGGAAATTATTATTATCAATGTACGAAATAATAAGTTATTATTGAAAATGATGGTTGTTTTCTTGGTCACGTTCTATTAAAGAAAGCAGGTCAAAGTATAAGTCAAAACCCCTTGTTGACCGGGATTAAACCGAATGGAAATTGTTCCTTAGACATTTCTTCAGAACATATCCGAAAATTAGATGCAACAGGCTGCGACTTCGTTTTCTGTTATAATTTTTAAGCGATGATGTGTTGTGCACTTTCTGCAATTTTCCGTAATTTTTGCGTCTGATATATTGCTTATAGGAAATTGGTCAAGATAATTCTATAAATGTTATTCTTCTAGTTTCTACAGAACTTGTGAATAATTCCGAAGAAATTTCTTTCACAAAAAAGGAAATTTTCATATTTGTGAAATCGTTATTAAAAGCGGAAAGTCAACTTTAAAATTCTTATTAGCCATACTGGGGCCGCGATTTTTTCAGTTTCAACTTCAGTTTCGTTATCAGTGACCACGAAAACCCCTAAATACTAAGTTTCGACTAAAATCATCAGAAAAAAGGAAATTTTCATATGTGTGAAATTGTTATTAAAAGGGGAAAGTCAACTTTAAAATTCTTATTAGCCATACTGGGGCCGCGATTTTTTCAATTTCAACTTCAGTTTCGTTATCAGTAACCATAAAAACCCCTAAATCCTGAGTTTCGACAAAAATTAATGATTTTTTCAAAAAATTGATCGCGATATTGGTTTCGCCATTTTGAATTTTAGAATACTTGATTGTGTTTTGCAATCAGCGACCAAAAAGCGCCAAATTCGGAGTTTTACCCAAATTAAATTCTTTTTTAAAAAAATTATCCGCCATCATATTGCATACCGCCATTTTGAATTTTTAAATTTCGAATTCATTTTCATAGCCGGTCCCAAGCCCGGATAAAAGAGGAGGGTTGAGGGACAAGGCCAGCGACCAACCCCTTGTAAAAAAAAAGAAACATGCTCACAGAAGGAACTCACAAGCTTCGGAAGGACGGATACACGATGACGACCACGCGAGAAACAGGAAAAACACAAAGACCCAACAATTCAAAACCACCTGGAAGGCCACCAAAGAGATGGGCAGACTCCTGGACATCCATATCACAGGAGATTAGAGACTAAGGATGAACTTAAAGAAACAGGCACACGTGGCTATACAAAAGTCTAAGAAGAAGAATTCATTTTCGTAATCGGTGCCTTTTAGAACACCTAAGTTTCGAGTAGCAACAAAATTTATTGCTTTTTTTAAAAAAATTATCCGCCATATTGCATATCGCCATTTTGAATTTTAAAATTTCGAATTCATTTTCGTGATCGCTGACTTTTAAAACACCTAACTTCCGAGTATCAGCAATATTTAATGCTTTAAAAAAAATATCCGCCATATTGCATACCGCCATTTTGAATTTTGAAATTTCGATTTCATCTTCGTTGTCGATGACTTTTAAAACAGCTAAGTTCCAAGCTTCAACAAAATTTAATGCTTTTTTTTTTAATTATCCGCCATATTGCATACGGTGATTTAAAATTTTTAAAATTCCAATCCATTTTCGTGATCGGTAACTTTAAAACACCTAAGTTCATTGTAGCAACAAAATTTAATGCTTTTTTCAAAAAATTATCCGCATTATTGCATACCGCCATTTTGAGTTTTGAAAATTCGAATTCAGTTTCGTGATCGGTGGCTTTCAAAATCCCGAAGTTCCGAGTATCAACAAAATTTAATGCTTTAAAAAAATATATATATCCGCCATATTGCATACCGCCATTTTGAATTTTGAAATTTCGAATTCATTTTTGTGACCGGTGACTTTTAAAACAACTAAGTTCCGAGTATCAACAAAAATTAAATGCTTTTTTCAAAAAATTATCCGCCATATCGCATACCGCCATTTTGAATTTTGAAATTTGGAATTCATTTTCGTGATCGGTTACTTTTAAAACACCTAAGGTCCGAGTATCAATAAAATTTAATGCTTTTTTCAAAAAATTCTCCGCCATATTCCATACCGCCATTTTGAATTTTCGAATACATTTTCGTGATCGGTGACTTTTAAAACACCTAAGTTCCGAGAAGCAACAAAGTTAATGCTTTTTTCAAAAAAAATATCCGCTATTTTGAATTTCTAAATTTCGAATCCATCTTGGTGATCGGTGACTTTTAAAACACCTAAGTTTCGAGTATCAGGAGGCGGTGGTGGCCTAGTAATCATGGTGTCAGACTTTGGAGCCGTAAGTCCCGAGTTCAAATCCTGGACATTGTGAAAAGTAAGCCACCATTCTCCTGTAGATGGCTCTGGCAAAGTCATCGCAGTAAATCTGCGTCGAAATCCCCCCGATTAGTGGCTCGCCAACCACGTTAAAAACTGTAAGGGCACCCCTACACTTGTGTCTAGGACCAAGACACCAAGCACAAGTGTAGGCTGTGGGAGGAGGCCAAGGCCCATCCTGGGCTGTAGCAACCATGGGTTTGTTTTGTTGTTTTGTTCCGAATATCAATAAAATGTAATGCTTTTAAAAAAAAAATATCCGTCATATTGCATACGCCATTTTCAATTTTGAAATTCCGAAATTATTTTGGTGATCGGTGACTTCTAAAACACCTAAGTTCCGAGTATCAACAAAATTTAAAGCTTTTTTCAAAAAATTATCCGCCATTTTGCATACCGCCATTTTGAATTTTGAAATTTCGAATTCATTTTCGTGATCGGTGACTCTTAAAACACCTAGGTGTTTCAACAAAATTTAATGCTTTTTAAAAAAAAAATATCCGCCATTTTGAATTTTGAATTTTTGAATTCATTTTCGTGATCGATGACTTTCAAGTCACCTAGGCTCCGAGTATCAACAGAATGTTTTGCGGTTTTTCAAAAAATCATCCGCCATATTGCATACCGCCATTTTGAAATTTCAAATTTATTTTCGTGATCGGTGACTTTTAACACACCTAAGTTCTGAGTATCAACAAAGTTTAATTTTTTTCGAAAAATTATCCGCCATATTGTATTTGCCATTTTGAATCTTGAAATTTTGAATTCAGTTTCGTGATCAGCGACGTCAAAAACGTGAGGAGGGCAAAAATCACGGTATTTGAACGATTTCTTTATATTTTGGCCAAATTTTTGGATTACCGACCACTGTGGGGCAGCCCAATCATCGACGATTGTTTGGTTTCGGCTTTCGAAAAATCAGATATTGAACTGCCCCTTGGATTACTTGGTGGTAAATTTCACGGTTCCCTCGCTTGTGCTGGTAAGGTAAAGGGACAGACACCGAAAGTAGAAAAACAAGGAAATACAAAGAAAAAGACCGGCAGGGCCAAGAGACCAATACAACAGGAGGTTCGTTAACGTCGTAGACCCATCTCCAGCTTGGACTAAATTTAATTTGTATAATGTTGCTCCTGAACTAAAAAGGTTGCTAATACCATATTAAAGGACGAGTTGAGTAAACGCGATTTTACAGCAGGCGTCCAAGTTTGGAAAACGACGAGCGTAGTGAGGAGTTTTCTAATGGACGAAAACAGAAAGACGAAATAAGTGCGAAAAACGCCTTCTGAACGAGTTTTTTAAACTATTTTTTCAATATTGCGCCCTTTTATGCCATTTCTAAATAAAAAAATCGCCGAGACATACTGAGAAAATTGTATCGCACTCAGTGATTCATAACAGCACGCATATGAGTGCTGTTATGAGTCCAGTACAGACGCAAAATAGAAAAAAATATATTATATTTAGTTTAAGTCTTCAAGTCCACGCGTCTTCAAATCTGTGAGTCTTCTAGTCTACACGTCTTCCTATTTACAATTCTACACTTCAAGTTTTCAAGTCTTCAAGTGTTCAAGTCTTCAAATCTTCAACTCCACATGTCTTATGTCTACAAGTCTTTGAGTCTTCAAGTCCACACATCTTCCCATCTACAGGCCTACACGTCTTGAGATCTTCAAGTTCAAATCTTCAAATCTTTTTAAAATCTTCAAATCTTTAAGTCTTACACATCTATACGTCTTGATATCATGTAAAAGTCTTCAGATTATCAAGTCTTAAAGTCTTAAACTTCAAGTTTCACTATTGGTAACACTATATTATAGATAATCATATAAATTTAATAAAGTCGGGACACAGCCTGAATATACAAATATATGCAACCTTTCCGGAGCTCTACAATATTATTAAGTCTTTTTAGAACTACCAAAACAAATCTCATGTAAAATGTTCCAGTCATCTACTGGCTCTCAGTCCACTTCCGTGACACGAGAAGCAGAAAAATAAGTTTTTTTTAAGATCATATCTGTAAATTAACTTAAGTGAACAGGCCTACAGGCCTACCACAGCCTATTAGTACAGCCCTACTAAAGCCTATCTGCAGACGCGTTTCCAGATTTATCTCTCATCAGTGCAGCTTTGCTGTTATGAATTATAATTTGACAACTTAACACTTATTTGAAAGCATCGTGGTTATGGATGACCGGAAGGGTTCAATTTTGTAATTATGACATTTCGTTTAGAGAGACATGTACTTAGCAGGTTATTGATTTAAATGATAATGTACTATTGGTAACACCATACAATATTATAGATAATCATATAGATAATCATGGACTGAGACCCAGTAAAGGACTGGCAAATTTGAATTGCCAAATGACATTTGTTTTGGTAGTCCTAAAAAGACTCAGTAATTGTTATAGAGCTCCGGAAAGGTTGAATATATTTATATATTCAGGCTGTGTTGCGACTTTATTAACCTTCAAGTTTCCAACTTTTCTTAAATACCTTCATTATTTGCGTTGTCTTAATAATAAAATTTATTTATCTACGACCGCTAGTGTAAATGCGCATTATTGTACAGTTCGTGAACTATGTAAATACATCATAACACACACGTATTTAACAGTCCGCGATTAATGATAAGTTATGAATGATAAAACACACTTGCGTTTGGTTTACGCTTCGTTGGTTGGCTGAGAGCTGCTATTACGTGCTCATACGTTCAGCGCCCCCGTGCTACAATTCAAAACGGAAATGACATTGCGCGTACATTGCCTATATCTATGAACACTCTTATTCCACTTTAACCCAAATAAGAAATAAATAACAAGGTATGTAACCATGAAGAATGTATTTATTTTCATTTCTTTCAAGTTAAATAATGTCAAGTAACAGTCATATATGAAAATACAACTGTTTATTTATTGTAATGTTAAATAATGATAATTAAATAATCATAACCTAATAAGAAATAAATTTGTTACATCAAACATATTTTTCATATTAATTAGAATCAAATTAGTGTGGCCGTAGATAAAATATATTACATAACTCGAGTTGTAAGGCAATTACGTACACGCGGAATTACGCACTCACCGCTACGCAGGTCGTGCGTAACTGTTCCGCTCGTAAGTAATATGCTTCTTACAACTCTCGTTACGTAATATACTATTTAATTGAAAGACGAGATTTGTCCGAAATATTCATTTGTGATTTAAGATTTGGTTTTTCGAATTTTAGTCGTTATATAAAAATGATCCATGGGAATATTTTAAATGGTTCTCGTAGGAGGTGAGAAAGAAATTCTAGTCTGAGGCAGTCAATAAATCTGGCGGTTTAAAATTACACGAGTCGGAACTTTGATAAAGTAAGGGAGCAAAATCGTGAGTGAGAAAAAAACGCGTTTAAAATTCCAATTAATCAAAAAAATAATGAAAATCGCAATGAACATAAAAAACTTAAGCCCCGTTAGACAATCTCCAAGTCATTAATTTGAGAAGAAGAATCCATTTATTAAATAATATAAAAAAATAGCCGGGACTTTGACTGGATGGTTTCTTAATATTTGAATTACAAATTAAAGCGCGTTATCGACTGCAACGGCTAAAATAAATTTTCCTTTTTTTCCCTAAACTTAATTAAAAATAATGTCCTTTCCCCAAACATGCAAATTTAAACAAAAAAACTTTTTCACCCACGCACAGCAAAGCCTCGAATCAAGAATAACCGAGTAATCGAGAAAAAAGCAATCAAATCTTTCTTACGTAATTATTACGTTTACTTGCTAAAAATAAATACTGCGGTGTCTTTTTCTCGCTTTTTTTTAATTCCCTCCTCGCAAATATTATTTTTCTGCGAGCAATGATAATAAAAATAAATATAAGGTTGCTTTCCCGCATTTATTTTCCGGAAAACGTCGAAGAGTTTAAAAACCGTTTGCTCTAGATACGATTAAGAATGGTTTGTCACGTTCCTGCGCTTCTCCGCCAACATTTCTCCACGACACACAAAATAATCGAACAAAGCGAATTTCTGAAAAATAGAGATAATAAGCCGATTGCAACACTCATACACTTCGTCTCACAATACATTTTTATTTGCTTTTTAAACTTTACTAGTTGCAATCAAAGTTTCGTCCGGCTAGGCTCAGACTTATATTTCCTGCTCTTTAGAAACTTAAAGACTTTCTAAAAGGGACACAACTTTTACGACAGCTGTAAAATGTTTCTCCAACCTTCTTCTGCGAATAAAATCAAACGGACAAAACGGTTTTCGATTGAGGCGCTGTATAACTGCTACTAAGCCGCTGATTTGAAAGTATTTAGCTCCCAATACAAATTCCTAACGCGAAGGTTTTATCAGGACTCAAAGAAAGATTCCCGCATCAATATCACACCATACATTATAGTATTTTAAAGGACGAGTTCAGTAAGCCCGAATTTTCATCACGCATCCAAGTTTAGTCTAATGGACAAATGGTGAAAAACGCCATACGAACGAGTTTTTTATAGGTTTTTTTCTATTTTGCGGCCTTTTATGCCATTTTATGCCATTTCTAAATAAAAAAATCGCCCATTCATATTTTACAATTTGTATGGTCGTTGGCAACATTAATAATTGACATTTCACTGACACTTGCAATTAATTTAAAGATTAAAATTAAAATGGGTGAGAAAGTATCTTGCACTCCACCTGAAATTCAGGAAATTGCTGCAAATACGGTCAGCAATTTGTTGCCGGATAAATCACGTCAACGATATGAAAAATAATATAGTAAATTTAACGAGTGGTGCAAATAAGGTTACAGTTGTTTCGGAAATTGTTTGACTTGCTTACTTCGAATTACAACGTAAGAAGCATAAACCATCAAGTTTATGGACGATATATTCTATGTTGAGGTCCTGTTTATCTATATATATATATATATATATATATATATATATATATATATATATATATATATATATATATATATATATATATATATGCGAAGATAGTTTATGCGAAGATATATATATATATATATATATATATATATATATATATATATATATATATATATATATATATATATATATATATATAAGGATGTAGACATATCCAAATATTATAAATTGCAGGCAACTAAAAAATTAAATAATAAATATTAAATAATATAATAATAATAAATTAAATTTTGAAATTTCGAATTCATTTTCGTGATCGGAGACTTTTAAAATACCTAAGTTCCGAGTATCAAGAAAATGTAATGCCTTTTTCGAAAAATTATCCGCCATATTGCATACCGCCATTTTGAATTTTTTAATTTCGAATTCATTTTCATGATGGGTGACTTTTAGAACACCTACGTTCCGAGTAGCAACAAAATGTAATGCTTTTTTTCAAAAAGTTATCCGCCATATTGCATACCGCAATTTTGAATTTTGAAATTTCGAATAAATTTTCATGATGCGTGACTTTTAGAATACCTAAGTTCCGAGTAGCAACAAAATTTAATGCTTTTTTTCAAAAAATTATCCGCTATATTGCATACCGCCATTTTGAATTTTTGAAATTTCGAACTCATTTTCATAATCGGTGAATTTTAAAACACCCAAGTTCCGAGTATCAAGAAAGCCTTTTTCGAAAAATTATCCTCCATATTGCATACCGCCATTTTGAATTTTTAAATTTCGAATTCATTTTCATGATGGGTGACTTTTAGAATACCTAAGTTCCGAGTAGCAACAAAATTTAATGCTTTTTTTCCAACAATTATCCGCTATATTGCATACCGCCATTTTGAATTTTTGAAATTTCGAACTCAATTTCATGATCGTTTCATGATCAAGTTCCGTGTATCAACCAAATTTAATGCCTTTTTCGAAAAATTATCCGCCATATTGCATACCACCATTTTTAATTTTGAAATTTCCAATTTATTTTCATGATCGGTGACTTTCAAAACACCTAAGTTCCAAGGAGCAACAAAATTTAATGCTTTTTTTCAAAAAATTAACCGCCATATTGCACACCGCCATTTTGAATTTTAAAATTTCGAATTCATTTTCATAATAGTTGACTTTTAAAACACCTAAGGTCCAAGAATCAACAAAATTTAATGTTTTTTTTTTATATCCGCCATATTGAATACCGCCATTTTGAATTATGAAATTGCGAATTCATTTTCGTGATCGGTGACTTTAGAACACCTACGTTCCGAGTATCAACTAAATTTAGTGCTTTTTTTCAAAAAATTATCCGCCATATTGCATACCGCCATTTTGAATTTTGGGCAGGTTTTTGGGATTACCGACCACTATTATAATTATATTACCATATAATATTACCGTCCATAAAGTTTATGGACGATATATTTTATATTGAGGTCTTGTTTATCTATTTATATATATATATATATATATATATATATATATATATATAATATATATATATATATATATATATATATATATATATATATATATATATATATATATATATATATATATATAAGGATGTAGACTTATCCAAATAAAATAAATTGCAGGCCTTATTAAAACGGATCTCTTAGGGCTATGCACCTAAAAAGTCGAAGATTTTAGAAGAAGAAGATATTCCTAAATTTATAAGGGAAGATGATAAGTCTTACCTAGCTATGAAGTTGGGTATATTTGTATGTATATCACAGATTTGAATGTAACGGTATGCTTTTTTTCAAAAAGTTATCCGCCATAGTGCATACCGCCATTTTGAATTTTGAAATTTCGAATTAATTTTCATGATGGGTGACTTTTAGAATACCTAAGTTCCGAGTAGCAACAAAATTTAATGCTTTTTTTCAAAAAGTTATCCGCCATATTGCATACCGCCATTTTGAATTTTTTAATTTCGAATTCATTTTCATGATGGGTGACTTTTAGAACACCTAAGTTCCGAATAGCAACAAAATTAAAAGCTTTTTTCCAAAAATTATCCGATATATTGCATACCGCCATTTTGAATTTTGAAATTTCGAATTCATTTTCATGATGGGTGACTTTTAGAACACCTAAGTTCCGAGTAGCAACAAAATGTAATGCTTTTTTTCCAACAATTATCCGCTATATTGCATACCGCCATTTTGAATTTCTGAAATTTCGAACTCATTTTCATGATCGGTGAATTTTAAAACACCCAAGTTCCGAGTATCAACAAAATTTAATGCCTTTTTCGAAAAATTATCCGCCATATTGCATACCGCCATTTTGAATTTTGAAATTTCCAATTTATTTTCGTGATCGGTGACTTTTAAAACACCTAAGTTCCAAGGAGCAACAAAATTTAATGCTTTTTTTCAAAAAATTATCCGCCATATTGCACACCGCCATTTTGAATTTTAAAATTTCGAATTCATTTTCATGATCGTGGACTTTTAAAATATCTAAGGTCCAAGAATCAACAAAATTTAAAGCTTTTTTTTTAAATATCCGCCATATTGAATACCGCCATTTTGAATTTTGAAATTGCGAATTCATTTTCGTGATCGGTGACTTTAGAACACCTACGTTCCGAGTATCAACTAAATTTAGTGCTTTTTTTCAAAAAATTATCCGCCATATTGCATACCGCCATTTTGAATTTTGGCCAGGTTTTTGGGATTACCGACCACTATTATAATTATATTACCATATAATATTACCGTCCATAAAGTTTATGGACGATATATTTTATATTGAGGTCCTGTTTATCTATATATATATATATATATATATATATATATATATATATAAGGATGTAGACTTATCCAAATAAAATAAAGTGCAGGCCTTATTGAAACGGATCTCTTAGGGCTATGCACCTGAAAAGTCGAAGATTTTAGAAGAAGAAGATATTCCTAAATTTATTAGGGAAGATGATAAGTCTTACCTAGCTATGAAGTTGGGTAAATTTGTATGTATATCACAGATTTGTATGTAACGGTATGCTTTTTTTCAAAAAGTTATCCCCCATAGTGCATACCGCCATTTTGACTTTTGAAATTTCGGATTAATTTTCATGATGGGTGACTTTTAGAATACCCAAGTTCCGAGTAGCAACAAAATTTAATGCTTTTTTTCAAAAAGTTATCCGCCATATTGCATACCGCCATTTTGAATTTTTAAATTTCGAATTCATTTTCATGATGGGTGACTTTTAGAACACCTAAGTTCCGAATAGCAACAAAATTAAAAGCATTTTTCCAAAAATTATCCGCCATATTGCATACCGCTATTTTGAATTTTGAAATTTCGAATTTATTTTCATGATGGGTGACTTTTAGAACACTTAAGTTCTGAATAGCAACAAAATTAAAAGCTTTTTTTCCAAAAGTTATCCGCCATATTGCATACCGCCATTTTGAATTTTGAAATTTCAAATTCATTTTCGTGATCGGTCAGTTTTAAAACACCAAAGTTCCGAGTATCAAGAAAATTTAATGCTTTTTGTCAAAAAATTATCCTCCATATTGCATACCGCCATTTTGAATTTTGAAATTTCGAATTCATTTTCGTGATCGGTCACTTTTAAAACACCAAAGTACTGAGAATCAATAAAATTTAATGCTTTTTTTTAAAAATTATCCGCCATATTGAATACCGCCATTTTGAATTTTAAAATTTCGAATTCATTTTCGTGATCGGTCACTTTTAAAACACCAAAGTACCGAGAATCAATAAAATTTAATGCTTTTTTTCAAAAAATTCTCCGCCATATTGCATACCGCCATTTTGAATTTTGAAATTTCGAATTAATTTTCACGATCGGTGACTTTTAAAACACCTAAGTGCCAAGAATCAACAAATTTTAATGCTTTTTTTAAAAAAATTATCCGCCATATTGCATACCGCCATTTTGAATTTTGGCCAGGTTTTTGGGATTACCGACCACTATTATAATTATATTACCATATAATATTACCTTCCATAAAGTTTATGGACGATATATTTTATATTGAGGTCCTGTTTATCTATATATATATATATATATATATATATATATATATATATATATATATATATATATATATGTATATATAAGGATGTAGACTTATCCAAATAAAATAAATTGCAGGCCTTATTGAAACGGATCTCTTAGGGCTAACCCTAACCTAACCTAACCTAAAAAGTCGAAGATTTTAGAAGAAGAAGATATTCCTAAATTTATAAGGGAAGATGATAAGTCTTACCTAGCTATGAAGTTGGGTAAATTTGTATGTATATCACAGATTTGTATGTAACGGTATTCATTTTAGATCGTCTTGATGGGTTACAATGGTAACCCATTTTACAATGTTTACAATGGTAGGAAATTATATTAAATATGTGTTATATCGTTTATTGCCATTAATTAATTAAATTTGTGTATCGCGATTTCCATACATCATATAACCTCAAAACAATCTCGCCGAAAATTTGACACTGACAGCTCTGAATTTCAGTGCCAATCTTAAAAAAATAAACTCATAACAGCACTCGGCGAGCCATAACCGCAATCATATGAGTGCTGCTAGTCAATTACAGAGGCAAACTAGAAAAAAAAATATCAACACTCATACTCTTCGTCTCACAATATATTTTTGATTTGCTTTTTAAACTTTACTAGTTGCAATCAATGTTTTGTCCGACTAGTCTCGAGAACATATTTCCTGCTTTTTATAAACTTAAAGATTTTAAAAGTTTTACGATAGCTGTAAAATTTTTCTCCTTTTTTTCCACCTTCTTCTGCGAATAAAACCAAACGGACAAAACGGTTTTCGATTAATGCGCTCTATAAATGCTACTAAGCCGCTGATTTGAAAGTATTTAGCTTCTAATACAAATTCCTAACGCGAAGGTTTTATCCGGACACAAAGCGGGATTCAATATCACACCAGCATTATCAGAATAACTGATGTCAAAGAATAGATTATTTCCTTTTGAAAACAAATTAAATACTCTCTGACCTAAATTTAAATGCTTCCAGTTCTAAAGCACCAAAGGAATGCAATGGAAACTTGGTCCTGTGATTTTATAAATTGAAATAATTTATTTCTCTAAAATATGACTTTGAACTGCAAGGCAATTAAATTTGTTACATAATTTTTTTATTATAAACAGATAAGATATTTAAGTATAAGATAAGATACTGGGCTATGTGGATAAGATACTTGTTAGAATTATGTTTTAATGCTTGGTAATTATTTTTCAAGACTCTAACAGCTGCAGTTGCATTGTGTGTTAATGTGTGTTGAACTGTAACCGACTACAAAAGCGTTTAGTTGTATGCTGCTTCTGTTTAATTATTTAAATTAATTAAGAATTTCCTACATCAAGCGTTAATAAAAGCTATTATTTTAAAAGTAGGTAATTTAATTCAAAACATGATGCTTCTACGAAATTTTTCACAGAGAAAATTGTTTAAAAATTAAAAAACGCTGAGAAAAAAATATTAAATTATGTGTAAAACTGCATTGTCTGCATATCTAAGCGATTTATTGTCCAGTTTTTCTTTTGTTCTTCTGCGGGAATAAAAGAATTTTAGGTCTTGCACTTTTATGTGTGCGAGAGATAGAGGAAGCGATGAGGAAGAACGTAATTAACTTTTGGCCCTCGCGAGTTACCAGTAATAGGTCGTTAGATGGTCCAGACTGGAACAGGTCCCAATTCTATTCGAGCGAGCAAGTCGATGCTCAAGCTCTAATGCCAGAAGCTTCCACCACTGTTCTCGCTCTCCACTCGACCGAAACGCAAGTAATTGTACACATTTCTAATTATCTCGGACTGCACAGACCCGATATAGAAAAAGGCATTTTAAACAGTTTTTCAAGACATTTTCTCCCAAAGCAAATGTACAATGCAGTCATTCGCTCTATGCAATCAAACGAAATAATCACTTCTCTTTTATTAGTCTCACTTTTATTTTGAAATGTTCTGTTGGGTTATATCAGGTTTTGAGTTAGGTTGGACAGTAACTTTGGTACTTACGTATTAACGCCATCACCGCTACATTTTTAAATGCCGCCAATCTACATCTAAATTTTTGTTTTTTAATTTTTCTAAAATTATGTTTTTATTATTTTATGATAAATCATAAAATAAAACATTTTATTTAAAATTAAAACATTTTTAAAACTCAAATTATTTTTTAACCCCGGTTAGATTAGGTTGCCCACCGCGAAGCGAACAGATAAATTAAGACAACATACGCGCGGCAGCGCGTATTCTCGATCAAATATATTGCGGTGGTGGCGTTAATACGTAAGTACCGTAACTAATTATAATACAAAATATATAATTATAATAAAAAAATATAATACAAGTAAATTAAACATTAAACTTTTCGTTTTCTGCTGGACCGAAAATTACAATGAATTGTAGATGTTTTATATATTTGGAGACTTCTAGCGTTACCAATGAAAGAAGGAACGTTACCAATGAAAGAAGTTGGTACAAACAATAGTAAAACAAAAAACAATTCTCGAGAAAAAGTTTTTCTGTGGAAGGACATTTATGAGAAGCAAAAGTAAAATAACTTAAAAAAGGAAAAGAGTATTGTTCCAGATTTAATAAAGTTATGTTGAAAAGTTTTTTGCGGCGTGTAGATTGTGTGTCGGGTCAGGTTAGGTGAGTTAGATTAGGTGTAATGGCTTTTAATAAATAAGTTTAAATAAATAATGAACTTGTCGCAACGTTTCCTACTTTTTACACATTTTATCAGCAAACAAACATTTTTTTATGAAAAACTTCGCAGGGAAGTTAAACACTGTTTCTTGGATTTAATAGAATTGTGCAGAAAAGTTTCCATGAAGAATATTAGTTAAATTAGGTTGGATTGATAGTGAGTAATAACATTTGATATTCTGATAATGCATAAGAAGGAAACTAACATTAGTAACTGGTTTACATATTTATGAGTTGCTTGTTTTTGACATATTTATTATATATGTCATAATTATGTAATATTTATTAAATATTACATATTTATGAGTTGCTCATATTTTTATATTTGGCTTGGTTTTACGAAAATAAAAATCAATTTAGTAATTATTGCATCTTAACCCATTTTTGGCTACTGTACACAAGCAGGTACACCAATATTTTATCATTTTGTCGCCATCTGATAATATTTTTTAGAATTTTACCACACTCAACGAATCGCAGAGATTCCAAGATCTTCCCAGTGTACCTATTTAAGTACACCCTATTCTCGTTTATGATTTTGAAAAAAAAAAAAAAATTTCTCTATAGCATTTGCTATTTTTGAATAAATTAATAGGTTTTTACAATAAAATCATTGTAATTTTCTTTCCATCGTGATTGGGCAAAAATGGGTTAAAACACTAGACAAAAGTATTTATGTTATAACACGTCTCGACACACGTTATCAATGACTGCGAGAAACCCTATTTATTCCGGTTTAAAAGCTTTTTCTATTTTATGTCTGTAATGGAATCATAACAGCACTTATATGCGTGCGGTTATAGCTCGCCGAGGGCTGTAATAAGTTAATTTTTTCAAGGTTGGCACTGAAATTCAGATCTGTCAGTGTCAAATTTCTGGCGAGATAGTTTTGAGGTTATGTAATGACACAAATTTATAATTAATTATTGGTAATAAGGGATGCTAATGGTTGGTAAAAGGGTCCCTGGGGTAGCCTTGGGTGCCAATCACTAGGTTACAGTAAAACCCAAAGAAACGCCCACAGTCTATTCAGGACAAACCGACAAATCCTACCTCCTTGTCAGTGTCTTGCACCCCGGGCAATGCAGTGCACACACTAAGGTGTGCGTAATGTAGCAAATAGGGGAGGGTGAAGGCGAGCTTCCGACGCCTTAAAATCAAGTAATGATAACCCCGAAAGAAGAGTTCCTGGTTCTCTAAGCCTGGGGGTTGGGCAGGGGGCTAACAACTCGCTGCCAGAAAAACTAACTTGTTACGAGATCAAAAGCAGAAATAACAGGACGGACCAAACGACCTAAGCATCGAATAAAGGACAATGATTTTAAATTATTTACATGGAATGTTAGAACCCTATATAGAAATGCTTCTATGCGACTACTGGTAGAACAGGTCGACAGATACAAAGCAGATTTAACTGCCATCCAAGAAATGCGATGGACTGGTCAAGGTATAATCCAGAAAAGAAAGCATGACATATACCATAGCTGTCATCCAACTACACACCAATTGGGCACTGGATTCCTGGTGGCAAACGGAATAAAAAATATGGCCATGGGATTCAATCAATGAAAGACTTTTTTTTCAATATAAGTGTCATTAATACCCATGCACCCACAGAAGACAAGTTGGAGGGAAAAAAAAGACCAATTCTATGATGAATAGGATGGTTGCGACAGTTACTACGTGGTAATTCATACTTACATTGAATTGAAAAATTCACTACGTTTTTACCACACTTAGACTATGTAAAAATGTTATACAACTTGTTATTCACAGTAATATAGATTTCTAGACATACCACGACATAAGTTTCCACGTTTGACGGAAGTTTCGACGTTTGACCGTCAAACTGGTGGTAAAAACATAGTGAATTTTTGAATTCAATGTAATTCTATTATGAATTGGAGGGTGCCTACGATGAATGTGCAGCCAATGATGTAAAGATAGTCATTGGGAACCACAAAGCCAAAATAGGCAAGGATGATATATATCAAGGGACCATTGGTAGATTTAGCCTACATGATGATACCAATGATATTGGAAATAGAACTGTCAATCTAGCCTGCTCGAAAAACATGGTTATTGGAAGTACCCTTCTCGATCACAAACGTACCCACAAAGCTAGGTGGATATCACCAGATGGAAATACGGAGAATCAGATTGATCATGTGCTCATAGATAGTAGGCACTGCTCAAATTCTAGAAAGAACCAATGAATTCAACATAGATACCTTCCATTTCTTCATCGATTTCAAGGCAGCTTATGATAGTATATTACGGCCGAAGAGTTATGAAGCCATTAATGAGCTAGAGACACCAGAAACTCTCAAAAACCGCCTAAAAATGACAATGTCTAGGGTAGTATGCTCTGTCAAAATACTAAATGATATATCGAACCAGTTTGGAACGGAGGTTGGCGTGAGACAGGGTGATGCGTTTGCATGCCTATTATTTAACATAGCCTTGGATGAAGTAGTTCGAAAGGCCCAACTGAATAAACTTCAACAAATCTGCTCAAATCCTGGCCTATGCCTACCTACGTTGATATTTGCTTGCTCAGACCCAAGCAGTTTCGACAGTTCGATAACTTAGGTAAGTTGATATTTGCTTACTCAGACCCAAGCAATTTTCGACACAAGCGACAATTCGACACTTCGATTTTCTTTTTTAAAGAAGCGTCAACATACCCCTCCGCAACAGCAGAAGAACATCCAGGTGGATGTTCTTCTAGTACCCCACAGTTGTAATTTTATATCAACAGTAATAGTAGCACTATATATAATGTCTCTGGTGTGTTACTGCTCAAGAATCATCCAGTGTCACTATAAATGTTTTTAATAATTTTTGACAGAATTTAAACATTGATGGACAGAATTTAAACTAAGTATGTGTTATATCGTTATATAATTGTACCAGTGATATTATTACCATTAATTAATAATAGTCACAAGACTAGACAGACAAGACATCTCTTTCACAAAGCAGGGCCTAAGATTGAACCTTGTGGAACACCACTACTCAGTTCCCTCTCTCTACCAAAACTCCATGTGCCTTGGCGCTATTTCTCGATTGCGGTTAGTTTCTTCATTATTATTTTCCACCTAGCACTGTTGAAACGTTTCTAATGTAAAATGTAATTATTACACATATATTCCTTGATATTGCGGCTCCCTTGCAATTCATATCGATAAACTACAGCCCCCTAATTTTTTTTTAGAATCGGGCTAAGTAAAAAAAAATTGCTTTGTGTATACATATATATTCTTTAATTAAATACACTATTATTAGTAAATGAAGAAAATTAATTATTAATTATAAAATTAAAAATTGCATAATTAATGTTTATTGCATACAGGTTACGACGAGCGATCTCCGTCTATTCCATATTACTAATAAATTAGTATTAGAAAATACATCTCAAAAATTTTCATTAGCATCTTGAGTAATGTTTCGGGCGTTTTTAAGAAGTCAAATTTTGTGCAAAGTGAAATAAAAACAATGAAAAATAAATTCAACAAATAAGCAAACAAAAAATTAAATAATAATTAGCATTAATTACATTATTGTTAAGAGATTAAATTTAATGTGATTGATGTGTTTGAATATAATTACACAACAAATTTAGATCTGGAGTTATATTTGAAATTGATATTCTAAGATTATTTTCTAATGATTCTCACGATAAGCTTGATCTATGCTTTCTTAATTAATAACATAGTTTCATCTGTTCTTAAATAATAACATAGTTGAAAATGCCGATTCGCAGAGGTACGTTGTTGCAAACGGAACCAGAATATTGAATGCTGATTCAGTTAATGAGGGATATCCGTTTTGCCGCTTTATCTAAAATTCTAAAATATCGCTTCCAGAAAATTCCAATGCAAGTATTGTATCCGATCTCAAGTCAATTAATTCCTCTTGTAATTTCCAGGCACGATGATCAGATTGTAAATTATTACTAAATGGTGTTATTATCCAGTCATGTTCTTTAGTTTGATTTAAATTCGGAAATACTTTTCAAAGAAGTTAATTGATTCCGTTAAATGATTTACGATATTTGTTTTAAGTTCTGTTAACAACGACATGTTATTTTCTTCAAGAAATGTATGCAAAGAAATAAACATGCTCGTGCATCCTTGTTCAAAGCTCTTGGTCCACATGGATCATTTTTTTTGTAAGGCTTGTAGTTTATTGCTAAGAATCAGTAAATTAGTACTTTTTCTCTGAAGAGAAAGATTCAGTTCAATAACCTTTTCGAAAAAATCTGCTAAATACGATTATCATCTTCGCAAAAAATGGCAGCTAAATCAGTTTTTTTTTTTTGTAGAAGAAATATCGTAAGCTCGTCATTATTCGTATCATATCATTCGTCGTAATTTAAATATTTCAACGGAGTTTATAATTTTAATTGAAGTATGTACATATTTGACAGTTAAACTTATTTAACGAAGATATATTTATGTGTTATATTCGCGGCTCTTCGCGGCCCCCTTGCGGGTAGTCTCCGGCCCCTTAAGGGGCCGCGGCCCACCACTTTGGTAAGCACTGGTCTATACCACGAAGGAACGTCTAACGGTTTGTTACCCGGAGCCTTGCGCACTTCCATTTCTTGGGGAAGTTTCCGGCACTTGGTTGCCAATTCATTATATCTAGGGAAAATTTACTAATAATCACCAATATTTTTGGTTTTTACCAAGGAGCCAACAATTTTTTTTGTTGGCATTTGCCGAGCACATTATATTTGCTTTGCACACGCACTCCGATCGGAGTGATCGGCGCGGCTGAAGACACCGAACCACTCCGATCGGAGTGCGTGGCAGTAA